>CM076396.1:8842568-8923317 GCA_038363315.1 Mugilogobius chulae | reverse complement strand
TAGAATGTGCGGCAGTTTTTCTGTGGCTCCAGCGTCTAGTTTTCAATTTATTTGGCCAAAAGAAGAGAAATGCTGCACATTTGCTACACTTCCGCATGGATCACCCATAGTGGGCGGCAGTGGGTGGAACGTAACGAAGTACAAATACTTCGTTACTGTACTTAAGTAAAAAAATCGTGTATCTGTACTTTACTTAAGTAAATTTTAAGACCTGTACTTTTTACTTTTACTTCACTACATTTTTACAGCAAGTATCTGTACTTTTACTTCGCTACTTTTTGAAACTTGTCTAGTCTTGCGCGTTACATTTTTAGTCTGAAAAACTGGACCCACGCCGAACCAGTCGAACTGTAAGCGCGCTGCCCCAGCTGTGGTTGTGTCTGTGGAGGCGCGTCTCATGAACACGCGGTCATCTACGCTGCCGTAGCTGACCTCCGCTCCGTGAATTTGCTTAGCTAGCGTAAACAGGCACTTTTTTGTTACCGCGTTGCCCAGACGCACTGTTTAGGGCCCGTTTGAAATCGTCAAACGCACAGACGCTTGGAAAGTTGACTGAAGCTTGTTTCATACTTGACGCATCCGCGAGGACCGCGTGGGTCCGCGCGGCGGAAATACGTAATTTTTGGAGACACGCCCCCTCAAGCGCCGTCCGCTTGGACCAGGTTTCCGCGTCGGCGTCAGGGAAAAATCTGTGACTACGCGGACGGTCCGCGCGGCAATCAACAGGCTTTCAATGGCAGCTCCCTACTGCCCTCTACAAGCAGCCGCTTGAAACGCACAGAAACTATAAACACTGTCAGCGTCTGCTCCGCTCTAGTCCAGGCGTCTAATTTCCGCGCGGACTTCACGTGCGGGAACCATAAACCAAGCTTTAGATTGTGCACGAGTTGACCTGCAGCGTGAGCGCCTCTGGACGTCTCTTCAGTAAGGATGGCTGCTTTGCTCTCGCAATCCTGATGCTTTCTCTCGCAATGTATGAGGTGGACGAAGTCATTCACACTGGAGCAACATTCGAGCAATTACTGTAGGCCTACTGTGTTTGTCAAAACGTGGGACTGACCCACGCGCCTCCTCATCTTTCGCCTTTTTCCTTTCTCACGCTCAGCTTAACACGTGCAAAAAGCCTGCAAAGGTTTTGTGCCATAGTCTGTTAAATATGTCCACAAATAGGCCAAATGTAGACCTACTACATGACGTTCAGGCCACATAAAGTTAAAGCTGACGAGCACTTGGACCCGACCGCTCGCACCGCTGTAGCCAACTTCATCTCATTATCCAACCTGCCCTAAACCCACTCTTTACATCACTGATATGAAACTCAGCTGTTGTTGAACCATGAATACAGTATAAGATGGCCTTTGGAGTTTAGCAGAAGCTTCTAGAATAGTAGAATATGATAATGTCATGTCTTAAGTCCAGATGATGGGAAAAAGATTTCAGATACATTCAGTAGGAAAAACACAACACTGTCCTACACTGTTAGTTAGTGTTATTAGTAAGAAAAAACACTAATAGAAATATCTTAAAGGTCAATTCACACCTTTTCATATTAGTGACTAAATCTATTCACTTTTTATTACAACAAAAATGCATTTACACATGATGATTATAGCTGCCAAACATCTTAAATAGCCTAATATCTGTCTATAATTTTAAATTTTTCTTAGAATTTTATTGTCTGATGCTACACAAATTAATTGGCCCTTGAGAGATAAATAAGTTGTCTGAATCTGAATCTGAATATAAAGGTTGTGTCACATTAATTGAACCTAGGCTATTGGTCTGATCTGACTCTCTATAGGGGGTTAAATAGAGCTTGTTGTTGTTGTTGGCTCAGTTCACAAAAGAAAAAACGAATGTAACTAATAGAAAATTTAAATCAGAGCCGAATACTTTTACTTTTTACTTAAAAGTAATTTTTAACCCTGTTTACTTTTGTACTTTTACTTAAGTAGATTTTTTTCCTTAGTACTTTTACTTTTACTTAAGTAATTTTTTGGAACAATTATCTGTACTTTTACTTAAGTACAAAAAGTGAGTACTTCATCCACCACTGGTGGGCGGGTACTGCAAAAATGCCCGTATGTTGCAAGTCTGTTGCAGCACTTGCTGCACTTCTCTCCTTTATGGCCAAATAAATTGAAAACCAGACGCTGGAGCCACAGAAAAACTGCCGCTCATTTCTAAGGATGATTGAGACTGACTGTCAACAGTCAAGAAGATCGAGTTTTATTTAAAAAACCTGCCGATTACCACTAGCTTCTTTCTGGTGGGTGAACAGCTCCACACACTGGCCGTCTTTATAATAGCATGCTAACTGTAGCGTGAGTTGACAGTCACGTTATGAGCTATTTTCATACTTTTTGTCGACCGTAAACATTGCAGTGAAGACCACAGGCACTTAATTTAACATAACGAAATCCACAAGTACATCTTAGCTATTTAGAAACATCAAGCTAGCACAGAAGAGACTACTCGTTGTGGATAAAGTCACTAGCTTAGCCTATACGAAGCGTGTGGGTATACAGAATGTGGGAAAAGCCATTTAAATTATCTCGTAATTACGAGAAAACTATCTCGTAATTACGAGAAAGTTATCTCGTAATTACGAGATCTTATCTCGTAATTACGAGATAAATATTTTTTTTTCGTGAGTACTATGGAGCGCCGTACCCTTGTGCTTTACCATGAAAATATTGCGGCACTTCACCAAATAAACATCAACTTCAAGCAATATGAACTAAAAATAGACTTAATAATCAGTCGTAAGCATTTTACGTTGTTGTTATTTGGCACTACCAAACCTTGACTGGTCCCTTAAAAAGAAAATTATGACTTTACCGATCCTTATAAGCAAAAAGGTTGGTGACCACTGGGATAAATGGTCTATTTATATGGCGCTTTTCTACTTTTCCAGGCACTCGAAGCGCTTTACAATCTAGTCTACACTCACCCAGTGTACGCAGACACTGAGGCAATGTGAGTTAAGTGTCTTGCCCAAGGACACAACGACAATCTACTCCTGTCGTCCCACTGTGGCACCTGGTGTTCTAACGGTCTCCCATCCAAATACTAACCAGGCCCTTCTGCTTAGCTTCTGAGATCTGACGGATCAGGCTTTGACAGCAGGTATGGCACAGACATATGTATGAAGCAAAGGCTTCATACTGTATGTCTGTAAAGTTAATAAAAAAAAGAATCTTGACATGCAAGTAAGAAACTAGACCTATGCACAGCCTCAGAGCTGTGAACTTCTCCTCACATCAGGATCACTCACAAGCTCGCAACAAGGTGAGTTGTTGTGAGGCTTGTGACGTACATAACACTGATACGTTTGCGTTTGAGATTTAAGTCTGACTCTCTCGTCTCGTCTCAGACCGTTTCTCTTCTTTTCCTTCCTAAACGTGTCTTTTGTTTTTGTCCGCGGTCACTTCTTCTTCTGTCCTCTGTGGCGCAGATGAGTTTGACGATGCGCGGGCCACTGGACACGCACAAAGCCGCTCCGCGCTCGCTACTGTCGCCTTTGTGAGCGCCATGATTCACTCTGACAATCAGCAGGAGCGACCTGGACTCTACACTAATTTGTACAAAAGAGAGAGAGAGAAGAGAGAAGAGAGGAGAGAGAGAAGAAGAGAGAAGAGAGAAGAGAGAGAAGAAGAGAGAAAGAGAGGAAGAAGAGAGAAGAGAAGAAGGAAGAGGAGAGAAAGAAGAAAAAAGAGAAGAGAAGAGAAAGAAGAGAAGAGGAAGAAGAAAGAAAAGAAGAGAAGAAGAAAGAAAGGAAGAAGAAAGAAAGAAGAGAAGAAAAAGGAAGAAGAGAAAGAAGAAGGAAGAGAAAAGAAGAGAAGAAGAGAAGAGAAAGAAGAGAGAGAAAAGAAAGAAGAAAGAAGAGAAGAGAAAGAGAAGAGAAGAAAAGAAGAGAAGAAAAGAGGAGAAGAGAAGAAAAGAAGAGAAGAAAGAAGAAGAGAAAAGAAGAGAGAAGAGAAGAAAAAGAAGAGAGAAAGAGAAGAGGAAAAAAGAAGAGAGAAGAAAAGAAGAGAAAAAAGAAAGAAGAGGAGAAGAGAAGAAGAGAAGAGAAAGAAGAGAAGAGGAAGAAAGAAGAGAAGAGAAAAGGAAGAAGAGAAAGAAGAAGAAGAGAAGAAGAGAAAGAAGAGAAGAGGAAGAAGAGAAGGGGAAGAAGAAGAAAAGAAGAAAGAAGAGAGAGAAGAGAAAAGGAAAGGAAGAAAGGGAGGAAGAAGAGGAAGAGGAAAGACGAGAAGAGAAAAGAGGAAGGAAGAAGAGAAGAAGTGGAAGAAGAGAAGAGAAAGATGAGAAGAGGAAAGAAAGAAGAGAGGAGAAAGAAGATAAGAGGAAGAAGAAAGAAAGAGAGAGAAAGAATAGGAAGAAGAGAAGAGGAAAGAAGAGAAGAAAATAGAAGAGGAGGAAGAAGAGAAGATGATGAAGATAAAAGAAGAGGAAGAGAAGAGGAAGAAAGAAGAGAAAAGAGAGAGAGAAAGGAGGAAAAAGAGAAAGAAGAAGAGGAAAAGAGAAAAGAGGAAGAGGAAGAAGAGAAGAAAGAAAGAGAGGAAAGAAGAGAAGAGAAAAGGAGAAGAGAAGAGAATAAAGAAGAGGAAGAGGAAGAGAAAAAGAAGAGAAGAGAGAAGAGAGAGAAAGAAAGAAGAGAAGAGGAAGAAGAGAAAAAGAGAAGAGGAAGAAGAGAAAGAAGAGAAAAGAGAAAGGAGAGAAGAGAAGAAGAGAAAAGAAGAAGAAGAGAAAGAAAGAAGGAGAAAAGAAAAGAGAAGAGAAGAAAGAGAAGAAAGGAAGGAAAGAAAGAGAAAGAGAAGAGAAGAAAAGGAAGAAGAAGAAGAGAGAAGAAGAGAAAAGAAAGAAGAGAAGAGGAAGAAAGAAGAAAGAGAAAAGAAAGAAAGAGAAGAAGAGAAAGAAAGAGAAGAGAAAGAAAGGAAGAGAAAGAAGAGGAAAAAGAGAAGAGAAATAGAAGAGGAGGAAGAAGAGAAAGAGAGAAGAGAAAGAGAAGAGAAAAGGAAAAAAGAAGAGAAAGAAGAGAAAGAAAGAGAAAAGAGAAAAGAAGAGAAAGAAAAGGAAGAAAGAGAAGAGAAGAAAGAGGAAAGAAGAGAAGAAAAAGAAGAGGAAGAGAAGAGAGAGAAGAGGAGGAAGAGAAGAGCAAGAAAAGAAGGGAAGAAAATGAAGAAGAGGAAGAGAGAGGAGAGAAAGAAGAGGAAGAAGAGGGAAGAAGAGAAGAGAACGAAGAGAAAAGGAGAGAAAGAGGAGAAGAGAAAACGAGAAAGAAGAGAAGAAAAGGAAAAGAGAAGAGAAGAGGAAGAAGAGAGACTGTTCTAATCCTGCTAAAGTCACCAAACGTCAGCCATGTTTTAGTTCAGAAGAGGTCTTTATTGGCATCAGTGGTTTGTTTGTTTGTTTGTTTGTGGATCTGTTTTTGAACCGAAATCCAGAGAAAGTCCCACAGCCTTTGGGTTTTGGCAACGACAAAACAAACAAAACAAAAACACAAATAATTTAAACTAAAGTGCAAATCAACACAAAAATCACACATTCAACAGTTGTTAATGTATGAAAGTCAATTATCTGATGCGTTTGTGCTAGAATCAGGACAAACATATTTTCTTCAGCAAATAAAACAAAAATAATTTCAATAAACTTAAATAAAAATACAAGCAGTGACTTAACAGAACCTTGTCATGACCCTTACATTGTATGTACCAGTAAAACATGCTTCAGGAATCTCTCACAAACATATTATTTCCATCCGACGAGGTTTCTTCACAATTAGGAAATGTAATTGTATTTTTAACAGAGGGAAGCAACAAAGCAGCTGTGTTTCTGTTTTAATTAAAATACAAGAATCAAAGTGCAAAGAATAGTTTATAATTTCAAAAGGACACATATTATGACTATTTGTCTTGAACTGGGCTTGATTACTTTAGCATCTCATATTTTAGAAGGCAGATATTTGCCTCTAAGGTCTTGGGTTTGGCTCTTTCTATGTGGAGTTTGGCATGTTCTCCATGTGCCTACGTTTGCTCTGGGTGCTACAGTTTCTCATTCCACTAAAACATGTACCATAGGCTCCTGCTCTCTTCTCTGCAGAGCTCTCCTGAAAAAGAGACTCTGCATCTCCGGTAAACTGAAGGTCAATAAATAATTAATACGAATCAACTTACATCACACCCAATAATGGTTAGAAAACAATTTTCATGGAGGGCCAAGAGAAATTGCTCTAATTCCTTTAATTGGCTCCCAGACCATAGGACATCAAAGTTTGTCCACTTTTAAAGTGTTTATTAGCATTTTAAATGCCCTATTGACCCTATTTTGTCCCGCCCACTTTTCTAGGAAGTGTACTTCCTGTTAAGCTGCAGCCTGTAGACTTCAGACGATGGTGGTCATTAATATGTTTGAAATTGCCCCACAAGACAGACAGACAGACAGACAAACATATAAACCCCCGTAACGGAGCTAAACAGGAAGTGCAAGTCCTAGAAAGTGGGCGGGACAAATTATGGTCAATAAAACAGAATAATGTTAATAATAATTTATTAGCTAAATGTGTGTGTGATGTAAGACTATTGTCAAATCAAGACATCGCTTGGCACTTCCGCTAAAACATGTTGCAGAGTGGTTAGAGCTCTAGTTTCCCAATAAGGTGATTGTGGGTTCGATTCCCAGGTCGAGCCAAGTCAACAACCCACTATCTCTCAGGATGGAGTTTGAATGTTCTCCCTGTGTCACCGTAGGTTTTCTCCGGTTTCCTTCCCCCTCCAAAAACATACATGTTTAGGTTAATTGAGCCTCACTGTAAATTTCCTCTTGTGAATGAAAAAGAGATTGACTGCTTGTCTGTCTAACCCTGCGACGAGTTCCCACTGTTCAGGTTGTTCCCCGCCTAAGGCCCAAAGTCACTGGAACAGGCTCCAGTCACAGAAATTAATGAATAAAACCTAGAATCTGGTACAAGAATCTCTGCCAATGTGTTTAATGTAATTGTACATAGTCTTAATGAACCTTAACCTTGGTTTATTAAGACAATTATTATTAAACTGCCTCCTGATAAACTTTATTTTAGAATGTTATTAATTTCACATGAATCAAATATAGACATTAATGAGAATGTCTATTTCTAACGCTATTAAACACAATGTTTTTGGAACACAGCTGCTTCAAAAAGTGACTGAAAATGCAGTTTAGACCTTTGCAAATGGATCAGAAAAGCCCAGGTCTGGTTTGCATAGAGGCTAGAGGCTAAAGCTAACGGCTAACTAACGAATTAAACAAAAAATCGAGTTGGAAAAGTATGAGTGAAGAAAACAAGTTACATTATAGTACTTCTGTGGGATTATTGCCAGTTTAAACCGACGAGAGCTGAGCCAGAAGAACACACTGTCTGTATTTGGGAGCGAACACTGATAAACAATAAAATACAATGTTAAATTATAAGTTAGCAACCCTGTTTTAATACATCTCAGTCTCACTTCAAGACAGGGTTTAAATAAAGTTAAGGTAGTTTCATAGAATAGTCCAGGTTACACAATGTCCTTTGAAATCCTCTAGTGTGAAGTCAGCTTTATCTTTCAAAAAAAAAAAAAAAACTGTGAATGAGTCAAAGAAAAGCTTTAACGTTGAAAGTTGGGTTTGATGTAACATAATGTTAGTGCAGGAAATGGAAGACGCGGGGAAAACACTGAGGCTGTGTCCACAATAATGTTTAAAGACGATATATTTTGATTATACTTTGAAATAAACACTAAACTGATGAACTGTCTCGCTGCAGTTTATACGCTACATGATGATGTTCTGATTACAAACCTGCTGCAGATATCTGTTGGGTGGGTGGACTAACACTGGGTTCAGACTGCACTCGATCCAGCTCTGATCATGTCTTGGTGCAGTCCTCTCACAGAAGACAGCTCACATTAAAGGTTGGATGGAGAATTTCCAAGGAAAGACAAATCCAGCCACTGCAGCTGTTTCTCAAATGATATGTTTCCCTGGCCAGAGCCACGGCCTCCACTGTTTAACTGGGTCAATGAGTTACTTGCACACTGTAGGAACTTTTTGGCCCCTTTTCTGATTGTTCTCACATAAGAAGGACCAGAAACTAAGGAGGCAGAGTGGGGACCAACTTCACTTCTTCTCTGGGGTAAATACTTTTCAGTGACGCCGCGATGTTATTTGTGACGTTGATGTATGTGCGTGACGCACATCAACAACGCCAGGCACGTCGGAAAGTTTTAATTAAGTAATAATGGCATTAAAGTTTACCGATGATGGTGAGAGATGGACGGATGCAGAGGTACAGGCAGCGCTAGTCTGTATGCTAATGAGGAGGTACAGCGGCCTTTGAGGTACCCAATAAAAACTTGCAAATGCTGATGAGCTAGCGCAAGTTGACGTTTATCACACAACTAAGCAATGCCGCGAGAAAACAAAACATTTAAACAGAACTATAAGGTAATCAAGGATCACATGTGGGACAAACAGAAAAAGCAGCGAATGGTTTCTCATCCTGGACAGGATTTTGGCGCACCGTCCAGTTTATACTTCCAAGTGTCTGACGTCAAAGAATGTCCCTTGGATCCTCTTGTGAGCAAAGCGAATGCAGCAGGTGCTTGTTTGAATTGGCCCTGTGAAAGAAGGACTAAATAAGTGTTCCTGATGCCTGGTTCTTGGTACTTACATGTGCGAAAACGCCTAATGTGGGTTTGATAGACAGCTTAACAAACCAATAGATAATGAGATACCTCATTTTGGTTTTACTAGCTCACAATGTCACAGTTCATATATTTTTATGATTATTTTTCTGTTTACCATAAGCACAAGGCTGTTATAAATCCATACAACTGTTTTAAACCAAGACCCGACAACAAATATTTTTGTAAATCCTCCAAACAACCTTTAACGCCGGGTTTACACTGAGTGCGAGTCGGGTCTGGGTCGAGACTTGTGATAGTGTGTGAGACCAATGTTTGCTGTTACACAGTCCTGGAAACAGGTGCCAGAGCTGCAGGAGTCTGCACAAAGAATCTGCAAGCTTCAAGTCATTATACAAGCGTTCTTGCAGGAACCCAAGTGAATCCACACAGCTTTGGACTAATTTGGACTGCAATGGACTGCAGCTGGTGTAGAAGGCAAGAAACACACGTGTCCCGAACCGAACCTGCTTCACGGTCAGTGTACACCCAGCGTTAGTCAGCTGCTCCTTTGGTGCTGCTGCTGTCACCGCCTTTTATCCCAGCACACGCAAGATGACGCACTTTAGCGAGAATTTCACCGGCAATCCGATGAAAGTTTCTTCCAACAAAAAGAATCTGAAGCTTCAGAACACTTGTGTGAGAGGCTCTTGCACTTTTAAAGAAAAGTAAAGTCTGCTGTGACTGCACCGGAGCTGGACCAGAGCTCAATCAGATGCAGTCTGAGGACAGGGTGAGTCCCTCTATCATTAAGGCAACTTTTCAGTTGTGACCCTCAAAATAACAACCGTAGTCATTCTCAAACTCCAAACATAAACTAGGCAACCTGCAAAGTGATAAGTAGTCTTTAGCCTTAGTTTGATTTTAATTTGAAAACATAGGCCTAGATAAATTCATCTTGAAGGCCAGCAAACAGAAAAAAGATTTAAGGAAATTTAGCCAAAACAGATAATTGCTATTTGACCTCCTGTAATTTTAAATCCAGAAACAAATTCGCAAATTAACATATCGTAAAGTATAGCATAGAAAAATACTTTAAACAAGTGTAATCATCATTAACAAATACCAGACCTTTTTTCTATAAAACGGGCAGAAGCCAAAACTGCAATTGATATTTTGCCCATCTGCAGTTTCTAATAAGAACGTCATTTTCCTTTCTAATTGTTACAAGAATCTGTTTTTGAACAATCACAATTATCGACTAATAATCTTGTTGTGACTTATTGTGGACACAGCCGGCTCATTCACACTTTTAACTTGATTATCTGGGATTACAAACACTTTTACAATATCCTGGACTTTAGTTTTTAGTACAAACACTTGTTGAGTTCTCCCTGCTGTTTTAGGCTTCAGAGCTCAGTCATGTTCTTTTCCAGGTCAACGTTCAAACCTGGCAACCCGAGCAGGCCTGACGCTGCTGCAGGACGGCAGGCGGGCGGCTGGAGGTCCCGTCTGGGGTGAGTTTTCGGAGGGGGGAAGGCGGGGTATCTTCACGTGTCTTGGAAGGGCAGGTGGTGGCAGTCCGGAGCGTCGTCGTCCGGGGACCAGAAGGACGACGGACGTTTGTGGTGGAGCTCGCGGCGGACGCAGCGAGGACACGGCTGAGCTTTGAGACGACACTCGGAGTGAAAGACGGCGCCGCAGCTGTCGCATCTGAAGAGAGAGAGAGAGAGAGGGAGAGAGAGAAGGAGGGGGGAGAGAGAGAGAGAGAGAGAGAGAGAAGAGGAATTGAGGGAGAGGGGGAGAGAGGGAGAGAAGAGAGAGGGAAGAGGAGAGAGGAAGAGAAGGAGGGGGAGAGGACAGAGAGAGAGAAGGAGAGGAAGAGAGCAAGATGGAGGGGAGAGAGAAACAGAGAGGGGATAAGGAGAGAGATAGAGGGAAGAGGAGAGAGGGAGAGAGAAAGGGGGAGTAAGGAGAGAGAGAGGAAGGGAGGGGAGGGAGGAGGAGAGAGGGGAGGGAAAGAGAGAAGAGGGAGAAGAGGGAGAGAGATAGAGGGGCAAGAAGGAGGGAAAAGGGAAGAGGAGAGACGGAGAAGAAGGGATAGAGAGAGAGAGAGGAACGTGAGAGAGAGAGAGAAAGAAAGAGAGAGGGGAGAGGGAAAGAGATAGAGGGGTAAGAAGGAGGGAAAGAGAGAAAGGGAGAGGAGAGACGGAGAAGAAGGGATAGAGAGAGGAAGAGGAGAAAGAGAGAGAGAGAGAGAAAGAGAGGGGATAGGGAAAGGAGAAAGAGAGAAGGAGAGAAGAAAAGAGAAGGGAAAGAGAGAGAGAGAGACAGAGTGGGGGAAAAGAGATAGGGGGAGAAGAGGAGAAAGAGAGGGAGGGAGAGAGAGGGAGAAGGAGGGGATAAGGAGAGAGAGAGAGTGAAGGAAGAAAGGGGAAGAGGAGAGATGGAGAAGAAGGGAGAGAGAGAGAGAGGATGGGAGAGAGAGAAGAGAAAGAAAGAGAGAGGGAAGAGAGAGAAATAGAGGGGTAAGAAGGAGGGAAAGAGAGAAAGGGAGAGGAGAGACGGAGAAGAAGGGATAGAGAGAGAAGAGGAGAAAGAGAGGGAGAGGAAAAGGAGAGAGAGAAAGAAAAAGAGAGAAGGAAGGAAGAAAACAGAGAGAGAGGGAAGGAAAGAGGGGAAAGGAGAAGGGGGAGTAAGGGGTAGAGCGAAAAAAGAGAGATATAAAGGGAGAGAGGGAAAAGAAGGGAAAGATAGAGAGCAAAATAGAGGGAAAAGAGAGCGAGAGAAATAGAGAGTGTGAGAGGAAGGAGAGAGGGGAAAGAATAAAAGGGGGAGGGTAGAAGGCGAGATGGAAGGAAGAAATAGAGACAGAGAGAGGAGAGAAAGAGAGGAAGGAGAAAAGAGAGGGAGGGTGGTGAGAAAGAGAGAGAGAGAGAGGAAGAGATCAAGAAGAGGAGAGAGGAAGAAATTGAGAGAAGGGAGAGAGAGAGAGAGGAAGGATAAGAGAGGGGTGAGAGGGGAGGAGGGGGATAGAAAGTGGGAGAGTGAGGAAGAGAAAGGGAAAAGTGAAAGAGAGAGGAAAGGGAGGAAGTGGGGTAAAGTGAGAATAAGAGAAGAGAGAGAGAGAGGAATGGGAACGAAAGATGGTAGAGAGGGACAAGAGAAAGATAGAAGGAGAGGGAAAAGCAAGAGAAGAAAAATATTATTTAATCATAGAGAATTTTATACAAACGCTGGTTGTTGTTAAGAAAGTAAGGAAAAGTTTGGGAAAAAAAAAGAAAATAAACTAGTTCTTCTTTTCATATTTTTAAAGACAAATGACACTGGTCAAAGAGGCTTCTGGGGCAGATGGAGACCACACTGATGTCTCTGCTCTGAAGCCTCTGGTATCTGCGCTGGGCTCTGTATCAGCGCTGTAGTGTGAGCGCAGTAACAGCTCCATCCGTCCACACGTCCATGTGTCTCTGTGAGTGTTAAACCCTCTCAACATGGCCCGCCGCCGCCTCTCTGCTCCTGCACAGACTCGAGAGGCGACACTTCCACGAAACCCTGCTATCAGCTCCTGTCTCTGCTGCGTCTGGTCTGTGTCAGAGGAAAACCCCACAAAGTCCAGATCAAGACCCAGTCCAGTCCCAGGTCCTGAGCGATAGGAGCGTCTGTCAGCGCCACAGACTCGACACAGAGAGACTACAAAGCACACATAATGCACAGACAGGACTACATAAGCACACATAATGCACAGACAGGACTACATAAGCACACATAATGCACAGACGGACTACATAAGACACATAATGCACAGACAGGACTACATACGCACACATAATGCACAGACAGGACTACATAAGTACACATAATGCACAGACAGGACTACATAAGTACACATAATGCACAGACAGGACTACATAAGTACACATAATGCACAGACAGGACTACATAAGTACACATAATGCACAGACAGGACTACATAAGTACACATAATGCACAGACAGGACTACATGCGCACACATAATGCACAGACAGGACTACATGCACACATAATGCACAGACAGGACAATCATGCGCACACTCTAGCACACATTGCCGGGTCGACTTCCTTTCCATTGGCCTGGGTCCCTCAGACGGTTCACTTTGGAGCAGTTTGGGTCGCTTATGTTAATGATGGTGAGTGTTATTACTGGCAGGTCCAGGGTCCTGAGGGTCTGCTACATGAGCAGCTGACGTCACTCACATATAACAAATGCTTTTTAAATTAAAAAAAAAACAAAAAAAACCTTTTCTTCCTGGCGTCAATCTGAGCGATTCACAAAAGACGTGTAATAATTTGAAGTCTGTGGCTGTGACATGAGGGTCAGGCTCGTGTAAACAAAAACTACGTCTGGTTTATCGTCACTTTTTAAATAATTTATTTAACTTTTTTTGCAAAGTCTCTGCACTCTATGATGCTTATTAAACGTGTTTTGTTTAATGCTTTGAGGCTGGTCTATGTTGGACACATTACGCACAGATATTTACTATTTTTTACAATGTTTTGCCTCGATACACAGGAAACGGCTGATGCTAATGCGCTAGCTTTGCTTTGTTAAGTCTATCAAAGCAACAAAAACAACACGGTTTCTCACAGGTTCAAGTCGGCGTTTGTGAGGTCATTATTTCATGTTTCTATCTGCTCTTTTCCTTCTGGTCTTGACCTGAGCCTGTGTTTTTCTCTTGTCCAATCATCGAGCCCGCCCTGTGAAGTCTGCTCCAGGGTCCAGGCTAAGGCAGGGCCAAAGTGGCTCACTACGAACCCAGCAAACGGGACGGAACGGGTACTCTGCGCAGCCCCGACCCGAGTCTATGGAAACAGGGCTATACTGCACAGAGAGGACCACAGAAGTAGTCATAGCAATATGCAGCCTTTTTCTTTATTTTGGGAGGTAATTTAGGGAATGCATTTCACAAGCAATATATTCTCCAATAATGAACAATTTGACATTAGGGGCAACGACAGGATTTGTGAAGCAGGCAGGCTAAAACACGAGGTTTGTTTTTCTGGTGGTCGGATTGTGTATTGGATTTTGTGATGGCTTATGTCAGTGGTTGGATAAATAGGATCAGATGAGGTGCCCATAAGCAACGTCAATAAATGAGGATCATAGTCAGGTGGTTTTGTGCGGCGTTTTTTTTTGCTCCCTTTAAACCTATTTTGCACAAGAGGCAAAACGCCTTGAATAAATGAGAACCCCTGTACGTTTAGCTCCAGAGTGACTGTTCTCAGTTTGTGTCAGCGGCGGTGGGGCGTTACCTCTTGGTGGGCGTTCTCCTGGAAAGGGTAGTAGAGCATCTGTCCGTTCTGGGCAGAGCTCACAGATGAAGCCTTTCTCTCGACACAAGCTGCAGCTGAAGACGTGCGAGCTGGCGAACTTTATCACTTTGGACAGAAACGGAGCCAGTTTACCGTCGATCACCTGCAGCACAAACAAAAAAACACAGATTCTGCATTTAGTCTGGAGTAAATAATATAAGCTGCGTCAAAGTCTTCAGTGTGTCCTAGTTTTTTCCAACTTTTTTTTCCAGAGCAGAGTAGACAAAAGCTCCGGGTAAATTGGATTAGTCCAGGTTTTGACTTGTTAAAACGAGTTGTCGACACACGCTTTGGCTCCGCCTCTTCTCTTTCAGCTTTTTGTGTCTAAAACGACTAATCCCCCAAAACAGGTCTTTAAGAGGCCCGAGTCCAGCCCCGAGTCCTGAACCAGAGAGAGAAAGAAGAGAGAGAGAAGAGGAGAGAGACAGACAGAGAGAGAAGAGAGAGGGAGAGAGGCCCGAGTCCGAACCAGAGTCATGCATGAGACTGGGACCACAGAGAGACTGAGGAAAGAGAGAAAAGAGAGAGGGATAAAAAAGAAAGAGATAACAAGGGATAAAGACAGGAGAGGGCAGAGAGAGAAAGAAGAGAGAGAGAGAGAAAGTAAACTGCGAAGGTGGGAGAGCGAAAAAGAGGAAAGAGAAATGAGCAAAAGGAAAGAAGAAAAAACAGAAAGAAGCTGCATTTCTCCTGCATTTTTGCGCAAAACTTTTAGGTCTCTCCAAACGTCAAAAATAGAGAGAAGTGAAAGAGAAAGTGAGAGAGGAGGAAGAGAGATGAGAGAGAGAGAAAAAAAAAAGGAGATAAAGAAAGAGAGCGACAAAGAAGAGAGAAGAGCGGCCCAAGAGAGTGACCCTACATGTACACAGACTGCAAGTTCGGCGGGTCGGGACCTGCGTGGGTTCGCAGAACTTAAAGAGTGCTTAAAATCAATGCTCCCATGTACACGGACCTCTGAGGAGAGCAGATGTGAGTGCGGGAGCCGCACAGGTCTGCGGAAATAATCCACATGTAGTCTATTTTTCCCGGAGACCGCAGCGGTCTGGTGCAGCTCTCAATTCATTATACAAGCGTTCTCGTGGGAATCTACGTGAATCCGCGTGGCTTTGAACAAAACCGGACCACAGTTGACCGCATCTGGTGTAACAGGCACTTAAACCCGCACGTGTTCCCAATCGAAACCGCCTTGAGTCAGTGTACATCCAGTGTGAGTGAGATGAGAGAGTCTGCACAGACTGTTTAAATTGCAATTCAATTCAATTGACCTTTATTGTCATTGTCACAGGTACAACAAATTTGTTTAAGCATCCGTGGTGAAAGCCTCTGTAAACACTCATATAAACATGCAGTTATTGTTGTGAGTTCAATTTAATAATGTATTAAGTACAAAGTTGTTTTCGAGTGTGGATGTTCGCGCTTTAATGCACCCAAATCTGTGTCCAGAGGGCAGCAGAGAGATGGATTGATGACACGAATGAGTCTGGTCCTCCAGGATGGTGTTAGCTCTTTAGTGTTACAACTATTTAAACGGTATTTTGATATTTCCCCTAATCTGGTACAGATTTTGCCCTAATTTATACCAGATCAGAGCCTGAACCTGACTGAGAACTGGACTTGGACTACATCAGATCAGACTCATTACAAAAGCAGCAACAGGTGCACGTGCATGTAAATTGTAGAACAGCGGTTTCGTATATTTGTGCATTCAAACTGTAATTGTGCCAATGTGTCTCCAGGCAAAACACATGTGCTGATGGTTTATCCTGAACTGACCCCCGGATCAGCACAAGAAGAGTCTGAACTGACCCCGGGATCAGCACAAGAAGAGTCTGAACTGACCCCGGATCAGCACAAAAGAGTCTGCGGCTGACCCCGGATCAGCACAAGAAGAGTCTGGACTGACCCCGGATCAGCACAAGAAGAGAAGGGTCTATGAAGAGGAGGTGTGAAGAGGAGGTGTATTCAGGACTGACGCAAAGACCAGGCTCGTTAATATGGAAAAACCAATTAGGGGACAAGAGGAGAGAGAGAAGTGGTAGGAGAGAGAGAAAGAGAGAGAGAGAGAGAGAGAGAGAGGGTGCAAGAGAAAGAAAAGAAAGAAAGAGAGAGAGAGAGAGAGAAAGAGAGAGAGGGTGCAAGAGAAAGAGAAAGAAAGAGAAAGAGAGAGGGTGCAAGAGAAAGAAAGAAAGAAAGAAAGAAAGAAAGAAAGAAAAGAAAGAAAGAAAGAGAGAGAGAGAAAGAGAGGGGTGCAAAAGAAAGAGAGACAGAGAGAGGGTGCAAGAGAAAGAAAGAAAGAAAGAGAGAGAAAGAGAAAGTGCAAGAGAAAGAAAGAGAGAGGAAAAGAGAGAGGTGCAAGAGAAGAAAGAAAGAAGAGAGAAAGAGAGAGTGCAAGAGAAAGAAAGAAAGAGAGAGAAAGAGAGAGTGCAAGAGAAAGAAAGAAAGAAATAAAGAGAGAGGTGCAAGAGAGAAAGAAAGAAAGAAAGAGAGAGAGATAAAGAGAGAGGAAGAGAAAGAAAGAAGAAAAGAGAGAGAAAGAAGAGAGTGCAAGAGAAAGAAAGAAAGAGAGAGAAAGAGAGTGCAAGAGAAAGAAAGAAGAAATAAAGAGAGAGGTGCAAGAGAAAGAAAGAAAGAAAGAAAAAGAGAGAGAGAGAGATAAAGAGAGAGGTGCAAGAAGAAAGAGAGAGAGAAAGAGAGAGGGTGCAAGAGAAAGAAAGAAAGAGAGAGAAAGAGAGAGTGCAAGAGAAAGAAAGAAGAAATAAAGAGAGAGGGTGCAAGAGAAAGAAAGAAAGAAAGAAAGAGAGAGAGATAAAGAGAGAGGGTACAAGAGAAAGAAAGAGAGAAAGAAAGAGAGAAAGAAAGAAAGAAAGAACGAAAGAAAGAAAGAAAGAAAGAAAGAAAGAAAGAAAGAAAGAGATAAAGAGAGAGAAACTTTCTTTTTGAAATGTGTTTATGGGGTATCTTTTTTTAAATGACACTGAAGCTCTAATTTTCAGCTGTGAGTGATTGACAGATGGATTATTCCCTGTAAAGTACATTTCATCCATAATCTGTTCTTTGCTATTCATATGTTGTCCCTGTCCCACTCGAAGTCTGGATCTTTGACGCTCCCTATGAAAACCTGGACCTCTCCCATTTGGATTCCTCGCCTTTTCCCTCTCTTATATTGGCCGTCCTGTCCTGCTAGATGAATCTTTTCCCTCTGCCATTAGACTCTCGCTTCACTGACTTAAAGTTGTAGATAATTGCATCGCATACGAGCCACATCTACAGCCTGTCCATCCGTGGGAGTAGTTTTCTCCTCCACTGTGGTTCTCCTCAGGTTGCTCTTTTTCCCCTGAGTTTTTTTTTATTTTGCCAAAAAAAAACTTAGACAATGATTTGCATGTTTGTTGCTGGACAATCTGCCTCTTTCTGCTTTTCTAATGCTTCTGTTAACCAATGACGTTTGATTTTCTGACAATTTTGTTTGCTAAATCAACAATCATGTGAAGGATCTGCTTTTCACGTGACTGAAGAGGTGATTTTTTTTTTTGTTTCAGGTTTTACTTTGCTAGACCCAGTAGAGGCTAAAATGCTGTCTTTTACGGTTCATTCATGTCTTGAAGCTAATGCTAAATATGCTAATGTTGTGCTTCAGAGAACAACATTTACTAGTAATTATTTATGATTAACTTAGTTCAACAAAATTGGTTTTTGTAGCTTTGAAAATCTGTTAGCTGTCTCTGCTAAAGTAGAAAATAAGGGTCTTGTGTATAAAAATTGATGATTGACAACAGTACAGTTTTAGCTAGAATTCTAAATAACACAGACCAATGGAACATCAAACTGCACCTGCACGTCTGGGTAAGGTCAGGCTAACATTAGCCACAAAGGTCTTAGTCACAGTTCACAACAAAACAACATTTTAACCCTCAGGTAACCTCGGGACCATTTATGGTCCTTTTGAGCTTTTTTTTTTTTTTAACTTTTAGATCTCAGACAGTTTTTATGTCAGACCTGGTGAAAATGTCCACAGATTCATGAATCGAGTCAAATTTTAAAATGCCACCAAAATTTTTTTCTGACACTTTCAGTTAAAGAGCTAGAACAAGGTACGTTCGTCACCTCGGGACCATTAATGGTCCCCATTTTTAAACAGCCATACTACTTATTTTATTACACAGAATATCCACATGAGAATGTTCAGAGCACTCATTGTGTTTGTTTACACTGTGACACGTCCAAAACATGATCCAGCCGTGAGACTTTGTGATCAGAGCAGAGATGTGCTTCTTGGAGCTGCTCTTGTTTTGTCTCTGTTTCTGTGTGCAGATTGTGTTCCCCACAGGTGCCACAGGGGGGCAGTCACAGGGTCACAGTGTCTGTGCTGGACTCACACACTGTCGTTAACTTCAGACCAACACAATCAAACATTTTTGATCAACTTTCGATTGAAATTAATCTTTTTCTAATAATTTAGTCAAAACATGCGTTTATAATGGAAGTCAATGGAGAATATGCTTTTTTTTTGTACATGAACCTCTCCCATTCAAAACACAAAAATGCAGCAAAATTTTTTTCACCATAAATTATTGACATATACTAGGCTCTAATAAAAATAGCTCAAGTTTTCCACTTCACTGTTTTAATTTTGGAAATATGCCATTTTATTTTTTTTATAGTTCACTTGGAGTGCACTTTTGTGACAAAAAAAGCCTTGTAAAATAAAAAATATACATCACACATATGAAAGTTACACATGTATGAGCAGAGGAGAAGTAGACAAAGAGATCTGAGTTTTGAAAGTACAAAAAAATATTAATCTATGTGGATTTTATGGCTGTTTAAAAATGGGGACCATTAATGGTCCCGAGGTGACGAACGTAATTTTTGGCTAAAACCTCTCCCATTCAAAACACAAAAATGCACAAAAAATTTTTTCACCATAAATTATTGACATATACAGGCTCCAATAAAAATAGTTCAAATTTTCACTTCACTGTTTTAATTTTGGAAATATGCCATTTTAAATTTTTTATAGGTCACTTGGAGTGCACTTTTGTGACAAAAAAGCCTTGTAAAATAAAAAATACACATTTCACATATAAAAGTTACACATGTATGAGCAGAGGAGAAGTAGATGAAGAGATCTGAGTTTTGAAAGTACAAAAAAATAATAATCTATGTGGATTTTATGGCCGTTTAAAAATGGGGACCATTAATGGTCCCCGAGGTGACGAATGTACCCTTTTTTTGCAGGTTACCAGAGGGTTAACCACAATAAAACCACAAACTTTTAATGCGTCGGCTGTGAGTTTCGTCTTTTTGCCTCCAGCTAGAGCTGTGACATCACCGCATTAAAAGGGTCTATTGCTTAGCTGTATTATTACTAATAATACTATGTATCCCACTAGAAAAATACTATGACTATCACAAAGTCTCTAAAAAGTCACCCAAGTAAATGCAATTGAGTCCACTTCTTCACAGAACTAAGAAAATGTTGTATTTGCAGCTAGTTTAAAGAAAATGTGATACATTTTAAGTTGTGACAAGGTATATACTCCAGTAATTAACAACGAAACATACTGTCCCAAGATCTGAGTAACATTCTTCTGCAGCAACAGTAGTTTTCCTGGGCTGAGAGCGGTTTGAAAGCGTGTCACAGGAGACCGAGCTCTGAATGGGACGTTGAGGATGTCACGCTTTGTTTTCCTGCCTGCTGCCTCTCAATGTGTCCAATTAGTGAAGCGCCGGGGTGCAGGGGGGACTCAGGGCACAAAACACACATCACAATGGAGCGTTCGAAGGGTTCTGGGGCTCCCCTCTGCTCCAAAGACTCTGCTCTGGGACTGTGGGGCTGGAGCGGGGCCAACTGCAGCTACTGTTCGACTGTTATGTAACTCTTATGTTCGACAGCAGCTAGATACATCGCAATGAAAATGTTCTACAATGTTCTACAAGATGGTGGTAAACTTGGTGTTGTTTTTTTTTATTTATGCCTCAAAGTCACACTAAAGCCAGCACTTACATGATCTACATAAAGTTAGGTACTTGTTAGAAAATGTTTATGAAGAGCTTTTAGATTCAAATAGACAGAAAATTACTTTATTGGCTTCGACTGAAACTAATAAGATTTGTAAAAATACATCTATTCATCTTTACATACTGCTTTGAGATTAAGAGGATTTCTGCTTTGACTTTGATGACCTGTTTTCCACTGCTAAAGGACTCTACAGACTTAAACTCTACATCTGCTATTGGATGTGCATCAGTCCTGGTCACTTCTACAGTCTGTCCGTCACATCAGCATCATGGGCATCATCACTGTGACTGTAATTAACTTCACTGCTCTTTGACAAATAATCTGATTTTGTATATTTAATGAAGTTACAGATACCGCATATACATCTGCAGAAGATTATAATACAATATACTCTTTCAATTTTAGACAAAGCATTTAACACCCACATTATTCCTAGTGGCAATATAAGATTAAAATATGTTTTATAGAGGGATTATCAGTCGACATCACTTTCTGCTCTATTGCGCATGCTTCCTGCAGAAAGCTACAATGTCCTTCTAGTTGGCTGGGGAAACTTCTTAGTTAAAAACAACAAAACAGGACAAGAGCAGCTGTTTCAGATCAGGTCTGAACCGGTCTGATGGATGTCTGTCTCCTGAAGCTTGAGACAGTGTTATTCTTGCCATTTTTTCCCTCCCCTGACTGTATCGTGTACGCGCTGATCCCACAACATGCATCTCCGCTCCGCCCCGGTCCGCCTCCGAAAGTTGCCGCAGACCCCTCGCCCACTGTCTCCGCTCCAGTCCGCTCCGCAGGCTGCGTTACCCTGAGGAGCTCAAGAAGAGCATGCGCCAAAACACGAGTTTGTGAAATAAAAGTCCTCGTTGAAGATAGAATAACTATATCAGGAGCACAAACAACTCTTGTGTTTCACGTGATCACAACAGAAGGACGTGTTTTCCTCCTCCGCTGAGGGTAAAGAGGCTTTAAACTGTTACAAGCATGAACTCAATAATGTTTTCCTGTCCGTGTGTCAGTGACATAGTCTGTTGTTAACAGTCTGCTGTCTCCAAATATCAAAGAAACTTACAAATAACAACAAACTTTCATTATCTGATCAAATCAAAGTACGTGCGGAGTGATTTTACTTTACTTTCCGGACATAGCTCACTTTCTTTT
Source organism: Mugilogobius chulae (assembly GCA_038363315.1). Taxonomy (NCBI): domain Eukaryota; kingdom Metazoa; phylum Chordata; class Actinopteri; order Gobiiformes; family Gobiidae; genus Mugilogobius; species Mugilogobius chulae. The sequence continues at coordinate 8,902,145 of CM076396.1, read as the reverse complement.
TCCTGTTTGGTGCTTCACTTTTCAGGACTCGGCGGAGAAAAAAATGGCCATGATCCATATTTTGGTCAGACGGCGATGGAGTGACGAAGCTGAGGCAGAGCCCTGTCCAGCGGATACAGAGGATGTGGAACGGTCTTCATTCATTCAAACAGCTTTGCAAATGATCTGGCATGTAGTGGGATCAGTGCGTTAGGTCGTAGGGTCAATTTCATTCACAAATGTTGATTTAGCAGCAGAACTTTTGTTTTCTCACAGTGATCAACTCATGTAATTAGCTGACAACAGCTCTGGCAAGTGTTGCTGCTACAGCTTGTGGCAATCAGCCGAGGCTCTTTTTGCATACTGGGTGCCAGCACATCTGACCCTCGGAAAATATCTACCATAGGGATTCCTAGGTCATTTGTCTCTACAACGCATGACTCTAGCTCAGTGACCTTTAGAGTGATTCTTGGCGAGAACAAAGTCACAAACAAGCAGTTTCTAAGCAAACTTAATAACTAGTGGGGGGCAAATAGGTTTTTAAATGCAAATTCTCTTCATCTTGGAATGTTTTTATGGACACTTGTAACAGTACAATACAGAACAATATTGAGTATTGTGTGATTGATTTGACTTTACCTGTTGCAGATCGGCCAGCGAGTACAAGTGGATGTGCTGGAGCAGATATTCACGAGGAGAGATCCTGAAAGAGACACAAACACGGTCAGATATTCACGAGGACAGATCCTGAAAGAGACACAAACACGGTCAGATATTCACGAGGACAGATCCTGAAAGAGACACAAACACGGTCAGATATTCATGAGGACAGATCCTGAAAGAGACACAAACACGGTCAGATATTCACGAGGAGAGATCCTGAAAGAGACACAAACATGGTCGGATATTCACGAGGAGAGATCCTGAAAGAGACACAAACACGGTCAGATATTCACGAGGAGAGATCCTGAAAGAGACACAAACACGGTCAGATATTAACGAGGAGAGATCCTGAAAGAGACACAAACACACATATAACTGGCATTTTGATGGTGGAAATATTTCACTATTGTCCTAATATGACCCAGGTTCTTCAAAGCAGCAGACTCTGAGTTTAACGGATGGTCCTGGACGCGGAGCAGGTCTGAACTGGTGCAGTTTATTTGAGGTTTTCTGTGAGTAATGTTTGACTTAATCTCTTCTGTGATGGAGCTATTAATAACTTCATACAGTTCTTACAGCAGAACCAGTGACTTTCCAGTGATTATGAAATCATTTTAAACAGACTGGTGATGGTGAAGAGAATTTAGAAAAGTTTAAGTCCTGATTTTAACAAGGAAGAAGGTCAAGGGTTCAGTTCTTGAGCCTCCTGATTGAACTGTCTTGTCTGTGTGCAGACTTCATGTTTCTCTGAATGTCTTAGAAGTTCTTGGAAGTCCACATTAGGCTAGGAGATCCATCATGTCTTCGTAGTAATTGATGCATTATTATAGGCTAAGGTTAAGGTACACTTCATTGTCCATGTAGGGAAATGACCATGAAAACCAAAAAAACTAACCTAGTCCAATTTATCCAGTTCTTCAAACTGCATGAACTGGTTTTTGGAAATCCAAATGACGTGTGGTCCTGACCTGTTTTATTCTGTCTTTGGTAGTCCGGTCTACAGCTGGACAAATGTAAATGAGCATGAACTAGGGCTGAGCAAATAATCAAATTTCAATTACGATTATCGCTGTAATCGCTTGCAAAATTGTGTAATCGAGGAATCGTAATTATTGACCGTAACTTGTAAATCTGTTCGTAAGCGCTCATTTATTTCCTAGATTTGGAAAAATAGGTGGTTTCTGTTCAGTTATAGAATACATTTACAGCAGTTTATTCCTGTGAGACCTTTTATTTTATCTTTCACTCTCTACATTCATTAACGCTGTCTCGCTAAGCAAATAATCGTTTGAATAATCAGGATTTCAATTATGATTTAATACTCGTGATTATTATTTTCATCATAATCGAGCAGCCCTAGCATTCCAACAATGAAGTGAAGAACACATCCTGTACAAAGTATCACACAGAAGTCTCACATCCAACTATGTTTATGTCACAGGACACGTTCTCCACAAAGTCAAAGAAATAACAGTTCGACAGTCGACTGCTGGAATAATCAGTCAGTTTTCATACAGTCACATCGATAACTCAGAGATGAGCTGTAGTTTAGCTCGTGTACAGTGGCTCATACTTTCCCAGGCCACTTCTCATCGTGTTGAGTGTCTTTGAACGCCTCTTGGTTTGTTGCCAGATCCTGTAGTAGTTTATCAGCTTGTCCTCTCACTCTGAGGCGCCTGTTCAGCCCTCAAACATGAGCAGCACTCGGCACATCTGAAGCAGGGTTCAGACTCAAACTTCTACTGCAGAACCAGGCTTTTATAAAACTACATAAAGTGTGTGAGAGTGTGTGGAGCCGCTCCTTATGTGAACGCAGCATTAGTCAGTGTAAACAGGCAGAGTTTTATTGTTGTGGAGGAAGTCTTAAGGTCAACATCTCGTCACTGATTTCTCACTCAAAGCAGAACTTTATCAGCTCATTATCTCAGGTCTCGCTGTTTAAACATGTACTTCAGGTTGTAAGTGTAGACTGTTAGGCTAGAGAGGAATATTTGTACAAGAAAACCCATCTTGCACTGACTGTTTTTTGATCTCCATATTTCAATTTTGGCTGCATATTTACATCATAATGCCGAAGAAGTTTTATTCATTCATTCACTCATTTCTACCGCTTGTGTGACTGGGTGACTGGAGCTTATCCAAATGACTTTGGGCCGTAAGTGGAGGAACACCTGGACAGTGAACAACTCGTCGCAGAGTTAGACAGACAACTATTCACTCTCTCATTCATTCCCCTTCGGAAATTTAACAGTGATGTCCAATTTACCTAAATGTGTATGTTTTTGGAGTGGGAGGAAACCGGAGAAAACCCACAATGACACGAGGAGAACATGCAAACTCCCAGAGAGATCGTGAGATGTTGATATGGTCCGGTATGGGAGGCCAGAGCTCTAACCATCTGCTACTGTGCACCTCCAGAAATGTTTCTATCCCAGATCAATACATTTTGTTTTGATCTGGGAGTTAGTAGTCATGTTGTGAGCCGTGCAGTCTCCTGGACTTTCTGTCACTTCTTACATCAGTGTCACTGTTGTATTGCTCATTACAAGGTAAATCGAAACCTACAAAACCCAATCTTGATGAGGACTAAACTAGACTGAGACCAGGACTAACCTCGAACAATCCCAGGTAAATGTATAGTCAATGTTTACTAGGAGAGTTTACAGTTACGTTAAACACAAAGGCAGAGACACTTTACAGTTATTTCCCTGTGTGGTCCTGAAGAAGGGAGAGGCCTGAGTCTGTTCTTATCAGCGCTGTAATGTTCTTGTGTTCACGTATTGCTCAGTGTCAGCTCTGTAGACTCAGTGATGATGGAGAGACTTCATCATGTGTCACAAACCTTCTCCAACAACACGAGCTGTAAAAACTTCAGACAAAGTGTTTCTGCACCAGAGACTCTGACGCCCGGTTAAGCTTACGTTTGTACAAAAGATATATAAAGTTGTAAGCAAGTATCCAGGGCCCACACTGGTCAGATCTGGGACTGAACTGGTCGCCTGTGGTTTGTGGGCTGTATAATGTATGTATATAGTCAGTGTGCAATGAGTTGAGCACAGACAGGGTTTTAGTGCCACGATCTCATAATCCTCAGTGTTTGAGTGAAAAAAAGCCGTCCAGGCAGAGCTAATGGACAACGTAAACACAAGGTCCAGCCGCTCTTTTAACCCTGAACTCTGAAAATATAGGTTTGGTGTCTGAAGTCTAGTGTACGTGTTTTTAGGGCATAAAGTATTTGCTCATGAGCAAAACAGGTTAGGAGGAGCAAAAACTGTGGAGTAGCTGACACTGAAGATGCAGAATTTGAGTTGGTGCATTCTCCTTTGTGTATTATGTAATATGTACATCTCCGTATTAAAAGTATGAATAATTGCTCGCAAATAGCATGTTTTGTTTTTTTTCTGTCTATTTATATATCTATAAATAAACTATGAAGCCAGTTACAACAAAAATAATAACATTCTGATCCGGAAATAACATCGGATCGAATGTTATTTTATCTTGTTTTTCAGGCTGAAAAGGTATTTATATAAGCAAGCAAATGTGTTTTTCTCACTGATGAAAGAGTCTTGTTCAGTCCTGGGTTAGTCCTGTATTAGTCCTTATCAAAACTTATTCCAGCTCTGGATAGTCTAGTTAAAACCAGCTCAGTGCCGACTAAGAAACTGTAGGAACTGGAAGTTAAATAATCCGTTTTTTAAAGTTTTCAAAGTAAACATCACAAACACGTGAGTAAAAGTTTGCATGTTCCGCTGTGATTCCTGGTCTTTTTGGAGGATTTAAAAACTCACACGGAGCTCAACTCGTCTCTATCCCGCTGTCTGTACAGCAGACTTTCTTCCTTGTGTCCACTGCAATAACTACAGCGGAAGAGATCCTCTGTGGACTGTTTATGAGAGTCCATAGAGGATCTGTTTTATGAGAGCGAGGGAGGAAAAGGGCGTAACCTGCGTTAATGCAGACAAATAATTAATTGAAATTACCATGGCCGTACTGTCTTATCTGCATCAATAGTCTTTTCTTTTGACAGGATCCTGTCCTTGCCTGACCAGCCAGTCCCACAACTTGACAGACACTTTACGAAGACGTACGGGTCTGGATCAGAGTGCCAGGGTTCAATTTCGAGGACTGGCTTTCTGAGTGCGGAGTCAACCAATCACAAAAAACCCGAAATTTTACAAAAAACAGTGACGTGCTAAATCGATGTTATGTAAATATGTAGCGCGAGGATTTTTTAATGGAGCATTGATGTATGTGAAGGCTCTGAACACGGTTTGCTGCTCAGGTTAATTGATACGTTCCTAATTGTTCAAAACCGAAGCGAGCCGAAAACAATGATCTATAGCTACGTCCGATATCTTGAATGTTTTGAAACGTTAGAAAAAGAGTTTTGAAATTGCAGGGAGGGGAGGGGGGTCGGCTAGTTTGTGATTGGATCGTCCTAATTTTGGATGACGAAATCGTTGTCTCTGTCTTTGATTTCAGACCCTTCTGCATTCAAACAGAATGTAGGAGGGGCTGACTGCTCAGGCAAGATCCTGTCCATGTGGCAGCTCCGCTTGTCGCTGCTGCTGGCAGCTGTTGTCACCGTGGAGGTGGCGTTCTCTGTGTTTGGTGCTTCTGCTCGTATTAGGAGTATTTTTAAGCGCATTTATCAACACTGCTCCCCATGTCCCCCATGAAAACTTTCTGCTCCCCCTAAACGCTCGCACCCCACACTTTGAGAAGCACTGATGTATTGAGTAATTTGATATGAAAACTTAAAGACTTTAAAGGGGCACTGTGTAAGAAAAAAATAAATAAAGTGATCCAAGTAATGTCCTCTTTTGAACACCAGGGGAGCATTTCACATGCAGTTTGCCTATCTATAGTGACATCTAGCGTCAATATTCACATTCCGGCCCGTAATAAAAACATTTCAAATAAGTAATAAATGTATCACAATTGATGTGGATTGGTTAACAGTGCTCTCTTAAGTATTCATGTTTAAATGTAAGTGGACTACAAGTGATAATTAAATTCCTCTCAATCTTACACAGTGCCCCTTTAAGCTAAAATCAGAGGACTTGGACTCAACTTTATACTTGAGGCCAAAGGCTTGAGACTTACAAACCGTGACTTGAGTTAAAAATTTGTTCAATACACCAATTTTGGCTAATATCGTCAGGGAAAATATAGTTAGAGGTTGCCTAAATCTATTTTTCTAGGCTATAATATCACTATAATGCAACTAAAATGCAGGCAAGAAGTGACAGATTATTTGCTCAAGCATTTCCAATTTTTTTGTATAAAAAAAAGTATTACTTTTTTAAAATCAATGTTTTATGATCTTTGTGATTTAATTGCTTTGGTAATGGTGTTGTTAGTTCAGATCTTTTTAGGTAAAGAATATCATGTAACAAGCAGGTGGTGAACCCTCCATCAGAAAATCTTAATGATGTATATTTTATCTCTTCTGGTGAGCATAAGTAGACAAACTGTGGACCTGCACCAGACCAAAAGGAGCATCTATCAGCTGTGGCTCTCTTCAAACAGAGGCTGATGTAAACACGGCCTCCCACGTGAAGCAGCTCGCAGACGGGATAAAGGCCCGAGACACGCCCCTGGAGCTGAACTGAGGGCACCAGTGTAAACAAACCAACCAGCGCCGAGATCAAAACACGTCAAAGTCTGCGAGAGCAAGACTGTTCACTGAGACACGTTTAAATCTTCAGATGCTTCCTGGATGCTTTCAAACAACAGGGGAAAAGTAGTTTATCAAAGTCCTTTTCAGAGCAGCTGCCTGGGTCAAAATGTAAATGTTGGATTGATGGAAAAGAAGAAGACAAGAAAAATATAACATACAATTTGCACTATTAACGATGTTTGTATGGTTTAAGCTTTGTGTAGTTGACTTTCGCTTTCAAACCGTCAAAAAGTTATACTGTTGTCTGCTCTTGTGTCAATAAAGGCTACACAATGATGCTTCTTCTCCTCACAATTGTACTACAAAGCCGCTGCACACTACAGGAGTTTAGAATGTTTTGCAATTATTAAATGTGTCAAAAACGCATTGGTCACTGACATTTTGGAGTCTCATGGTCACATCTTATCGCAGAAGGACACCACATACGTGCAGAGTGATCTTTTGGTTTTTTTCAGATTGAAGATGTCACATGATAAATCCAGAGTCCAGGGTCAGAATAAAAACATAAGACTACATGAGACCAGCTGCTTTTACATGCACAGTTACTTATAAAAGTGATACAACAACAATGAAACACACAAGAAGGATTAAACCTGGTTTGTAAGAGCTACAGAAGAGCGGAGACAGTAGAGATAAGGAGCTGTTACACTGACTTCACGTAGATGAAAAATGAACAGGTTTACACAATGTGGGTTGGCTATTTTCATGGATCTATTATATCAGTACTTCTCAATGTGTGGGGCGCGCTCGGTTATGGGGGCGCAGAAAGTTTTCAGGGGGGGCACAGGGAGCAGTGCCGAAGAATGCGCTTTAAAATACGAGTGGAAGCACCAAACACAGAGAACGCCTCCAGGGTGAGAACAGCTGCAGCATGGACAGGATCCTGTCAAAAGAAAGTACATTAATCTCCTGATGCAGAAAGGACAGGAGATGAATGTACTACGTGCTTAATACTGATTCATTATTTTGTCGGCAATAATGCAGGACATGCGATGCATGAATGAAAGTGTCCCGCTCTGCCGCTGTGCCCTTTTCTCTCCCTCGCTCTCATAAACAGTCCACACACAGAGGATCTCTTTCGCTGTAGTTATTGCAGTGGTCACGAGGAAGAAAAGTCTGCTGCACGGACAACGGGACAGAGACGAGTCTGAGCTCAGTGTGAGTTTTTAAACCATCCAAAAAGACCTAGTAATCAAAGAGATAATTGTTTAAAAAAAGTGTGTAATCGAGCAATCGTGATTATTAACCGTGATTCAAAAGTGAGTTTGTAAGCACTCAGATGTTTCCTTGACTTATAAAAGTAGGTCCCAGACTGTTTCTTCACAGTTGTATAATACTTTTTCAATGGTTCACTTTTAGAAGATGTCTCACCTATTTATTTGATCTCTTCACTCTCTGCATTTCAGGAGTCTGCACTCTTTCCAAACAAATAACCGTTTGAAAAATTGTCATTTCATTGATTCCTTAAATAATCGTGATTATTATTTTCATTATAACTGAGCAGCCCCCTTTCCGAAATGGCATCGGAGGAAAGTGTCAGATTTTGCGGACGATCCACACAGGTAGCAGACAGTTTTTATGGAAGGTTGAGACTACCTTCTACAAGCGGCTGTCTGAAACACACAGAAGCTATAAATACAATCAGCGTGTGCTCTTCTACACTGTGCGTCTCACTGTCGAGTGGAATTCACACGCGGGAAGCATAAATCAATGATATGATCTGACAAAAGCCGTAACAGAGCTGCATTGACCCACAGACATGACGAGTGAAGTAACAAATAATCTCTTACTAGAATTATTCAGGCCACGCGTCTTGTTTTACAAGTGTTGGTTTCCTGAGGTGTTCAAAGCGTGTTTGTTTGGTGAGTACCTCCTCCTCAGGTCCTCGGCCACAGTAGCTCTGCAGTTGAACAGATAGGCCCTGAGAGACTGCAGCTGCTGTCGGAGCCTCAGGACCGAGCTCAGAGCCTCAGAGTGATCGTACAGACACGGATTCAACCTCTGCACGTCCAGAAGAGGCTCCTCGTACACAAACTCCAGGAACTCCTTCGCCTGCTTAGACACCTGAAACACACACGACGCACTGTTAGGATTTTCAGCCACAGACTTTTGAATAAAAAAAAACAAAACAAAAAACTGTACCACAAATAAAATATAGTCAAGTGATTTGCAGACAATGAACTTTTAGCTAATCTCTCACAAAAGGCATTTTCACACTGTATAACTTGCTGCTGTTCCTGTCATTTTTGTGAGTCCTGTTCTCTTGGCATGTTCTCACATAAAAAGGACCAGGAACCAATATGGTGACCAATTTAGTTTATGCACTGGGGCAAGTAGTTTTCTCTTGGAACCAAAAGTTTTTATTGATTTAAAGTTATTTTTTGTGACAAGTATGTAAGTTGTATATACATAGGTTCTACCTCCATGCTATCGACATCAGTGCAGTTTGTAGGCAGGCTCTCTTGGTTTATTTCCCAGAGAGCATGCCTTGGTTTATTGTACAGGACAATAAAAAAACATCAAGGACCACGATGAAACTGCTCATGGGGCCTCCTTTGAGCAATGCAAATGCACACATTTCATGTGTAAAAACACCTGAAAGTGTAAATGTATCCTGATACTCAGAGCTTCATATGATGTGATATTATGCTTGCAATGCCCCCTACTATCAAACTGCAGCCCAGTATATGCAGCCTTAATGCTGAAGTCAACATGTAAAAAGGGTATAACTGTGAACTATAAGATTTATGTTGTCAAGAGCACCACAATACCTCAGTATTAAAACGATCTTTGTGTATTTCATACAAATAGATATATAAATATAGACATATAGCCAGAGCACAGCCCTTCTCAGATCAGCAGAGTGTTGTAGCTGTAGCAGTGTAACTCAAAGATCCTTAAGTTTGCATGTAAACTGAGTTACCTGACCTGTGTTAAATCCTTATCATTTCCTTTCTCTCCTATAAAACCCCTCTGGTCTGTGCAGTCTGTGGAGCAGAGACCCACCTTGTGCCGGCTGGTGTCCCAGTTGTGCAGCAGTCTGGCTGGGATGAGGAAGGTCTGGTCCTGGTGGCAACTGGAGCAGTAATACCAGCCGCTGTAGAAACACACTTTAGCCTTTCCTCGAGACAAACCCACAGGACGCTGGCATCCTGCAACAACACACAGTGAAGTATTAGATGTTTAGTCAAATACTCTATGGAGACACACAGTGTTGTACTGAGCAGTGGCATTGAAAATATATTTATTATTTACTTCAGCATGTTCGAATTTTGTTCTTTCCAACTCACTTGAAGAGATTTTTAGTTTCAACTCCTGACTGAAGAGACACTCAACCTCTAAACTCTGCCTACAACCACATCTGAAACAAAGCTGACAATAGTGTTGTGACATTTAAAATGATCCGATTCTTTTGAACAACTCTTTACTGTGAACAATAAGAATCGAGTCAAGGAGGTAAACGATTCATTTCCTCAAATGGGAGGAAACAAATACAGGGACAAAAGGGAGATTTTTTCACTCAAATGTGTGTGTACAGAGAACACAGAACACCAGTGCTTTCCAGATGTCTCCTCAGACACAGTGTGTATCGCTTACACAAGTGCAAACGTGGAGCGGTGCGTGTTTGATGCGTGCAGTGAGGAAAAATACAGACAGAAGGCTTAACGCCAGGCTCACACTGCTTCCAGTCCAGATCCGGATCCGTCTGGGTCCGGTTGTCACTCACACTGTGACCAGAATATGCATGCGTATGTACGGACTCTGCTGGCCTCGCAAGACCACAAGTTCACAGGGATTCACGCTCCACTGACACGTGTGTATGGAAACTAAGAACACTTGTGCAGAGTGTTGGGCTTGTTTCACGGCAGTAAATTTTCTGTTTGATTTTTTGCCACACAATAAATAAGCTCGAGACGTTTATTTACATCCTGTGTGTTATAGTCGTGAATATGTCCAGAATTTTGACATATTTGTTTTAGTAGTAGTAAAGATTTTGTTTTGAAAACCACTGGATTCACTTCACCCGCGCTCGCTTGGTTTCCTGTTTGTCGTGTCAACTTCACCAAAAAGGGCTTCGGAGCGCTCTGGGAGTCCGGAAAAAGTTCCTTCCAACGAACGACTGAAGCAGAGTTGCGCAGCTCGCTGGACCGGACGGATCGCGGTGTGAGAGCCTGTCATTACTTTTCAAGAAACAGAAAGCCTCTGTATGCCGGATCGGAAGATAAATCGATAATACCTTCGATATTGATAAAATCGTATCAACACCATCCTAGCGGCAGGTGCTTGTGATCAAGCCTGTGGATGTGTGAATGTGGAGTAATTCATTCACTTTTATAATGATCTTTGTGTCGTTTGAGGATCACTCCAAACGTGTTGCTCAACGCAGGTGTAAAGAGTCTGGAGATAAGATCGAGTTTACGACAGCCACTAAATACCACAGGAATCACAAAGGCCGATAAAAACTATAAAATATGAGTTTAAGACGAACTTTCACCCCAATAACACGGCACACGCTGCTTTTATGTGGCACAATAAAGATATAAAGGACTGAACAGTTAGCATTCCTGATTATTTCTCTGCAAAGACAATAACAACTACAAACTGAGCCTATTATTATTAGTGGTAATGATATTGAATTGTTTTGAGACAATGGCTAAATCATTCCTCAAAAAATATAGTATCACGTGTGTCGACTCTCCTCTGACATTCATTTTCAATCTGATGGAAGAAAGAAACTGACTCAAACATCTCAATCTTCTAAAACGCTGTCCAGATGACTACTTTGAAGTTTTTCTACTATATATGTAAATTTTTATTGACTTTTTTAGTACATTTAGCGGCAGAAACCTACTTTTTTAGGGCTGCACAATTTGTGAAAAATGTCAAATAAAATGTTTTGAAAGTACCATTAGATTTGTGACTAGTTCTGTTCTTGTTCCAGGACAAAACAACTGAACCGTGTCTATGTATGAACTGACAAACTAACATGTGTCTTCATCAACATGTTTGAAAGGATCTAAACCGAAAGAATGAATCAGGAGTCTCAAACTCAAAAGGAGCTGGACCAAAATGATCAGCGTTATTCTTAAAATGAGGCTAAACACTCGGTCAAAGACTTATTCCCCACAACTGCACCTCAAACAGGCTCACAAAGGCCTTTTAAGTGACAGACATTGATTGACGACCTGAAATATGGACAGTGATTGAAGCTTGGTGTGTGAGGAGAAGTTTACAGCTCTGAGGCTGTGCACAGGTCTAGTTCTTAACTTGTACTTCAAGATTCCTTTTATTAACTATGCAGACATACTGTATGTATGAACCTTTCCTTTACAGAAGCTCATGGGCTCATGTGAGTATTTTCTAAAATTAAAAATGAGAAAAAAAGAAACACTGATGCGAGTTTCAAACCTGGCAACCTTTTACCGCTCACCACCTGCATCCCTGTAAGCAGCTTTATTTATTCATGCTATTGATGGGAAATCTTGTAGTTCTTTGTATTTTTATCCAATCACTGATATATTTATTCTATTTATATTTTTACTTATTTATTCATGGGGCCTTACTATATCTATTAGCAGTTTTTATTTGTCTGTCTTAATGAATGTGTCTGTTGTGATATGAGCGGCTGAAAAAACGAATTTCCCTCGGGATCAATAAAGTATATCTATCTATCTATACTTCTAAGCCTGATGTCATTGCACAGCGGGGGGCAGTTTTCCAAATCTCCACAGCAGCGGTGTCAGAAGGAGACGTTTTTACTGCCCACCTGGGCGGCCTGGCTGTGGCGTCAACTTGATGTGACGTTGGCGTGTAATGAAAATGAGAAAGAGCCGCTCTCCATCTGCTTAGCTGGTGAAAGGTCTTTGAAGAAAACAATGAAACGGGACGACAGCAGCTGTTTGGATCAGGTCTGAACTGGTCTGTCAGACGTCTGTTTCCTGAAGCTTGAGACTGTGTTTTTCTCGAAGTTTTTTCAGTCAAAGGGTCAAATTTTATTCACAAATGTTGATTTAGCAGCAGAACTTCTGTTTTCACACACAGATAAACTCTTGTAGTTAGCTGACAACGGTGCTTTTTCGACTTTTTCCACTGTTTGTGTCGATGAGCGGCGGGTGCGCGCATCGCCCGTGTTGATAAACAAAAAATACCTCTATATAACTAAAGATATATTTTCCATGTTTGTACTATTCTACATCAAACACACATAAGCGATACAAAAGTAAACAACTCAACAGGGTCAGGTTGTCTAGACACATCCCAGCAATTTATTTGATCAGCGGGCCACCATCAAGAATAATCAAGAGGGAAATCATCTTGGGGGCATTTGTTTGAGCCCCCTGAGCTAAAACATCAAACACAACAACAGAACCTAGTCTAAACTCAGACTAAATCATCAATATTTTCATCCTTTTTCTGTAAACTACACAAACGGTATCAGAGTTAGTCGTAGTCACAATACAGACTTCAAACAGACGCTGTCGGTCATTCAAAAGTCCAGCTCTATTCAAATCTATGTCCTATTGTCTGCTTCTCTTTAAACTCTGACTTTACACCCAAACATCTCCAACGTCTCGGCTCCAACAGGTGGTCCTTATCCAGCCCGGATCTACGACGAGCAGACGGGTAAAAACATCCGGGACAGACAGAAGTGTGAGATGTTATCAGCCGTACGAGGGCAGTCTAAGAAAATACTACACACGAGGCAGGAAAAAGAACAGATAGAATTGTGTGAGGAAACTATCAGATGTGACTTCAGTGGACAAAGAGACGTCTTGTTATCAGACTGAACTGTAATCCTGAGATATGTGACAGGAAGGAGATTTTTATTCATAATTCAATGTATTTTGTGCAACAACGATGAAAACTATCTCTTTAGTCTGAGCTTTTATCTGATCCAAACAGTGCTAAAATACTAAAAATGCAGTCATGAAATGTTTGTGGCACTCTGTTACCGTAAAAGTCCTCTGTTCTTACATAAAAGGAATAAGGCACTTTTAAGGTAACAGAGTGCCTCAGACATCTTCATGACTGCATTTTTACACAGAAATACTTTTACTATTTTTGCTAGGCCAGTCGCACTTTCTTCCTATAGTGTTTTTGCTCATTGTCTTGAAAGAGCACCTGTTTACCTGACTTTTTTGGCTGCAGTTCCTCCGATGCACTCTTCAGCACTGTTTTCTGCTCTTTAATCTATTGTTTGATATTATTTTAAAGCCATAAGCCTAAAGGTAATGCATACTTTGTTCGGCCCGCTCAGGCTGGCGACATTTTGTTCTTACAGCCTCTGTTCGGCAGTTCGTGCGGGTTGTTCTTGAGACATCAGCTGAGCAGAACTTTCTTCGGCAGAGCTGTGCGGCAGCTCAGGCTCTGATTGGCTAGTTTTTCCACAGTGGGCGGGATTTCTCGTAGAATCCACTACTGAATCTTTTGACAGTTCTGTGTTGCCTCTTACTAGCTCTCCAAGCATCTCACTAGCTCTCTGATATGGTACCATGTATCCAGTGCTTAATTTGCAACTCAAACGTTGCCGGAACAAAATGTGGGTTTTGGACCGGGGTCCAGACAAGGTCGAACCTTTACCGGAGCGCACACAATAAGTGAACATAGAGGCTTAGAAATGCTAAAATACAACCCAACTGTCCATCCTACTCGATGTTAAACGATATAAAAGTAATTATGTCTGTGTTACACGTTTTTTTACACGTCATACAGACATTTTCATTCATTCTGACAGAAATCAGCGCACCTAAATCTGATCCACAGCAACAAGTTGCCCTCCCACACACGCTCGTCCTGCAGCTCAGCACTGCCTCCGCCTTATATCTGACTCTCCACAAGTCACAACCACAACGCAGGACAAACAGCCTTTACACAGCAGAAACGGGTCTCATACATCAAACGTGACGCTAAAATACACATTAAAGTAACACGGTAAAGTTAGTTGCACTTACGAGAAACTGCGGCCGCTGTATCCACGCTGGTTCTCACCTCTTTATCGTCCCGTACACTCCAAACACATGTGACACTCCCGCTGCCTTTAATCCATCAAAACGAGTCGCAAATAACAACAAATATTCACAAAATCCACTTAGACGCATATTTCCTGTTTTAGAAGGAGATACAAGAGCGGGACTCGCCTGGAACCAATGAAAAGTCTTAAGCCCGCCTGCGCTGCTTCTGATTGGTAAAATTTCCTGTCAGTTCCGCTTTTAACCAATTACAGTCTGACTCCGTTTCCCCCACAAATAAGCCTGTTCACTGTTCACTGTGAATGAGATGAGAGACGGAGAGGAGCAGAGCCGCGTCTCGTAGAAGAAAGACAAAAAGAAAGCGTTACCGGAGCAGACAAAACTGATGCCGGAATGCCCCACGAGAGTTCCGGATCTTATTCCGGCTTGTTCCGGCTCAAATTAAGCCCTGCATGTATCTCTATAAATGTTTGTTAGTTGTTTGTTTCTGTTATATGCTGATGGTGTGAATGTTAACACCTGTTGTCATGACTACTGTGAACACAAATTCCCCCCTGGGGACCATAAAAGTCATATCTATCTATCTATCTATCTATCTATCTATCTATCTATCTATCTATCTATCTATCTATCTTGCGTAGTAGCAGGCGAACATGCTGCTTGTCTCCCCTAACAGCGCGACTTACGGCTGTCAACTGATAACGTCCCACGATTTGGTTGTTTGTTTGTCCAGCATTTCAGGAAGAGCCTGTTGTTAATAGAAACATTGAATAATCAACAAAATAACGAGCTACTGACGAGGTCAAACTCCTCTGCAGCTCGGGCAGGACTCAGGTCCTGCTTCACGCAGCAGGTTAAACACAGTGGAGGATGAGCAGACAGACCCGACGATTGTGTGTGCCCAGAGTGTGTGTATCTGCACGCAAAAAATACAGAAAATCTCCCTTATATTAACTAATCTGTCTGTGATACAAATCTGCATAGCAAACGCGTGGCAGCGGTTGTTAGGGCTCAGGGGGCCGGGGTCTAGAGGACGTCTGTAGCATGTCTGCTGAAGTATGAATGTCAGAGCCGAAACAAACTTTGTTCTTGCAAAACATCTTCTTACTTCTTATGAAGTATGAATAGGCCTTAAGTCACATATCTCAAACACAAGGCCCGGGGGCCAGATGTGGCCCTTCACATCATTTTATGCGGCCCTCAAGGTCTCATAAGGTTTACTTGAATCTTATATTTGTGCCAGGAGTAATCTGGGTCTCTTACTTTTTAAGTTTCAGACAAACAATTTTGTTAGATAAGTCAGTTTTCAGACGAATGTGGATGTTTATTCAGTAACTATTGCTTCAATAAATATACAATAATCAAATACAAGTATTATTTGTAGCATGTCAAATATTAGTATGGTTAATTTCAGTTACCACTGGCCCTTCAAGGACAACCACAATGCCAATGTGGCTCTTTGTCAAATGAGTTTGACACCCCTGCATCATTGATAGACTTAGGAATCAAAGCCTGTTTAAAATATCAATGTTAAACTTCACACATCATGTAGAGACCCCAAGAAAGAACCACTGACCTTCTGGAGACAAGTATGGCTTTGACTCTAAAGAAATGAACTGAACAAAACGTGATCATGTCAGTAAAAGTTAGTCATGTGCTCTTTAAATGCAGCTTCTGTTCTGGCAGCACAAAGATGGAAACCCTCAAATAGACCAAAGTTTACCACGATAAAGACAGAGCAGGGCACATTACGGAACACAAACCGCAGGAAAAGTGCACCTCTGCCTCAGACACAAACAAACTCTGCAGCGTCCAAATGACAAGCTCCACTTTAGCTTCAAATCAGGCGCACCAAACCAGAACACGCCCGAAAATTATGCCCCGACCGACGGCAGAGAGGGACCAAACCGCGGCGGGCGAAGAGGACCACGAACAGGCCTCAGAGAGCGGCCGCGGGTCACGAAAGAACATTAAGACTCTGCTCCGGACGACAGGGAGGTGACCCCAGGATGACCCCGACACAAACGCGAAAAACAAGACGCGGAAAATCACTTTGAATTCAGGATATTTCAGTCTGAAATGTGAAGAAATACGACAGATAGAGAAGAAAAGAGGAAGAGAATATGTGGGGGTGATAAAAAAAAGGAGCGTAGAGAGACAGAGAGGTGGTGAAAGGAGAGAGGGGAGAAATAGAAAGACACACAGAGAGAGAGAGGAAGAGAAAGGGAGAGACAGAGGGAAGAGGCAAAAGAGGGACAGAGAGGGAGAGGAATAGAGAGAAAAGAATAGAAAGAGAGGAGAGAAAGAGAAGAGAGAGAGAGAAGATAAAGAGAGAGAGAGAGAAAGGAAAGAGAGAGATGAGAGAGAGAAGAGAGCAAAG
This sequence comes from Mugilogobius chulae, assembly GCA_038363315.1. Lineage (NCBI taxonomy): Eukaryota > Metazoa > Chordata > Actinopteri > Gobiiformes > Gobiidae > Mugilogobius > Mugilogobius chulae. Next base: position 8,885,467 of record CM076396.1, on the reverse strand, counting down.
AGAAAGAAAAAGAAAAGAGAGAGAGGAGAAAGAAGACAAAGAGAGAGAGAAGAGCGAGAGTAGGGAAATAGAGAAGAGAAAGAGAGAGTGTGTGGGGGGTGGTAGAAAAAGAAAACAGAAAGAAAGAGAGGAGAAAAGAGAGAAAAAAGAGAAAGAAAGAGAGACAAAGAGAAAGAGAGAGAAAGAGAGATGAAGAAGAGAGATGAGAGAGAAGAGAAAGAGAGGGGAGAGAGGAGAGAGAGAGAAGAGAATAAAAAGAGAGGAGAGAGAAAGAAGAGACAAAAGAGGGACAGAGAGGGAGAGGAAGAGAAAGGATGAGAGGAGAGAAAGAGAACAGAAAGATAGAGAGAAGGGAAAGAAATGAGAGAGAGGAAGGGAGGGAGGGAGAGGGAATGATGAAGAAAAAAGGAAGGAAGGGAGAGAGACATAGAGAGCGAGAGAGGAGGAGGAGAAAGAGAGGAGAGAGAGAAGAGAAGTGTATGAGAGAGAGAGAGAAAGAGAGAGAGAGCAAGAGAGAGAGAAAAGAAAGAGGGAGAGAAGAGATACAAAAGAAAAAGAAAAGACGAGGAGCAGGAAAGAGAGAAGAGAAAAAGAGGGAGAGAGAGAGAAGAGAGAAAGAAGAGATAAAAGAGGGACAGAGAGGGAGAGGAAGAGAAAGGATAGAGAGAGAGAAGAGAGACAGAAGAGAGAGAAAAGAATAGAAAGAGAAAGGATGAGAGGAGAGAAAGAGAAGACAAAGATAGAGAGAATGGAAAGAAATGAGAGAGAGAAAGGAAAGAGATGAGAGAGAGAAGAGAAAGAGAGGGGGGGAGAGACAAGACAATAAAAAGAGGAAAGAAAAAAAGAGAAAGAGATAAGGAGAGAAAGAGAGGAGAGAGAGAGAAAGAGAAAAAAGAGAATAAGAGAGAGAGAGAGTGAAGTGTGTTTGAGAGCAAAGGAGAGATCAAGAGAGAGAGAAGAGTATGAGAGAGAGAGAGAGAAGAGATAAGAAAGAAAAGGAGATACAGGGGGAGCAGGACAGAAAGATAAAAAAGGGAGAGAGAGAGAGGAGAGTATATGAGAGAGAGAAAGAGAGAGAGAAAGGGGAGGAGGGACTGTGTGATGTGTTTGAACTCTCTGAGGACACTGAGGAGGAGGTTTGTGAATTAAAAATAAAATAAAGAGGAGGCCGAAGCTTTGATGTGATCAGACAGAGACCTCTGAGAGAGCACCAGCAACAGGACAGGGACACGGACTGAGAGGGACGCTTTAGGAACAGGAAATACTAGTATCTACGTAGAGTTGAGCGTATCAGCAAAACAGGTGTTTGTGGTTTTAAATAAGTATTGTTAATATGACGATTAATTTCATGTTTCGGGGAAGGAGATGCTTGTGACTCGAACACAACCTCTTTCATTTTAATCAGTTTTAATCAAGCCCCCAGCATGCTTTACTTTAGTTTTTTTTTTTTTTTCATGGTCTTAAAATAATAGAAATTGTCTTTCTGTGTGAAGTTTGCATGTTTCTCCTCGTGTCTTTGTGGGTTTTGTTCAGTAACCACAACACAAACAGTAAAGGTAAAACTCTCCAAGCACAGCAGTTCTGACCAAACCTAGCGCAGCGCTGTTGCACCAGGGAAGAGCGGCGCTAATGTTTAAAAATCTGCAAACCCAGAGACTCATGAACCACTAACGCTGCAGATAGGACTGTTCTACAAAAACAGAAGATTAGTTCTTTTGATAATAGTTCTGATAGTTCTTTTGCAACTTGCTTTAGCCCAATCCTTTTTTGGTTGTGATTAATAAGGTTGCGTATGTATATATTTTTGTCGCTCGCTTTGTGAATATTGACAACCAAAATAAACTAATTTCATTCATTCATTCAATCAGGTGGGGAAATGGTCTGATTTGATCCTCTAACACACAGGTTCCTAACAGTTTCAAATATGCTGTGGTAGGACTTCATTAAATGTTCTTGACCACCACTTCACCTGTGTCCATTGTCCAAAGCAGGTCCTGAGAACCTGCTCCACGACTGACCCTTCACCTCCTCCACCTCTGCTCCAGACTGACCCTCTGCGTCCTCCACCTCTCCCCGCTTCCAGGCTCCTTCTGCGGGCCTAAAGAGCTGCCCCTGAGCCCCCCATCTTCAAACAAAAAGCCAAATCAAAAGCAGCAGAACTAAAACACAACCACCTCCTTTTGTAATCAGACGAATCCATTTCACCTTCTGATGTTAAATTCACCGACCGGACATGCATATGCAACGCACGACTTAAAACAAGTTCAAAGCCAGGTTTTTAAAGCAGAAACGGTTCACTTATGTTTAATCATGTTTAGGTTAAAGAGCAGAGGACGCACAGATCAATGGACAGAGACAGAGAAGGGGTGGTCCCAAGCACAAAGACAACGTCCATATGAGGCGCAGATACTTTGATGAACCAAATCATATTCTATAATAAGCTCTTGTTGGTTTAAAGAGAGAGTCTATATGGTCATCAGGACGGAATATCAAAGAAAAGCACTTTTGTTTTAGGAAAAAGAGAAGTGCTTTAGCGGCCGACCTCAAAGTGAATCAAAAGAAGAGATTCTAAGGATCACAAATGCATATGTTTGTAAATAATAATTAGAATGGCTGAACCTCTGCTGCATTGTTGGGAGCGCACCTTTCCCACTTTTTACAAAGAGAGAGATGAAAAAAGCCTAAATATCTCTTCAACCATATTTAAACAATACTCTTACATTAATCTTTTCGTACTGATGATTACACGAGGGTTCAAACAGATGCAGTAGATGAGTGAGCAGCACAGTTGTGTGAGGGGCAGGTGTCCGTGAGCAGCACACCTGAGTTTACTAGAACAAATCAACCTCCTGAAGTTGGAGTTTAGATCGAGCCCCAAAACTCCAGCTCGACTCGACTTGAATCCGCGCACGTACTGACTGAACTCGACCGAAACCTGTGTCATTCCCTATAGCCATGTTTCCATTGGCTTGGGTCGATCAGACCGGTTCACTTTGGCGCAGTTTGGGCTGCTTAAGTTAAAGGGGACCTATTATGTCAAATTCACTTTTCTAAGTTTTTAATCTTGTTATAATGGCCTCCCTTCATTATTAGTTCACTCAAAGTTATATTTGAATTGATTCCTGCATGTTTGAGTAAACTTCTTTTGTTCTTCAGATACAGCTCAAGTGCTCAGAAATCCTGCAGTTTTGAACAGGAATTCAGTTCCTATTTTTAAGTTGTTTTAGATCAACTTTGTGTTTTACAAAGAACAAAAGGTAAATTACTGATCTGCATATGTTCTAGTTTCTTACTAAATATAAAAAAACCCTTTAATGAACCTGGACCTGCAACTGCAGCGTTTCCACTGCAGGTCCAGGCTCCTGAGGGTCGTGAGCAGCTGACGTCACTCACACATCACACATGCTTTCTTAAATAAAGAAAAAAAATAATTACCTGAATTATACATTTTCTTCTTGGCATCAATCTGAGCGATTCACAAAAAACGTAATATTTCTAAGTCTGTGTCTGTGCACGAGGGTCAGGCTGGTGTGAACAAGAAACTACTTCTTGTTTATTGTCTTTTTTTTTTTAACTGTACATTACTTTTACTTTTTGCAAAGCCTCTGCAACTCTTTGTTGTTTTTTAAAATCAATTGTATTCAATGCTTTGAGGTTGGATTATGTTGGACACATCACGCACAGGACTAACAATTTTTACAATGTTTTGTACAATATCGGAGCAACAAATAAAGTTTTCATCAGTGGAAATGCAACAGTTTGTCACAGGATCAAATCGGCTTGAGCCTATGGAAACAGGGCTAATGGTTTTCTGTCTTTTAACCTGCGACAAGTTGGACACTGTCCAGGGTTTTACTCTCGCTTAAGGCCCAAAGTCACTGGAGTAGGCTCCAGTCACACACCACCAAAACAAGCGGTAGAAAATAAATGATTTAAGATTCTCCTCAATCCGTAGTAGTGCCCCTTTAAAGACCGTGCATGTTTTCATCATATTCTCATTTATGATGAATTTGATTTTGTTTCCATAATGCATAATCCATAATGAAGACTCTCTAGTGTCCAGCTGCACGTCTCTTTCCAAAACCATTAAACCCAAACTCCACATAATCCAAATAAATGTGTCTATTATTCGTCCCCATTCAGCCGTTTGTCCCGAGTCTCTTCACACAGAGAGAGAACAATTATCCAGGTCTGCCCCGTGTGACCCTGAGAGAGAGAGGGGGGGGGCAGAGAGAGAGAGGAGAGAGAGAAAGGAGAGAGAGGGAGGAGAGAGAGAGAAAAAGAGAGAGAGAAGAGAGAGAGAGAGAGAGAAGAGAGAGAGAGGAGAAGAGAGAGAGAGGGAGAGGAGAGAGAAGGAGAAGAGAGAGGGAGAGAGATAGGAAGAGAGAGAGAAAAAAAAGGAGGGAGGAGAGAGAGGGAGAAGAGAGAGAGAGGGGAGAGAGAGAAGAGAGAGAATAGAGAAAGAGAGAGAGAGAAAGAGAGAAGAGAGAGAGAAAGGGAGAGAGAGAAGAGACAGAGGGAAAGAGCGAGAAGAGAAGAGAGAGAGAGAGAGAGAGAGAGAGGAGAGAGAGAGAAAGGGGTAGAGAGAAGGAGAGGGAGAGAGAGAGGGAGAAGAGAGGGAGAGAGAGACAAAGGAAAGAGAGAGAGGAAGGGGGAAGAAGCAAGAGAGAGGGGGGAGAGAGAGAGAAAGAAAGAGAAAGAAGAGAGAGAGAGAAAAAGAGAGGGAGGGAGAGAAAGAGCAAAAGAGAGAAGAGAGAGAGAGAGAGGAAGAGAAGATAGAGAGAGAAAGAGAGGGAAAGAGAGAGAGAAAGAAGAGAGAGAAGAGAGAGGGAGAGAGGAAGAGGCAGAAGCAGGAAAGAGAGAGGCTGAGAGGAAGGAGGAAAAGGAGCGCCGGAGAAAGAGAGAAGGGGGTTGGTTAGAAGGAGGAGAAAGAGAGAAAGAAAGAGAAAAACTGCCTATATGTAATTTAATTAATATTGTTAAAATAACTCTACAAACTGAAGTAGCTTTTTACAAAAACAAGTAGACTGTCATTTAAAGCAGACTTTGTTAAAACTGGAAATAGTCCAGCCACAGCTCTGAGAAAAGGCCCATTAGTTAAATAAATGTATTCTAGTTGAGTGTTTCACCTGCACATTTGAAGCTCTGCGCGGTCAGGCCTTTCTCCACAGACAAACACGTGAGCAGACTCAGAAAACTCGTGGTGACCGACTGCCGCTTCGCCCGCTGCGCCTCTCTGTGCTTCCTGTCTCTGCTGGGCCTGGACCTCAGCAGCACCCCCTGGAGGCCCGGAGCTCCTTCCACCACCTCGGCCCCCTCCTCCTCTTCTTCTTCTTCTGCTCCGGCGGCTGCTCTGTGGGCCGGACGCTGCTCCTCTACCGCCCCCTGCAGAGCCCGGACCCACTCCTCGGCCTTCGACTGACCGTCCGCTCTGAGACGCACCACTTCTTTAGAGAAAACCGCCTGGAAGCAGTCAGCGCGCTCTGTCCACAGGTCTGGACCTTCAGAGAGAAATGTATATAAAGTATTACATGTAAGTTTTATTATTGTTTAAGTGTGATTTTTCAACTGTAGTATTATTGTTGAGTTTTTCTTTTGAAATAAAATAACTAGGGCTTGTTAAAGTTTAATTCTATATATTTTTATGTCTGTCAAGTTGAATTATCTAAACTTAAGGTTGTTTTTGTGGACAATTTTTTTTATTAGTTTCAAGAATACTTAATATAGTTTCAATGAATAATCAGAAAAGCAAGAAAATATGATAGTAATAACTGATATATATATATATATATATATATATATATATCACCAGGAAACTAATTTATTTACTGTGAGTTAGGGGTAACTTAGAGGGTAAGACCTGGTTTAGGGGTACTTCGGACTAAAATAGTTGGGAACCACTGATTTAAGAATTAAGAAAACTGATCACAAATGACAATGACAATTAACTGTGATTAATGGGAGTCTGCGATTAAATAAAATTAAATCTGCCGCTATGAATTGTAAATCAATTGTGATTAATTAAAAGGTCTTTTTGTATGCAAGTAAGTAAGAGGTGATTCGCTTAAACACCAGGCGCTTCAACCTCCGACTATCACCAAGTGTCCCTAACCTGCATGTTATTGGTTGGTGGAGAGTGCCCTCCCAGACACGGGAAAAACATGCAAACTCCACACAGAAAGGTCCCGGGCCGTGCGGGAATCGAACCCTTGACCTTCTTGCTGTAAGTCAAGAGCGCTAACCGCTCTGCCACCGTGCCGCAAGGTTTCCCAAATACACTTTGGTTTCCCCTACCACTAAAAACACGTACAATAGGCACAGGACTCTCCTGAAAAAGTCCCTCTTAATCACAGCAGGACTTTCCCGGTTAACAAAGTGTGACTTTTTGACCAAAAACAGCCTTGCATGAAAGCACTTTTTTTTTTTTCACGTCGTTAATTCTTTGTTAGATTACAAAGAATTAATGACAAAAATCTGCATGAGCTGACTTACATGATCACACAATCCACTGTTATTTGGCCTAAAGAAGAGGCTTCTCTTGTGTTTTCCCAAAAAAAATATCCCAATTCAGAATGTTATTCAACAGTATGTTTTTTTTTCTACAAAGTTAAGTAGTTGACTTTTCACTCCCCAGAATGTTACATAGTTCACCTTAAAATACAGGTCAAAGTTACGCCTCCTGTACACAGACTGCGAGACGAGTTGGGTTCGTGACATGTGCGAGTTCCTTGTAAAGTGCCTTGTACACCAGCTCCAGTCCACTGCGGTCCGTATTTACCAAAAGCTGCACGGATTCAAGCGATAATGTTAGTATTCGGACTTGAAAGTCACATCAGATCGCTGTGACTTTCGAGTCATAATTCAAGCATTCTCGCGCGAATCCACATGGCTTTGGGCAAACACGGACCGCAGTGGACTGGAGCTGGTGTACAAGGCACTTTGCAAGAAACTCACACATAACTCGCACCAAACTCGCTTCACAGTCAGTGTACGGGAGGCGCTTAATACACTGTCTGTAATTATTGGATTTTCAGATTCAGATTTATAGTCATTGTCACAGAGTACAATGAAATTACGTTTGCAGTGAGCTTCCAGACCGGAAGATGAGGATTATCTATACGTGACTCGATGTCTACTATGGATCTTTAAAATGTTTATTACTTTTGCATGGAACCAGAGAAAACACAAGGACAGAATTAGGGAAAAAGGGAGGAGATGTACGAGAGTAAGGGCTGTGTATGAAGTCTTTTGCTTGAGATCGAGCTGCATAAAAGACAAACATCCCTCTCACCCTTGAACATTTCAAGTGCCTTTACCGTGCTGAATAGAAGCGCATGAAGCCAGCGCGTACTGCTGCACAGGTTTGGACACGGACCTCTCCCTTCTGTGGGAACACCTGCAGCGTGGTGCGCGTCAGAACGAACGTGTACGCCCTCCAGTTACTGTGGTCCACCAGCTGGTACAGGAGCCCCGCCTTCAGCACCTCCGGGCACCTCTGCGTGAACAGCGGCAGAGTAGTCGGCCTGTTCAGAGCCAGGGACGAGGACTGCGAGGACAGGGAAGCGTCTGGGGTGGGCGAGTCACTGTCTAAATCCGGCCTCGTGTCCAAACCGCACGGAGAAGGAGAAGATGAAACCGGCGGAGGGAATTTGTCTGAGAACTTCTTCTGCTGCTGCTGCTTTGGTTTGGCAGCTTGCACCGTCTCCCAAATGGCTCTCCTCCACTCCAGCGCCTCCCACTGGCAGGAAGCTCGTAAGTGCAAAACGGTGCTGTTGAAGAAGACGGCCTGAAGCGTGCGCGGGTCGGCGGGCTGCGCGGGTTGGCCCAGGGCGGGGGAGGCGGCGCTCTGGCAGTGGGACAGGGAGTAGGCCGTGCCCAGCTGGCGGTTGGCGCTGCTGTCCAAAGTGTACAGTCTGAGTTCGCAGGGAGTCAGCTCCACGTGACAGGAGAGCCAGCGCCCCCTAGTGCCCTCTCTGTGCTCCAGCGCGCCCTGCTTCACCACGCTGCCGCTGCTCAGGCTCTTCTCCGCTGAGGAAACAGAGAAACAGAAGAGAGGTGTAAGAAGGAGCGCAGTCAGCAGGGTAAAACATGTTAAAAAGCTACTGTACATGTGACTGTTAAAGCCATTTGTGAATACTTACCCACATATATTTGTCTAGTAATCAGACATTTACATTTGCATTATTGTGTGTGCTTAAAGGCCCAATAGTACACAAAGTTTTTTTAATGTCGCTTCTTCATCTAAGCACACCTGCTGTTAGATTTTGCTTTAGTACACTTGTTTGACACAAAAAATCTCCATATTTAGTTTGATTCTTCTTTCAGTCTGAAAACACGCCGTTTCTCCTTGTGATGTCATGAAGTGTGACACACACAAATGCTTCTGTGTGTTTTTAAGCACCACACACCTTCACCACATAATTTGAACATTTTTTAACGCTGGATTTGCCCATCTATGAAGCTACAGCTACTGTTTTAGCCTTGTTTAAACTGCTTTCCTTGTCTGTGTGAAGGTAAAACAAAAATATGTCAAGAAAAAGAAAACAACTTAAGCTTATTCTAGTGTTTTATAAACAGTTCAATAAAAGATAAGTCGTGAAACAGGTTAGTTTTACCCTACTGATTATGTGTTGTTGCAATAGTAAAGCTTCTCCTTGGAAGTACATTCACTCATTTACAAACGAAGCAAACAGTAAAGTTGGCCAACAGGATCTCCACAGACACAGATCATGTTTTGAACAATGAGTTTTGAGCTCTTGCCCTTTGGGTGGCGTTTTCGAGTTCCTGCTGCAGGAGGAATAACATAAACATTCCTTTGTGCCATGTTCCATCACACTTTAAAACCAAAGGAAGAACACATGAACTTACCATGCATGTATTCATGTATTTTTATCTTTTTGTTGATGCAGATATGTAAGGCAATTTCCGTTTTATTACGGACAATAAGGTTTTATCATATATCATAAAAATTGCTGCTAAATTTAAAACTGACACATAATGACATCACAAGGTGATGGAGGACTAATGTTATTGTACTTTCTGGTTCTAATCAGGATTCAAGCAGCAGCTTTCTGTTTGGAAATGGTCGGTGAGCAGGCTGTTACAATATTGCCTGGGATCCAGAACCCACGCTTCAGCAAACTGTGAAGAGTGGGTCTGGTCACCACGCCCTCCGCCTGCGTTTCAGATCAAATCCACATTGTACCGGACAATCAGGTTAGCTTATTAGCGTGACGCAGATGAAACAAACAAGCTGATTGGTCGTCTGTCATTTAGACTAAAATCTAACTTCACTCACCTCACATTAAAATAGTTTTTTGCTTCGCTCATTGACTCTGCAGAAATCCACGATGTTTTCCAGTTCCACGTGATATTTTTTTCATCGGGAGCAGCCATGTTGGATTTTACACGGCGGAAGATGAGTGTCTCTGATTGGCTAATTAATCTCTCAATCAGGGCTACAGAAATCTGAAAGAGGGACACGTTGACCAGACAATATATTTTATATATCGTCTGGATTTTACAGTAGTAAGTTACAATAGTCCAATTTACTCCTTAAGTCTAATCAAATTACCTCATGTTACAAATGAAACACACAAATCACTTTGTAACCTACAAACTATTTTATAAATGTACATACTAAATGTACCAGAGTGCATGAAGCGACGTATTGTTTCCTGGGACAAAATGCAATTTAGTCAAAGCGTAACTAGAAATTATACAAGAAGACGAAACAACTGCCAAACTAATAACCACAAATGTAGACAAGACTCATTTACAGCTGCACAAATGAGAGAAAACCTGCCCTGTTATCCTGAATAAAACACTTCAACAATGCATTGACTATGAACTCAAACCGCCGGCATGTTCTCATTTATAATCCAGTTAACTTTGTCATTCCTGTCACTGCGACGCTGGAAAACCTCCAATTACACGTGGCACCTCACCTCCGCTTGTTTTAGCAAATTAACGTAATTGCAAACCTGGGCCCAAAACACTCCTAATTGACTGAAAACCACATTTATAGCTTTTTGTATTAGGCCGAGCAGAAGGCGTCATCAATCTTACCCAAACAGCATTGTCACTCCACGCACACGACGCTGCATGTTAACAAACCGCTTAATGAATATGCAAATAGCTTTAAATAAGAGTTGAGATTTCACGTTACACTTGGGAGAGTCGGAATTACCTCGTAGAGAATTACAGCGGGCGACCTGCTCCGTTTCATTAGCTTAAACAGGAACCTGCTCGCACTTGACACGAACACTTTACAGCCTGGGTTAAACTAGAGAAGTTTCAGAGGGAAATATATTGAGTTTTCAAGTCATTCATAAATTGAATATGGAGTGTATTGTTTGCAGTGAAAAAAAGAAGAAAAAAAATCTATATAAAAAAAGGAAAAAGATAAATACAAAAAAAGAAAATTAAAATTTTAGAAAACAATGTTGCAAACTTTCAGCTAAGGCTATAAACGTAATATTTTTGCACTTTTGTGGTTAAAGGCTTGGCGATGTGAAAAATCCCTCATACTGATCAATCTCAATTTTCTAATTGGTTTTGTTTAGCCTTTTTTGACATTAAGTATCTACAGATGCACAATAGACCCATTTACTGTTAGTAAACAAAGATGGCTGCGCGCGCTAACTGGTGCCCTGAGTGGTGCCCAGTCTCAGGCTTTTCAAGCTACGCAGGTGCATTTTCATTAAAAAATCGCAAAACTCTCTTTAAAAACTCAATTTAACGAACAGCAAGCGACTCCAGATCCATGTACAGTTATCTACTGAATGTTAGCTTGACGTTAGTAAGTGTCTGATATTCAGTGGCCTGATATTTACTTATATTTGATGGGAAAAACTCATGTGCAGAAGAGAAAAGCTTTGATCATACATATCCCTTGATGAGTTTTGACGACGTAATTTGCGGGAAAGCACAGGAGGTGAGTTAACGTGACATTGCTTAAGATTTTTGTGTAAGTTGTGTTCATTATTTATCAATTATCAGTGGAGAATAAGACTCACAGTAAACTGCACCTGTGTGGCTTTATTTTGTGCTGATTTCTACAGAAGATTATTGTATAAAAGTCTCCAAGGATATACTTACATGACTCTGAGGCGATGTATTTGTTTTGATAGTGATCCCTCATTTTTTCTATAGATTTTAGCGGTAAGCTAGTTAGCCCGAAAAAATCACGAGTTATGAAATGTGTCACTGGTGCAAACCCAAGGAACACATTAGGAATGGTCAGAGCTTCGTTTGAAGTCATTGATAAGTTTTCTAACCGTTTAATATTGTTAGTACAGCTTACTCGTTTTGTATAGAAACTTATGGGGAAACTCTGCGGAGGCACCGTGCGGCTCCGCCCCCAAAATGACGTAGGCTCTGAACGGGTCTATATCAACCAATACTCGTGTAAATAGTGTTACATTTTCTTAACAGCCCCATTAGTCAGTGTTGTGTGTAACTTAGTTACTATAATTTAGTTACTGTAATTAGATTACATTTTTGAGTAACTGGTAGTGTAACTTAATTTAAAAACTGTTACAAATACTTGTTACTTTTAAGCACTAGAAAAGTGACTTAAAGGTGTGGTAGCTAAGTTTTTTAATTGTAAATTAATACACTTTGTGCTTTCCACTAAAAAGTCTATAGTAAATGCAGCACTTTGTGACAAAAATAAGACCTATGAGTACTGTCTGAACTGAATAATAAAGAATTTTAGTTCTAATCAGGAGCTGAATGCTGCTCTCTGATTGGATGAGCTTGGGTGGTTCTCTTCAGTTTCACTTTGTTTTTTGTAAAAAGAAGTTTAAAAGCCATAAATGCAACCAAAATGAATACATGTCGATATGGACCGTGTGTGGAAGGATTTATAAGAGGAAGTTGCCAGAGTTAAAACCTAAATCGTGTTTGCAGTGTAAAAATCAGCTACCCCTGCTTTAATGTGTGAGATAAAACATCTCAGAGACACAGATCAGCAGCTGGATCAGGGCCCAGAATCATTTTAATGTTGATTTTACTGAATTTGAGCCAATTTAAGTAGCTCTTTTGTTGTTTAAATGCCAATAATAAAATGTTAAATTCTATTTTTCATCAATGTTTGCAATAATTGCACAATGTCATCCCAAAGTAATGTATAACTAAATTACTTTTTTGAGCAGAACCTACATAGTGTAACTACTGAAATTTTTTGCACTATTGAGCTCACCTGAATATAAGCCACACCAACTAATTTAAATGAAAAAGTATATATAGGCCGCACTTGTTTAATAGTAAGTCAATGAGAATCTATATTTTGCTGCATTGTTGTATTAGTCGCAGAGTTCAAAGCTTATGAAAAAAGTAGCAGGTTATAGTCCAGAAACTACAATAATTACATTAAAAAACCCAACACTGCTTGTGCTCGTAGTGTTATGTAACTGTTATTTAGTGTACAAGTTAGGGATGCTCCCATTCGATACTGGGATCTGGTATTGGCTCCATGATATCAGTTCAGCCGATTCGTATTTGTGCTTTTAATTGGACATAATGAGACTAATTTACTGGCTGGTGTTGATTCAGAACGTCTCATAATGTTTGACATTTTATGCAGATGAAGTTGTTGTTGTGACTTGCACTAGAAATAACAGTTACATGACACTATATGACCAAATGTCTTATGTTTTGATAAGAAAGAAAAACATTTTTTAGATCCTTACACTGGTATCAGTTGATATGGGTATCGGGAGATACTTAAAGCCAAAGTATCGGAATCAGTATCAGAAGTGAAAAAGCTGGATCGGTCCATCCCTAGTACAAGTGAACTTAACTGTGATGTGAAATAAAATTTCAAACATTATAACATGTTCTGGATCGACATCAGCCTAGATAGTCTTATTATGTCCAGTTAACAATCATGATATCGACTGGATCGATTGGTAACTAATATAATCCAGTGAATTTCATAGATCAGCATCGATATTCGTTCAAAGTATCAGATCGGTGCATCACTACTTGTAATGTTTATATGTTTATATTAACAAGGTCCATTTCACAGACAAAATACTATAATATACACCACTGTTCAAAAGTTTGGGGTCACTTAGAAAATTTAATGAAAAGCTCTGAAAAGCACAAATATTTATTTTGTCAAGACTGATCAGCCCTACAAGAATACACAAGAATATAAAATATCTAGATTTTGAATAAGCAAAGTCACACCTAAAAGAGGTCAAAGTGTTGTATAAAGAAATCACTGCAGAGTTTCCTGAAAAGCGAAAGGAAAGAGAGAGAAGATATGAGCGGCGTGTGTGTTTTTGTAGCTGAAGTCATCTTAAGTCTATCTAAAAACACACAGTGAGCAGTTTGTAAAGTGATAAAAAGGTGCAAGGTGGTCACTAGATACGAGCAGAATGAGTCGAGTTTAGACAAGAGCCAAGGCTGTCCAAATATGTCTTTTTATGACAAGAACGTCCACCTCCCAGGACCTACCTCCCTCTGCAGACCGGAAGCACCTCCCTGTACAGACAGATCATAGTCACCTCTTTAGGCTAGCACTAGCACGGTGACTTTAAACAGTGTGCAGCGAAGGAACACTAATTTATTTTTATTTTAATTATTTATCTTTTTGGAGTATTTAGAATATCCTTTTCAGCAATAATGAAACTATCCCATATTACTTAAAGTTTAAAGGTGAACTTAGTAGCTTTTCAAACAAGACATTCTGTCACTCTGAAGAGCTAATTACTTTGAATGTGTGTTCTAAAGTAAAAACTTGAACATATTTCAAATGTAAATAATAGATTATAGAGTAATTTCATTCAAAAATGTTTAGAGTGAAAAAGGCTCCATTATGTATTTTCCAACTTAGCATACTATGCTAACGCAGACAGGCAGTTGTATTAACCTGATTATATGACTTATAGTCAAGACGCAGAAATCGAGACTAAACCTTTCGAGACCACAAAGCCCAAAGAAAGACCAAGAAGCAGCTGAGAAGATAAGACTTGAGGACCGAGAAAGATCCAAAAACATTTGTTAGGTCAAGATCGAAAAAGACTAAGGGACCATTGAGGACCAAATCTAGGACTCAGATCTTTGTATTTTTTTACTACCAATAATCAAGTGACTACATGATCTTGCAGTCTTTGTTACAAAGTGAAACTCTGGGGCAGGACACGGTGCTCCCTGGTGAACTTTAGGGAACTTTTGGACCAATCCCAAGACCAAGACCATGTAAATCCATGACAAGACTCAGTGCTCAAGGACACCTGCCTGGGAACAGCGGACCAAGATCAAGTTGCCAAATGTTGCTGAATCAGATGAGCGACACATCATATTTTGACAAAACACGTTGCTAAACGATGGCGAACACCCTGTCATGTGTGCACTGTCACTGTGCGCTCCTGGTGCAAGTTTAGCAGAACATGGTAGTAATGAATGTGGTCTCGGTGTTCAGGACAAGACCAAGTCCAAGAACCCTCGAGATAAAGACAAGAAGTCCAAATGTGCTTGTGCTTGAGTCAGAGACGAGACCAAGACCTTAAAAAGCGGTCTCAAGACCAAGACCGGTCTTAAAACCAAGACTGGTCTGGAGTACTACACTACAACCTGATTTACAAATCCTCAAACATCCGGTTATGATTTATGGACTAAAAACAGGTTAAAGGTCTCAGAGCTCAATGGAAAATTTAAAATGAGTGTTTTTCATGTTATGACGGAGGACTTTTGTAAATTGAATTAATCAAACTAGTGGAAATGAAGCTTAATACAACTCCAGATATTAAAAGTTCTTCATTGTGGTGAATAATTTGAGATACTTTTTATATACTGCAAAAAGATGAAGAGATTACAGTCATCCGCAGAGTAAAAAACATATCCTTTATCAACATGTCATTCTCCCTCCTACATCATAATTACACAAATGACTAAATTACTTGCATCTTCACTTAATCAACCCAACCTGACGCCACATAATTACGCCTCTATAGACCAAATCATCATCGTCATTTCTCTTCGCTCCAGCTGTTTCTCACATAAGATCTATTATTTTTCAGTCCATAAAGAAAAAACCTGGTCTGAATCACTCCTTATTATACGTCCTGCATCTCCCCCTTTCAGCGCGCTCACAGGCAAAGCTAATGGCCGGATGTCTTTTCTCACATATGCTAATGCTAACGCTAAAAAACCCCGGAGCGGACGGCATCAGGAGGTATTGAGTCGCCTCTCCTCTCGCCTAATTTAAGATCCATTTGCAGACGGGATTACGGGCTATTATACCCCAAGGTTCCTCTTAAAAAAGGGGGCGCAAAGTGGACAAAACATGTAAACAAACACGGCTCCGACGCTCAGAGAGAAAGAGACGGTGATTTTAACTTATCATGGTCATTATTTGGCTCTGAGGATTGTCAGAGTCGAGTGGATGGCTGTACAATTACATGTATATTTCTACTGTATGTGAGGAGAAGTTGACAGATGTGTAGCGAGAGAAGGAATGTTCAAATGTGAAATTAAAAAAGTAGTGTTGTAGTACTTGAGACTGTATAAGGGCGCTTTTTAAAGTCTTGGTCTCGTCTCAAACTTGAAGCATTTGGACTTGTCTTGTTTCATCTTCTAGGGCCCATGGACTTAGTCTTGTCCTGAACTTGGGGTTTGACACTGAGACCAAAGTAGTCTCATAAGCTCTATGCTCAGCTAAGCTTCCACCAGGAGCCAGAAGAAGTTCATAATGTTGGGACTAGGGATGGAACGATATACGATATTATCATTATTCACAATAATAAAGTGCTGCAATTAAATAATCGTGACATTTTTCATGATTGTGATATTGCATACAGTATGATGTTAATCGCGATAGTGAGTCTGAGACAAGTTAAATGATTCTTGCTCAACATTGTGTTCACAATTGTTCACTTTGAATCATTGTTCATTGACCAAAATACAATAAGTAGTTGTAAAAACACATACATATTGTGCAGTAATAAATGTTGTAGAGACTTTTAAACTGTACACCTAAATGATCATGATAATATTGTTAATCGCGATTATTTTAGTCACAATAATCGTAAGTGCAAATTCTAATATCGTCCCATCCCTAGTTGGGAGTAACAATGCTTAAGTATTACGGCATTAACGTCGTTATTTTGATGTGTATCGTGTAATCAAATGATTGCTTTTTCGTCAGTGATAACGCTGTTATAAAGATGTTTTTTTGTTTCATAACACGGGCGATGCATGCATCCGACCTGCAGAAAGAGCTGCCACTTAGAGACTCAAACAGTGGAAACAAGTCGAAAAAGCACAGTTGACCGCCAACTACAAAAGTTTATCTCTGTAAATGTTCAGCTGCTAAATCAACATTTGTGAATGAAATTTGACCCGACGAGCCTTAAAAGTTACATCAGGTGAATGAAAAAACGGCGAGAAAACACTGTCTCAAGCTTCAGGAGACAGACATCCGTCAGACCAGTTCATACCTGATCAAAACAGCTGATCTCGTCCTGTTTCGTTGTTTTATTCAAAGAAGTTTCCCAGCTAAGCAGACGGAGAGCAGCTCTTTCTGTATAAAGCATGTGCAGTAGGCGGAAGTGACGTCGACTGAAAATCCCTCTATAGTTACTGTCAATGTAACGCAAGCTATTATTTTACTGTGATCAGAGCTGCTGTTGTCTCAAAGAAGTCACGAGAGGAGCTGACGAGTTTGTTTGGGGAAGAGAGAGACAGAGAAGAGGCTAAAGACTGCAATAGTAACCAATCAGAAGCAGCGCTGGGTGTGTGTAGTGACTTTCCTGACATCGTCGATTGGTTGAGTGCGACAGAATTCTCTTCCACTTTCTTTCCAAAACATGAAAAGGAAACCTGCTCAAACAAGTAAACTTAAGGATTTATCTTGTTATTTGTACACATTATTACACAGAATAATGAGGTGGACGGCCTCTCTTGTGGAACTGAAAAAAGTTCCTACAGTGGGAAAAGGCCTAAGGTTACAAGGTCGGTCTTTTTTTTGGTCTCGATGGACTGCGGCCTTGGTCTTGTATCGATCTCAACCTTAACAATCACATTGATCTTGCCTGAAATGCTGATGCTGCAGAAAAGCTCAAAATGAGTCTGGATGATTTAACGACTAAAAAACAGAGCAGATGTTCTTGTTGAACCAGGAAGCTTCTACAATTGGCATGATTATTATTCTTTTATTGACTTGAAAATCCTGATTATCGATTAATGTAAAACCTGTATTGCTTAACCTTTGTCTAACGCCTTACCTTCCTGTTGCTGATTGAGGATCATGTTCTTGAGCGTGTTGCTGTCCACCAGCCCGTTGTCCGTGAACGCCGACGGCCTGTAGTTCACATCGGACCTGGAGCGATTGTGTCCCTTTTTAAAAACCGAAGTCGCCGCCGCCGCGTTTGTGCTGTTGTTCGCGCTCTCCTTGCCGTGCGCCGCCAGATCGTTCGTAGACCTCGCTCTGCTCCTTTTCCCGTGCCTCAACCCCATGCTCCCCAATCCCAAAACGCTAAAATTATCCGCCCAAGCTAACCCCAAAGGCCCGACTTCCTGCTCCCCGGACAAAATCCCCCAAACCCCGCTCGACTTCAGCTTCCCCATGGCGGCGTTGGACACTTCTGGAGCTGCTTGGCCGGTCGCGACGCGCTTCTGTTGCGCTCCTGGCTCATGTTTATGCCGTCGACGCAGTGGATGAAGTCTTCGGTGGCCTCCAGAGCCGGGCTAATGTCCCCCACTACGTCCAGCTTCTCCAGACCCTCCATTTTCAAAGGTTTTCCTGAGCATCAAAAAAAAAAGAAATGGCTTCACGGGAAGTCAGCAAGACGGTCGCGAACTCCGTCTCAACATGTCTGGCTAAAGACTAGAGCAACGGTTTTCAAAATGTTCACAACAGAAATAGCCTTAAACTTGACTAGCTTGTCCATTTTAATCAGTTTGAACTAATAATATAAAAGGGATAATGTTTAAACTATGGCTTTGTCCAAATGTCCACACTAATCCTTACTAAGCGCACTGTTTGTGGGTCATTTTTAGGCTAATAGTGCATCTGGAAAGTCGTGTCCAGCGATAAACGTCAACATAGACCACAATGCATTGCAAGATTTTGGAAAAAGCAAACCAAACTACGACACGACTGAAGGAAAGACGACAAAAGAGCAGTTTAAAAGCACTGCAGAGTCGAAATTATGAGCTTAACGTTTGTAATTGAACAGTTAGCTGTAAGGGTGCTAACGCTAGCCGCTTACCTTAGCTTCAGCTGTAAAAAATCGCTATCAAAGGCGAAATTATCCAGTCAATTTGATGTTTTAATGTTAAATAAGGCTTGTGTGATGATTATTTGTCTATAAATATGAACATTTTTAGAACATAAAACATTTTTATATGAGTTTTGTTGAAGTTAGCAGTTAGCAGAGCGTCTGAATTGATCTATGAATGAGTGCACCATAGAGTCGACTGAATAGGGCAACAAAACAAGAAGTAAATTAAGTTTAAGGGACTAGAGAGAACATTCGGATTCAGCTCAGGACAAGGTCTAAACTAGGTTCCAAATTAAGTCCCAAAACATGGATTCAAGAATGTTTTTGAGCTTAAACTAAAGATTAAACTGGGCTTTGTAGCTGTAAAATGTCTGAAATTAGGAAAACTTGAACTTTAGCTAGATCTTAACAAATGTATGCACTGAACTGTGAAAAAATGGAAAAAGCTAACACTACGATCCGTCTCAGTTTGCCATTTTTGTTCTATTTTATCCCAAAATAAGTCCACGAGGTGCAGAGGTGAAAAAACGGCTTTGTGGATTTGTCAAAAAATGCAGATCGGTTCATGAAGATAGAGTCCGAAGCAGCAGCGTTGTGTTTTACGGTCCATTGTCAACACGAGGTTTGAGCGTCCATCGAGGGAAAAACTGAAAAAGACAAGAATAAGGAAGTGGTTAAGAGGAAGTAGAAATGCAGAAGTTTTATCAAAATAGAAGCAGTGGGAGGTTTGCAGAGATTAATCAAATGTGAGAGGAAGAAATCAAAGTTTAGTTGTGAGAGCTTGGATATTTAACAAGAAGCAGTTGTTTGAATCCATGTCTTCCTTCATTACAAATAATGGTTAGTTTAGACATTAGTTAACAGGTAAAATACAAAAGGTTTTTTTTTTTGATCATTGACAATTCCCAGCCCAACTCGAAGCGATATTCAGATGATAATATGTCAGAAGAATTTCCAAAAAATGTCTTTAAACATCTTAGTTGAAGTTTAAAGTTTTAAGTTGTTTTAAACCCGAGACACTGATCGATTAATCAATGTAAAGGACATGCCCTCTTTTCAGAACTTGTAATGTAATGTAGATTTGACCAAATATTCATGCTAATAATTCTTAGCACAAAATGTAGGTAAATTAAATGTTTTGTCGTTAAAAAAATTGTGAAACGTGCTTTCAAATTGTTCTTATCCCAGTAAAATTTTAAATATGTTTGTCTACAAAGACACCACTGAGTTATTGACCAAATGACGAGTTATTAAGTGACTGAATGACTCTAAAAGAGTAAAAATTAATGACAATTTTGGCTTTCTATAGGCTAGTTATTTGAAGATAGTCTTTTTAAACAGCTATGTTTGAAACAAATGGTTTAAAAAGCTAGGGTAGGCAAAATTATTTGACTGGGATCCAGAACGAACCAGAACCAGAACAAACGCTTCAGCAAACTGCAGAGTGGGTCTGGTCACCCGCCTGTTTCAGATCAAATTACATTGTACCAGGGAATCAGATTAAATTATTTGCGTGACACATATGAAACAAAGGAGCTGATTGGTCGTCTGTCATTTAGACCAAAATCTAACTTCGTAACCTCACATTAAAATCGTTTACTTCTGGTACAGTGTCGAGTCTAGAATTTTCCAAGCAACAGAAACAGAATCTGGAGTTGGAATGACTGCAGTGTCTGAAGTGACTTGTGCAAAATTGTTAATTTGACACTTAATGGGTTCTTTTCATTCAAACTAAATTTAATTGTCATGCTTTTGTAAATTACTTACGAAAAATCTGCAACTGAGTTATCAAGCTTAAGCTGTACCCTTAAGTGTGTTTAATGCGCACAAATGTTTTTCCTTGAGTAAAAAAAGTTCCTCACAAAAGTGTTTTTCTGTTCTGTGAGATAAGTCAAATACTTTCATTGTATTTGTTCATTCTCCTCATTTAAACAACTAATCAAATAAGCTTAAAAATGTTTAAAATATTCGTGAATTTTTGAGCTGCCTTACCTAATCCTAAAAAAACAACCAACTACACCTAAAATCAACATCTATCTAAGGCTAATACAAGACTTACCTGTACAGTACAACACAGTAAATCAGGTTTTTCCAGAGCTCAGACTGAGACTAAGCTCAGACTAAAGCATAAATTCAAAAACATAACCCATGCAGCTACAACTCAGACATTAGATAATACTGTTTTCAAATATATCGTAATCACAGACCTGCCTCTACAGTCAGTTCATTTGCAAACCGTCTTGTTTTCTCCCTCTTCTTCCTCTCCATCCCGGACAACTCGCTGAAATAACAGAGGAACTTCCTGACCAGGCTCCTATCACAGTCTGGGGTGGGGTTCTCTCCTCTCCCTCTTGTCTCCATACGTCGGGCTGTCTGCTGGGATCGATTTTCTGCAGCGCTCTCACTCTTTGACTTGACAAATTAATTATTTAGGGGCCATTACATCACTATTGTCTCATTCCTGGATGCGAACAAAGTGATGCATTAGAAAAGGGCGATACAGGTGAGTTTAGGCCAGGACAAAGGATGACAACATCGGTGAAATCATACAACTGCAATGTACTGTCATGTAGAATAAGATGGTTCATAAGCCACTAATACTGTACTTATTAATAATGCTATACGCACATTTTCTGGTGATGTCTATTAGTGACTACATACATTAACTTCCTGTATTATAACAAAAACTACATTTCAACAACATTATTTTTACCTGCCTTATATCTATGTGGCCATACCTGCTTGTCAAAGCCTGATCCCGTCAGATCTCAGAATCTAAGCAAGAAAGGGTCTAGTTAGTACTTGGATGGGAGACCGTTAGAACACCAGGTGTCACAGGGGACGACAGGAGTTGATTGTCGTTGTGTCCTTGGGCAAGACACTTAACCCACACTGCCTCAGTGTCTGCGCACACTGGGTGAGTGGATGCTAAATTGTAAAGCGCTTTGAGTGCCTGGAAAGGTAGAAAAGCGCTATATAAATAGACCATTTTACCATTTATCTAGAACTGGGTCTTGCCAAGAGCCTTCTGATATGTATCCCGATAAATGTTTATCTCAGTACATTTATCTCAAGACAATAAGCATCAAAATATATTTTAATAACCAAAATGATAAAATGTGGAAAAAACTATGGAAATGTATTGTTTATAGAGGGATTATCAATCAATGTCACTTTCGCTCTACTGTGCATGCTTCATGCAGAAAGAGACTCTGTCCATCAGATTAGCTGGGGAAACTTCTTTGAATAAAACAACAAAATGGACAAGAGCAGCTGTTTGGATCAGGTCTGAACCGGTCTGACAGACGTCTGTCTCCTGGGCCCAGTTTTTCAAAACTAATCCACTCGGATTTTGGATAGGGGATCAGATCAAATCTTGAAAATGGGTTTTTCAAAAGGAAAAAAGGATTACATGATCGGATCAGATCAGGTAATCTAATCTTGGCTTTGATCCAGATCAAACTTCCAGTTTGGGTTTTTCAAAACTTTTTCGGTGGATTAGGATCACTTTGATCCAAAAATCAGGATGAAACTGATCCAGTGGAAGGGTGGATTTAAGGCCCAAAATGTAATTTTTCTAATGAAAATGTATCAAATAAAATAAATCAGTATAGCCTATGAGATGCCCTATTTATTTAAAATATTTTCACTTGATTTGTTCATCCATCAGGCTGCAATGATTAAATAGACTAGAACATATTCAGCCATTTAGTCACCTACAGCAAAGTAGACTTTGGCCTCCGAAAATAATCCCCAAATAACTATCAATATATTCACCAAATGAATCTATTTAATTAGGCTCCTGTATATTCATAAAACTGACACCATTATCACAACTAATCCCATTTGAGTTTGTTTTTTAGATTTTTTTTAAAATAAAGGTTTGAAATGAAATGATCACATTTGATAAACAGAGTTCAAATCAACATAAAACAATAGAAAAGCAAAGGCATCACTGGTTTTCAAAATCTTTCAAATATTGCTCATTTTATCAGAATGCAGGTGGCAGGTGTGCTTAGTCCTCTGTGTTCTTCATGACACGTGACAGCCTATCCAGCATGGTGAACCAGATTTAGTGATCCAAAAAAGTTTCAATCCGGATCAAAGTGGTCCAATCCTATGTTGCTTTGAAAAACTGGCTCAAAGATAAGAGATCAGGGATAGAAGAAAAATGGATTACTAAATCTGGATCAAATTGATCCAGATTAAACCTTTTGAAAAACTGGGCCCTGAAGCTGAGACTGTGTTTTTTAACCTGAACGTTTAAGGGTCGCAGGGTCAAATTTCATTCACAAATGTTTATTTACCAGCATTTTTGTTTTCACACAGTGATAAACTCCTGTAGTTAACTGATAACAGCCCTGGCTCAAGTTGTTTCCACGGTTTGTGTTAATGAACGGCAGCTCTTTCTGAATATTGGGTGCGCTCGCATCGCCCGTGTTGATAAACTAATAATTCTTCTATATATAGCTGATTATTTTAAAACTCTTCAGCAGAAGCCAAATAATGTTCTCATACAGTATTTTAGTAAAATTAATTAAGAGTCTATAGAATCTAGATTTAATACGAGCTTTGGTACTGATAAGTGTGTGATTTTTCTTACAATCCTTACTATATAGATTTCAGTTGAGTAAACGCTCAGACAGTGATGATAATGAGTGTAATTTGAGTGTAATTTGACTGTTTTTCGATGTAAACACTAGTTCAAACTTCTAGTACAATCTTAAGTGATGTTATCTTGGCTCAAAATTTGCAAATATCTTGTATTCAAGAGACTGTTGTATTCCAAACAACTAATCAACTACCAAAATAATCAGCCCTGCTTACTAATAACACTATACTTAAACATAAAATAATTTAACACATTTTCATTTCAAAGACATTAATTTGGCTGCCTTACATCTGTATTAAACATTATTTGGCCTAAGAATGCTGTGATGTCACGTTTTCAAGTGTATGAGGCAGAGGTGGTGTTGTCACAATACTAAAATGTCT
Organism: Mugilogobius chulae; assembly: GCA_038363315.1. Lineage (NCBI taxonomy): Eukaryota > Metazoa > Chordata > Actinopteri > Gobiiformes > Gobiidae > Mugilogobius > Mugilogobius chulae. Next base: position 8,862,236 of record CM076396.1, on the reverse strand, counting down.
ATACTAAGGAATATACTGTGCTGACACATGATTATTTAGAGGTGGGAAATATATATAAAATTTCACAATATATTGTTGTATGTATGTATTTTAAAAAGTTTTAGTAAATATTTTTACCTAGATTTTACCTAGCATTCAGCTACTATTTCAACATTTGGTTAATTCATGTAATCTAATTTAACATCACAACACAATGTACAGAAAAAAAATAATAATTGGACCTACTGTGATTAAAAAAATAAACACTAAGTAATGTGATAATCATTACTTTTGGCATTAAAACGGCAAATAAGCTTTGTATTAATATGTAACATGATAAAGGCTAAATTGTTCATGAATTATAAAGTGGTACAGCCAAGTGAAGCAGGCGGCAAGTGACAGCTACATCCACTGTCTTTACACTTTTAAGCTAAAAAAACAGAATATTCACCTTAACGAGCTGTTATTACATCTTACTTTCTGTTTAATCTGACGTTTAACTATCGTAAGAACACGTTTGGGAGAATAACATTAGCGGCGGAGTGGCTAACAGCAGCGGGACGGAGGATGTTATCATCAGCGGGGCAGGGCGGCCTCTCCTCCGCCGCTGGAGTCATGATGGAGCCGCTAGCATCAGCATCTGCACCATCCTTGGACAATGTCACCGCCAAACACAACTAAACACTCCTCCGGGTCCGGTCTGAACGCGGATTGTTCAGGCGGGTAACCGAAAGTCCAGATGTGCCGTGAAGCTTCCGCGATCGGGAATTAAAATACGAAAAGAGACTCACCTTTTTCTGTTTACCATTATGTCATTGCTCGTACTTCAGCGGGAACGTGGTCCGGCGGAAACAAGACACATGGACAAAGGTTCCGCTGAATCAAGTTATAATAAAAAAAAAATATTAAAGTCTGAATAATAATAATAATAATAATAATAATAATAATAATAATAATAATAATAATAATAATAATAATAATAATAATAATAATTGTTATTTTTATTTATTATTATTTTTATGTTTATTATTTTTCATTTTTTAAGCATGTGCCATTACATTGGCATTCTATGTATTAGAATTTTAAACCAAAAAGTGCATAATAAAACTCATTGACAATGTTTACCAAATCAGGAACTAAGTTTAAGCTGCAAAAGAAAACTATGGTGGGAATAAACTGATCTTGTTAATGCTGCAGATAACAAAACTAAATGATATATATGGTGCTGAAAGAGTAAAAATCACTGTCGAATCTGGTCTTTAAGACGTTATTACATTATTATTTATTAATTAACGTAATAATTAATTATTACAACCAGGAAGTTCTACGGAACAGTTGTGTCTTCAGAAATATTATGCTTACTTTCATTTATATTATTTATTTACTTGTTTGTTTGTTTATTTTTAAGGGAAAGTGCATTCTAATGAATCGATATTCGATTAAATTTAAGGCTATAAACACTTTAACACGTACAACATTTGATGGGTATAGATAAACAGCTTTTGTAAACCATTATTACCTTATACTAAAGTGAAGTTAGACACAAAAACAACTTTTTTGGCTAATATATACATGTGTTTAATCAGTATTACTATTGTGAGTATTTTTACCAGAAGGGCTGCATAGCGTACCGTAACACTATTCTTTATATTTGACACAAGTGTCTTACAAATAAGCCATTGTTCAGCTCATTAGTTTCAGCCTTAAAGCTGCAGTTCATGTTCATAAGTATAAATTATATGGATTTATGTATGCCGATACGTATCCCGATACACCTCCCTGTAACGATACGTGTACTGCCAATGAGCTTGTCACGATATATGTATTCCTGTATCGATACATTGAGCACAGCCCTAATAAATAATATGTAATCAAATTTGAATTATTCAAAGTATTCACAGAATTCTCAAAATGTTGGGCTGAAGACTCTATAAAATGTATGTGCCAAAATAAAACGGATTATTCTCTTCTGTCTCATGGATGTTTGTTCTTTTCTTTTTCCTTTTCTAAACCCAGAAGTGTGCAGAGAAACATCTTGAAACATCTTTTGTGAACACAGCTCCATTATCCGTGACCCTCCTCTGACTCGTGCTTTGGGGTCGCTCCATTCTCCCTCTTTCCTCCTTTATTTTGATCAGAGCGGCTCCTCCTCGATGATGATGACTAAATTATGATGAGTTTTAAGAACACGGGGCACTGAGGTTTTGCTTTCATCTGTCCCGTGTGTTTGTCGTTTTATACGGGCCCCTTCTGCCCGTCTGCGAGTGCTCCCTGACCCACAGAAACACACACAAAACAATGACATCCTACAATACACAAAATGACCAAAAGTATCATCACGTTGTTGATTTGGACATGTCTTAAAGGTGCACTGTGTAACTTGATACACTGCTTGTAACTAAACACACTCACTCAGATTGAAAAAACTTCTTCTAAAATCTTGTCCAGATCTGCTTTATCACTCATGGACAAATAAGAGATTACAGGGAAATGTATTTTCTAAAGAACAAAAAAGAAAGTGAGTATTTTTAAGTGATTCAAAACTCTCATAGTAACCGATACTGCTGTGCTCTATGTTTTTCCACTGTTGTTACAAACGCTGCCACTCTGTCATCTTGTTACAAATAAATCTGAACACATTTTACTTACGCAGCTAATTATCTGTTGTTTTTGTGTTCAGATTGATGAGGCAAAGTTAGTCTCAAGAGTTCCTCAAGGGTTTGTTCTCGGACCGCTTATGTTTTCTCTATATTTGCACTACTGCTTTGACCAATTTTAAAGAAACAAACGGAATTTTAAAAGCAGATTTTTCCTGATGCATAGAAGACATTCACTGGCATCCAAATTGTATGTCACTAATATAGTTATAGAGGGGTTTTCCAGCCTGTGCATCCCATGGCTTGTACATAAAATTTCTCTAGTGTTTACTTTTAGATTAGGGCGGCAATACGGTTATCAGTTAATCACAACTAATCAATTATTAAAATAATCGTATGCTAACTGAGTAATTGGATAATTGTTAAAAAAACCTCTTTATAGTAGTGGTTCTATTAGCGGTGACTGCTCTGGCGCCTTTCTATGTGGAGTTTGCATGTTCTCCCCATGCCTGCATAGTCCCACTCCCCTTTGGGAGTGTGTCTGTCCTAGGATATTCCAGTGTTGAAGCCTGGACCTTGGAGGCCCCCTGGTTGTCAGGACCTGGTCCCTCCCCGCATGGACTCCTGCACTTTTACTTGTTCCTGTGAAGTCCTTCGAGATGACTGATTGTTGTGATTTTGGGCTATACAAAAATAAATTGAATTGAATTGTGCTTAATGTAAATGTACTGTCTTAATAAACCATACCTTATAAAAAACCTCAATACATGCACTGAACTGTTTGTTGTTCTAGTGACTTTTACCTTCAAAACAACTAACATCAATTAATCATAAGAATAATCGCTCAACTAATAGATTCCAAAATAATCATTAGTTGCAACCCTTTCGTAGATCTTGATCCCTAGTTTGTGTTTTTTGGCTCAGTTCATTGACGTTTACCCTTAAACTGTCTCATACTAGTTTCTTTCATTCACACAAAAGGGCACTAAACACACTATATTTCTCACATCTACGACACACACACGCAGCCTGCACAAAGCCCGGTCCGGATCCAGGCTTTGATATCGGCTCTTTCGGTCGTTATGGAGACGGCTCTGGCTCTAAACGCATTATCCCAGAGGTGCGCATTAAAATAGAGGCTCATTTTACCCACAAAAGTATCTTATTTCTGCTAATGCACCTGTTTGTGTGTGGGTTTATCAGAGGAGATGATGCAGACAGGAAAACAGGCACAGGCCGTGATTAGTCAAATAGCGGCACTTTAATGATGAATGTCGGAAAGGAAACATGAGGCTTTTACGACAAATTGGACAGAGGAAGTAATATTGAGTTCATTTTCTCATGAATTAAGTCAGAGAAGCAGCAGCAGCAAACGCTCAAAAAACGTCCCTCTCTTCTGAATCTAATTGATCATCTTTTCCAATGCCAGATAGATAGATAGATAGATAGATAGATAGATAGATAGATAGATAGATAGATAGATAGATAAATATTCACAAACTGACTGTGTTTCATTGCAAAGGCTCATGTCAACATTTGTCCACTCAAAGCTGATCACATTCACATTGGCGCTCTCCTCTCTCAGCCCCGCCTCTCACCTTCTCCAGCAGCCAGTTTTACATAGAATGTTGCGTCATCAGCAAAAGCTCTGGGTGTGGCCTGAAGCTTTGTTGAAGCTGGCTAGTTGGGAAAGTTAGATAATGTAATGCAAAACACAAAGCAAGACGTGCAATTAATTCAAATTTTTGGGGGGAGAAAACCCCCAAACCCCCTGTTAAATGCAGTATTAGTATAGAGTCGGCTATTCAACAATTTTTTCTCGAGAAACCAATGGCCGCTGGGCCGGATTGTTGCACAAAACGTCACCACTTTTAACAAAAATGAGTGTTAGTCAACTATCCACAGCACTTTATCTGTTTCAGTAAAGAAAATAACACTACTGTAGTTTATGTTTGATTTTTAATGCCATGGAACTTCTAAAAAGTGGTGAACGACAATTAAACAAGGACCAGACTAATAGCTAAGAAAAATCCAGCTTTAAACCAGGACTTAAGACCAAACAAGGTTTAAAGCAGGATTAAACAGAACCAAAATAGGGCTCAATCAAGTGAAAGTAAAAAATAATGTCAGTGCATAACCTCTATTTCCAAATTAAAAATGATTAAAAATGCTTTTTTATAGACTTTCCCTTGCTGTGCCAGTTTGATATGTTGTTATTGATTGGCCAACAAGTAAAATGTTGTATGGTCTCCTTTAAGCTTATGCTCACAGGGTGATAAATCTTTTTTTTTTTTTTTGTTTATGCTTGCTTTTGAATGCTTTTTAATGAAAAAAACGCAGCTGGAGTTTAGTTTTAGTTTAGTTTAGTTTATTAGTTTATTTATCAGGGACAGTGCACAAAAAACATTATATATTAGATGGATACAAAAGAGAGAGATGCTTGTGCCAGGTTGTAGCAAAGTTGCTAATTTCCACTGGAGTCCCTGACAGGTGTTGTCAAAAATGGCATACATGCCAATAAAATACATATTTACGTACAAAGTAATTAGTACATTCTCTCATCCAGTCATGCATTCATAAAACTTCATGCACTTCAACAAGACTGTCACACACATCCAGACACTATTACATTATTTACACTCATACAGATACAAGATTCGAGTTCTGTCTGTGAAATACTATTTGTTCCCCTCTGAGCCTCAGAAAACAGTTTTGAATGTCCCAGTTTTGTGACATCATGATTATTAAGATCTTCCATAATCATCCCAAACTGGTTATAGCAGATCAGGCAAGATTGGTTTGATTGATTTTTTTTTTACGTAATTACTTAGCAAAAGGAGCGAATATTATAAGTTAAAAAGTTCTTTCTGTTTTTGATTCACTGATTTTTTTTTTTTTTTTTTTTTTTTTTTTTTTTTTTTTTTTTTTTTTTAGGGGTGCACGGTGGTTAGAGCTCTGGCTTCCCAATAAGGAGGTCGTGGGTTCGACTCCCGGGTCGGACCATATCAACATCTCACGATCTCTCTGGTGGAGTTTGCATGTTCTCCCCGTGTCACCGTGGGTTTTCTCCGGGTACTCCGGTTCCTCCCACCTCCAAAAACATGCATTTTAGGTTAATTGGGCATCACTGTAAATTTCCCTTAGTGAGTGAATGAGAGAGGAATGGTTGTCTGTCTAACCCTGCGGCAAGTTGGCCACTGTCCAGGGTGTTCCCGCCTAAGCCCTAAGTCACTGGGATAGGCTCCAGTCACCCGCGACCCCTAACGGGATAAAGCGGTAGAAAATGAATGAATGAATGAATGATTTTTTAGTCAAAGTCAAAATATTGTTTTATGTTTTTTACTATAATGAATGAACTAAATGAAAAAAAAAAAACTCAACTGCATATCACATATCCTATGGAGTCTATGTAATTTGCAGTTTCTTCGCTATTTCCTCAACAGGTCGATATGAGTGCATTTGAAACCACACTCCCCCCAAACACAGGCCACACTCACGTCTCATTGACACGTAATGACGGAGCCTCTCAGCCTCCCTCATCTCTCGTCCTCGGGGCCAAATCCAATTACGACGCACAATGGAAACCTGCTCCAATACCCCGGCCTGTCCTCAGTCTAACCGAGGCTCGCACTCCGCTCCCTCACCGCACCTCCCCGTGCTCCTCACAGCCTCCTCACCGCCTCCTCGCCGCGTCCTCACCGCTGCAGGACCCCTCATCACGTCGAGGGTCCACAAGGGGCTACTGCGCGTACACCTGGGCAGACACGCGTATTATTATTATTGGAGCAGGACAATGGGGAAAACACTCAGGAAAACATACGAGAGGTGGGATGTGAAGTCTGCGAGCAACAAAAGGGTCAATTTCATGGACACAATATGCAGCAGTAGGATTACGAGCAATGCAATTTAGAAAACAAGACGTGGGCTTATAGAATATATCCAGAAGGGGCTCACACAACAGCAGATGTCCAGATGAACTTAATTACGTGGGTGTTGAGTGCACTTCAAGTCAAATGTAGAGGCTTACTGAGCTAGGCCTGTCATGAAGCTTAACAATGTCGCCATCTAGTGAGGAAAGTCTAATATTAGTAATAATCATGAAAAACCATTATAACCAATTTTCTCCATTCTTTTACACAAAACATATTATTTTAAGTCAGTATAATTAATTAGGCTATACTAAGGTTTTGTGATTTTTATTCTCTTCACGTTGAGCATTTATACCTGATATATTATTATCAGGCTGTTATTATTATTATTATTATTATTATTATTATTATTAGTAGTAGTAGTAGTAGTAGTAGTAGTAGTAGTAGTAGTAGTAGTAGTAGTAGTAGCCTAGTAGTAGTAGTAGTAGGTAGTAGTTGTAGTAGTAGTAGTAGTAGTAGTAGAAGTAGTAGTAGTAGTAGTAGAAGTAGTAGTAGTTGTAGTAGTAGGCTATCATTATTTTTATTAATTTCTTCATTTCTTTCGAGTTTTTTTAATTATTGTCTGTTTTTGGATTTAAGCAATAGCTAAATGCTTATGCTTAGTTAAGAAACTTAAATAACATTATTAATCTTAATTTATTTTATTTGTCATTGACCAAAATTGTGGTAGTATCGATAAATATCAGACTGATGTGAAATTAGGACTGCTGAAATAGCGAAAATTAATTATAAAATATTTCTTATATAATAATGTGATAATTTGTTCTAGCTTAATCGTATTTGTTATGGATAAAAAAAAAAAAAGAAAAGAAAATATATAGTATATTAATTAAAAACCGTTATCTTTTCTTCCCGGATGTTTGCATTTTGAAACCGGAAGCGTGTCCTTTGTAACTTCCGGTGTCTTGACGTTACATACGCAACATGGCGAACACCGGCGGCGTGACCGCGGACGGAGATTTGATGCGATACGCGGATTATGCGCCTAAACAAGCCCCAGAAGCGATGCAGACATAGACAGAAGACTGGTGAGCATCAGATGTTATTAATTATATGGTTTGATTAAATGTCCTTCGTGGATAGCCGAGGTCTTCTGATCAAGGTTAGATAACAGCACCAACGTTACTTGCATCATCAGACTCCTTCAAATCATTTAACTGTTACACTAATTTAAATGAATAGCAAATCTTAAAACCAACGAATAATGAGTGGTTTTACCAGTGCTTTCAATTGTTACACAGTGAATCTTGTTATTATTAGTAGTTCTCTTGGTTTGTTCTCCCCACCCACATGAGATGAAACAGTCCTAGAAAAACACATACGTTGTTTTCTGCAGTTTCTATCTGTCTTGCCTTAAATGTATTTAATTACAGTTGTGTTTATTTAAAGATAAATGTAATTTCAAGTCAGAAACAGGAAGGTTCAGTTTCAAGCTTTTCAACCATAATAAACCAATGCACCAAATACTTTAGCAATTAATATGATTCTTGGTTCATCTTAGAAAAGTCCTGGATAGAAATTAAAGGTGGAAGAGAGACAATCCTGTTGGTTCTAATAAAGTTTTTTTTTTCAAGAGAGCATAATGTCTTCTCACAGAACTACAATTTGAAGTAAATTCAAGAGTCAATGCCCTTGAAGTCCAAAAGACCAAAGCTGTACTCTATTTTTATTAAGTCATTATTAAATCAGAATAACTCACGTCTGGCTTGAGTCCAAGCAAATGTGCCCAGTCAACTTAGCAGCAAATGTATCAACTCCAAAGGAGCATGTAATAACTGTAGGTGTGCAGGTTACTCTTTGGGTATTATTAACATTTATAAACATGTTATAACTCTTTGTTTTTGTGTCCACAGGGAGGCACTCTGATCGCCGTCGGTCTTGGTGTGGCAGCTGCAGGTTTCGCCGGTATGTTCTTTTTCCCCTGTACTTCTTTATTAAACTTCAAACTTGGTTTATCTTGTGCGTTTCTGCTGTTTAGGACGTTACGCCTTTCAGCTGTGGAAACCTCTGGGACAAGTGTTTCTGAAAGAGTCAAGAATATGCCTTCACTAGTGAGTAATGTTCAATGCTTGTTGTTTTGGTGTTATGTCATGCATTTTGTTATCATAGAATAAAGCTACAATCATGTGAAATGTGTGATATTTTATGTTATTAAAATGTCTTGTTGAAATAGTGAATGTAATGTTATTTCAAATGTATTTTCTTTGTGTCCAGGCGTCTCTGCGTATTACAAAGGTGGATTGATCAGAAGATGACCAAACGAGAGGCCAGTTTGATTCTAGGCATCAGGTAAAACATATTATACTCTGCAGTGTGATCATGCAAACTGTTATAAGTTTATTTAAGATGTACTCTGTGTTTCTACAGCCCGACCAGCACCAAGACCAAAGTCCGAGAGGCTCATCGCAGAATCATGGTCCTCAATCATCCAGACAAAGGTACAGGACAGTCATCACATCCTAAATATTTACACCAGAGGCATTTGTTGCATATTTAAAAAGAAACACACTATATTTGTAGATAGTTAAATTCAGAGTTCATCTTTAGTAAATTGGTCAAATTTCTCTTCACTTAGGAAGGGCAAACTTTTTGATTCCAGCCATAGTGAGTTTTAATTTGCCAAAGGTCAGACCACTAGCAGTTAAAATGTGTCTCAAATGTACACATAGACAATACATAAACTACATTAAAATAATCCAACAGAATATAAAAATTCTCATAGGACAAATTGCATTATTTTCTGCTCCTGAGCAGCTCCACATGGGAATCTCTTAACCAGAACCAATAAAAACAAGTGTAGTGAAGCTCAACTACAATAATGTGTTTCCCAGGAATTGAGTTAGAGCAAGCTTCTTAACCTTTAGACCCGAGGCCCAAATATTATAATGTGCAAGTAACCTAGGCCAATCTATATAATGTATTGTAATTTGATTGGTGTGCCCTCAAGGAGGTGTCATGACTCAACTTTGGGCCCTGATTAGAATCACTGAGTTAGAGTTCAACTATGGCTGAAATTACAAGGGTAATTATAGAGGATTACGTGTCTCAACATGGGGGATGTGGGCGCAGCAGGTAACAGAAAGAGCCGTCGCTGATTGACACAAACTGTAGCAGCACACTAATCAACGTTGTTGTCAGCTAACGACAAGAGTTTATCACTGTGAGAAAACAAAAGTTCTGTGCTAAATCAACATTTTGATACATTTTGACTGTGATCATACATGTTAGCTAGCTCTCGTCAAGTTTTGTTGTTTTTTATCAAAGAAGTCTCCTCACCCAACAAGGCGAAAGCGTCTTTTTCTGCTGGCACATTTGCAGTAGAGTAAAGTGACGTTGACTAATAATGCGTTCATCAGATCGATCTTTCCTGATCAAAACATTTGGAGGATTTTTTGACTTAAAGCAGAACTAAATAACTTTTGCTCTTGTAAATTGTCTTTTAAGCAATGTGATTGTTACATATTTTGGGGGGAATTTGAAGCATTTAGAATGCATTTGGTTGTAATTGCCCCCCATGTCCTATACAGCACATATTAAAGAAAAACTGAACTTGTAGCTATCTGAGTGTAGGTGGGAACAATACATTACATTTTTCTTTTTAATATTGATAATGTATTTAAGCATGAGGCCAACATTTTATTAACGCGGTTAACACATAAAAATGGTTTAAAATACATGTTGGCCATGTTTGGCTTTCCATAGCATTCACACTGACCCATGTTCACTCTCACATCTGATTATCTTTTTTATTAAGTCAACAAGCTTTATGTAAAAGAAAAGACACATTTTTAGACAAAGTTGTTAAAGTCTTTCAAGTACAATTGACTTTCACCAATAGATTTCTATTATTACAGTTTTTTTCCAAACTGAAGCTGCTGCTTCAGTTCTCTGTTGCCTGTGATCCTAAAGCAGCTGCCACTTTCACAGGCGTGAGCATGTGTCTGGTTCAATGAAAAAAACTGCACCCCCACATCTGCTGGAGCCACACCTTCTATACTGACAGTGTATAGAGTTGGAGAGAGCCACTAGTGGCAACAGAGGAATACTTAAACCAAGGCTAAGACCGGCTAAGACAAAAGGGCAAGATCGGGCTGACAGTCTATGATTGTTAGAAGAGGAATAATCAGATAGAATCAAGATTTAGACTGACTGTAAAGATGGAGTTGGCCATACAAAAAAACAGTAACATAATACTTCCCTGCTTTCAATGCATTTTATTGTTTGGAAGAACATTCAAGCCAAATATTCAGGGTCTGTTATTCCAAAAGTCAGTTATTGGCTCAAAAGTTACATGGTTGGGCTTTTTTGTCATTTTGAAACCCTTGAGCAACTTTGAACCAGAAAGCACAAAGACAACCCACTGAACATCAAACCTGCAGACACAATGACACAAACTCTTTTTCCAAGGGTATCTTGTCATAAAAGAACAAAACCTTCTCATCTCAATGAGCGGTTTTACAAACACTTGAAGGAGGAAGCTCAGTGGTTCACTTCTGCTTCTGTTACAGGTGGATCTCCTTTTATCGCCGCTAAAATCAATGAAGCGAAAGACCTTTTGGACAAAGAGACTCGACGATGACAAACTGTTTTTTTTCAACTGGATCAACATGGACGTCCGGACATTTTAGTTATTTATTTAGATTTTAACCTGAAAGCGTTGTAAGTAAAGCCCTGGATGTCGGCCTGATTCTGTCTTTTACTTTCACGTTGTGCTGTGGCCGCTGACCTTTTAAAAACAAGAGCTGTGTGATTTTTTTAAAGGTCATTCTCTGGAGCATTAATCTCTGTACGCAGCGCTGGTGTAACGTCCAAGAAAATCCACAGGAACAAACCGTGTGGATGTGGCGAAGTGGTTTTGTAAATAAACGGAACGGTAACTTGACATGTCATTGTTTTGCATTGTTGTTTTGCTGATGTTCTAGTGCAGTGTTAAATTTTATAATGAAGAGGTGAGGCTTATCAGTTCTGCAGTTTTAAACATAAAGTCAATGGACCTGTTTCTTTTCTAAGTTATTTTAGATAATTTTTGTGTTTTATTATATATAAAATGTGAATTATTGATCAGCGTATGCCAAAGTTTCTTCCTATATATACAGAAAAATCACCATAGGTCTCCTTTAAACACTTCAGAACACACTTTAGAATATTCTTATCAGAACAAATATGTTTATGCCATAATGAGGAAAAAATACAGCTAAAGAAAAATGTCTTTGAAATTATACATAAAAGGCTCTGCTCAAATAAGGCTAAAAAAAACATACCATACTGACCATGCAGCCCCCTCAAAGTAAAAACCCGTCCATTCAACCAGTCGAGTCACGTAGGCAGCAGTCTGAGCAGGAGGCCCAGACGTTCCTGTAAACACCTAATCCAACTCTTCTAATGGAGTCCAGTTCCCAGGCCGGTCCAGAGACATTCCAGAGACAGTCCTTCCAGCATGTCCTGGGTCTTTCTCAATGTCTCCCCCTGGTGGGACCAAAACACCTCTCGAGGGAATTTTTCTGCCGACTCCTCTCATTGTGGAGGAGCAGCGACTTCAATGTGAATAAAAAAAATGTTTTTATTCAAGTCTATTTTTAGTCAAAAAGTTACACTCTGTGTTTTTTAAATGCTTCCTAGGCTTTTCTATTTTTAACAAATAATTGAGTAAAATAGAAGCCATATTTATGCAAAACCGATCAACTTAATCTTGTTTTTGAATCTTGTTCTTAAATTTGTTTCATTTTTTTTTTTTGACAGTTTAATTTACAGACAAACTGGTGTTTTTAATCATAAATCATGTGAAAAGTCCTGGTTTGTTTGATGTACTTTGCCTTCCACTAGATGTCAGTGTTGCCTCAAACAAACTCCACACAAATGGAAAATGTTTAACAAATACAGAACTTTACTCTAAAAATCAACACAGTTGCTTAAACATGCTGAAGTAAGAATCATCCGTATTATGGGGGGTACTGTAAAATTATAATACATTATATATTACTAATTACAGATACACAGAAACACTAATCCTGTTACATTTACACCTGATTACTGATACGTTTATGGAAATGTGACGTTGCAACACATTTTTCTCAGAATAATTTCTTCACCTTTAAGAAAAACAAACAGTATTTAATGATGTTTTGGTCCTGAAGTGTCACTTTCAATAGAATATAAAAGCAACTAACTTAGTTACTCAGATTCTAACTAATATGTTATCAGCATTTTCATATGTAATGTTTCAAACTACTTAGTTACTGAAAAGGAATATATTACAATAACTAGTTACTTTGTAATGAGTTACTCCCAACACTGGGCCAGTATGAGCCATGCTTACCCGGCCCAAATTCTATCGACGGGCCTGACTACCGTGTTAGTAGAAGTCTCATAAAACATTAGGCTTTTTTTTTTTTTTAGACAAAAACTTCAGGCTTTATTATTTCTGTTCACAAAATCCAGCGTTAGGATGAAGCTGATCAGCTGTGTTTGTGAGGAAGCAGAGGGCTGGAGCCACACGTTGGTGAGGATACATACCAAAAGGACAAAATTAAACATAAATTAATGCATTACTTAAAGTGTAAAAAGAAATATTAATGGGTAAAAATATTACACTTAATATTAGGTTGTTGCCTAACCAGCCAGGCCCTGCACGCTTTGACAGACAACTACAAAGAGGTGAGTGTCTGGAATCAGAACGTCGTGACACTGGATCGTCCTAATTTGGATGACGAAGTGATTGTCTCTGTCTCTGGTTCCTGACCCTTCTGCATTCAAACAGAATGTAGGAGAAGCTGACTGTACTTTGCCTTCAACACTATAGGCCCTTTTCCCACTGTAGGAACTTTTTCAGTTCCTAGTCCTTTTTTAAGGTTCCTGTCCCCATTTTAGGCATGTCACACAGAGCAGGAACTCATGGACTGGTGTTAGTTATAACCCAGACTTAATAAGTTAAAGTCGTAGGCTATAAGGGATTTTGCGTCCGACGCTACTTTCCGCTCTAACGGCGGCAGACCTGCTCTCCATCTGCTTAGTCATGGGGAAACTTCTTTGAATAAAACAACAAAACAGGACGAGACAGCTGTTTGATCAGGTTTGAACTGGTCTGACAGACGTCTGTCTCCTGAAGCTTGAGACAGTGTTTTTCTCGCCTTTTTGTCACCTGAATGTAACTTTTAAGGGTCGTAGGGTCGAATTTCAATTTAGCAGCAGAAGTTTAGTTTTCGCACAGTGATAAACAACAGAGCTTTTTCGACTTGTTTCCACTGTTTGTGTCGAAGAGCTCTTTCTGCATAACGGTGTGCTCACTCGCCCATGTTGATAAACAAAAAATCCCTCTATAAGTAATTATATTCAGAACAGAACGTACTAAAAATAAAGTAGTGTTGGGGGCGGGGCTCCAAATGAAATCTTACCTTGTGGCGCCAAAAGGGCTCGAGCCGGCCCTGGTGTTAAGACACTAAAAACCTCAGCAACCTATAGAGGCTTGTGACTTAAGTATGTCTGCTAATTTTAAAAAGCGTTTGATTTTGTTTTATTCAGAACGTTTTAGCATCAAATAAAGAAAGGCTCTGCCAAAAAACCTCATTTAGGCTACTGCACTCCATCGCTCTGTTTTGCCTAATCACATCATCCACGTTACACTTTCCTCCTCGTGAATCCTCTCTCTGTCACGAACGCGCATTAGCCTCGCGACCGTCTCCTCTCTCTCTCTCTCTCTCTCTCTCTCTCTCTCTCTCTCTCTCTCTCTCTCTCTCTCTCTCTCTCTCTCTCCTCGACCACCAGAGCTCCTCTTCCTCTTCTTCTTCTTTCTGTCTCCTGCCCTGAAGCTTCCGCACTGCTCCAAAAAACTCTGGATTTACGCACAGGAATATTCACGCACCGAACGTCACTTTTTCTTTGTTTGTATCAACCTCAAACCCGGTAAGACCTTTTTTATTTTTACGTTACCCTCTTCACACCCTCATCCAAAGGCACGCCGATGTCCGCTGCTGCTGCTTTCTCTTTCTCCACCAGTTCGCACAAGTCGCGTACGTAGCGCCAAAAAAAAAAAAAACTACCATCGTTCACGTTTGAGCTTGTTTTATCGCTATGTTTTGCGTTCAAACTTCATTTTAACGCCATTGAACCAAAAACCCCAAGGCTTTGTTCAACAGTTTCCAACGCGAAGTCAGAAATAATTACGCGAATTCGTCACGTTCTGATTCGAAAGTGTGGATTTCCCGGATAGAAGCCATTTGTAACCGAGAGAGAGAGAGAGAGATTCAGGCGAAAGTCACGGGGGTTTTGTCGGTTGTTTTTTGGTAGAAATGATGGATACGCAGAGATGGAGAGATGTGGAGAAAACGTCCTTGTCAAGCGAAGGTTTCAGCACCATGGACAGTCGCCACCGCTGTCTGCCGTCTCTCGTGTCTAACCCTTTTTGTACGTTTTTGTGACGGAGAATGAAGTAGATTTGGCTGGATATGATGTGATTTTAGGTAGATTTGACATGTAGTAAAGTGTGTGATTTAGTTGGTTAAATATAAACAGAAAAACAAGCTTGACTGAGACAAAACTGGGCTGTAAAGCGAATATTTTTGTAATGAAGAATGGACTGAATTGATACAGTTGTAATCTTATACTGGCTTGTGCATTTCTCTTCTCTCTCTTTGCTTGAGCCAAAAAGGGCCTTTCTAGAGCTGCTACTGTCATGATTATATTGATTATTGATTTGTTGAGGAGTTATTCTTTACATTAATTGATTGATTATTGCAAAATATGAGCTGAGGTAATGTCGCTTGAGAATGTTCTGGACGCTTGGATTGCTGTTCAGTCTGCAGCTTTTCTCTGTTCAGGGCATGTTTTGTTGTATACAATTCTGACTTACTTAGGTGTGATAATCTTTGTGGTAAATATTTATCATAGTTTTACTGCCTCAAAATAATTACAAGAAGTAATTTAACTTCTAAACAGAATCCCTCCACATGTGTTGGCAAAAATCGCCAAAATGCAAAGACATTTACACACGGTTTCTTTGAGTTAAAGCAATCGTTTAACACAAGTAAAGTGTTATAAAAGCCAATGACCAACTAGAATGTAGAAGTTAGGTTTTGTAGCGTTCTCTTGTAGCACAAACCACCACGGCAAACAAAGTTTATTTAAGATTTACTAAACATTCTGTCTTGCAGTTTGATAGGGATGTAACAATGTGCAAACCTCACAATAAAATGTGTATTCATTAAGAAGCTCACGATATTAATAACGATATTACAGAAGGCCCCACAATATTGAGATTACGCTAATAATAAACATTAAAACCATTCTTATCCATCATTCAGTGGTTCCATTTATTCCAATATTGTTTTTAGATACATTCATATCTTATTTTACTGAGTACAGAGGGATTTTCGGTCGACGTCACTTTGCACCCTACAGCACATACTCCATGCAGAAAGAGACGCTCTCCATCTGGTTAGCTGGTGAAACTTCTTTGAATAAAACAACGACGAGAGCAGCTGTTTGGATCAGGTCTGAACCGGTCTGACAGACGTCTGTCTCCTGAAGCTTGAGACAGTGTTTTTATTGCAGTTTTTTCACCTGAATGTAACTTTTAAGGGTCGTAGGGTTGGATTTCAATCACTAATGTTGACTTAGCAGTATAACTTTTGTTTTCTCACAGATAAACTCTTGACGTTAACTGACCACGGAGCTTTTTTGACTTGTTTCCACTGTTTGTGTCTATGAGCGGAGTCTCTGCAGGTCGGGTGTGCACAACGCCCCTGTTCATAAACAAAAAATCCCTCTAAAGGAGGAATTATAGGTTCACTGATCCAGCTTTTTCTGTTCCGATACCGATTCAGATACTTAGTCTTTAAGTATCTGCCGATACTCGATATCCGCCGATAAGACTGAAAAATGCTTTTCTTTCTTATCAAAACACAAGACATTTTGTCATTTAGTTTTATGTAACTGTTATTTCTAGTGCAAGTCACAACTTAACAACTCAATCTGATTAAAATGTCCAATAAAATTAGATGTTCTGGATCAACACCAGACAATAAATTAGTCTCATTATGTCCAGTTAAAGGCACAAATATGAATTTGGCTGAACCGATATCATGGAGCCGATACGCAATCCATCAAAATTTCGATTAGATTGGCACTGATATCCGATCCCAGTATTGGATCCGTGCATCCCTGGGAGAAACTACAACTGTTTAAAGTAAAAAATCATAAATAATATATCACCTGAATCAAGAAAAAAATAATGTTACTTGCCAAGTCAGATTTACTCAAATGAAGATGTTCATTTCAAGAAGTTTTGACCTGCCAAGAAGTACATTTTTGCTTTGTAGTTCCTGTTACAATCATCTGTAATGCAGTTATACTTGGTTGCAGACCTTCACCAATGAACGAAACCTCACCAAAATGTCTTGTTTCTAATCCTATTCCTATCCCTAACCTTGCGGCAGAATTGTATATTATAAACATTTGCCAAGCATTAGCAAAGTGGTATAACTTGCTGTCGTTGGAAAAAATAAGCAGACAGCAAAAAGATCCTGTAACAACTCAGCAACCTAGCATGTAATGTCTGTTTTGGGTCACATAGTTAGAGGGATGTCAGCATTTTTTCTCAATTTTTCATCCCAATCTCCAGCTCAAGCAGTGAAAGACCAAGATACCTTTTTACCAGCTAGAAAAATAATCATAATTTACGCTTAAATCAGGCAGAAAGAGGAACAAGCTTTTAACATTTTTCATTTCAATCAGTAAGAGGTAAAAAGTAGCCTAGTTATTGACGATTAATAATCTGTTTGGGGATGAAAAGGTGGTGTCCTGCGTGTGTGAGGAAGTAGAAAAACTAAAACACAGATATAAAATGGAGGGCAGCGTCGGTGAGGGATGAAAACGTCGACACGAATGTTTTCTGGAGCTTGTTTTGAGGCTGATGAATGAGACAAACAAGAGCAGAGCCACCGCCATGGTAACAACAAGTCTCTACTGAGAGAGAGAGGGGGGGGGGCGAGAAGAGAGAGAGGGAGAGAGAGAGAGGAGGGAGAGAGAGAGAGAGGGGGGGGGGGGGGAGAGAGAGAGAGAGGAAGAGAGAGAGAGGGAGGAGAGGGGGGGGGGGGAAGGGATGGGGGAGAGAGAGAGAGCAAGAGGGAGAGAGGGAGGGAGAGAGAGAGGGGGAGAGAGAGAGAGAGGGAAGGGAGGGGGACAGAGGGAGAGAGAGAGGAGAGAGACAGAGAGAGAGGGGGGGGGAGGGGGAAGAGAAAAAGAGAGAGAGAGGAGAGGGAAGGGACGGGGCAGAGGGAGAGAGAGAGAAGAGAGACGAAAGAGAGAGAGAGGGAAAAAGAGAGGGAGAGGGAGGAGAAGAGAGAGAGGTGAAGTCAGAGGTGGAGGAGAAGAGGAGAGATGAAGGGAGGAGAGTCATCGATGCATCTCCTCACATGGGAGGGGCGAGAGAGAGAGAGAGAAGGGACGGGGCATCGAGGGTAGTCACGCGAGGAGAAGAAGATGGAACAGCAAGAGAGAGAGAGGGAAAAAAAACAAAAATAGAGAGGAGAGGGAGGAGCAGAGAGAGTGGAAGAGAAGGAGGAGGAGAGTGAGGGAGGGAGATAGGAAGAGAGAGAGCGAAAAAAAGGAGGGACAGGAGAGAGAGGAGAAGAGAGAGAGAGGGGGAGAGAGAGAAGAGGGAGGGGAGAAAGGGAGAGAGAGAGTGAGGGAGAGGAGAGAGGGAGGGCCAAGAGAGAGAGGGAGGGAGGGAGAGGAGGGGGAGAGAGAAAAGGAAAGAGAGAGGGTAAGGAGAGGGACGAGGAGAGGAAAGAGGGAGGGAGGAGAGAGAGAGGAAGGAGAGGGACAGGAGAGAAGAGGGAGAAGGAGAGAGGGGAGTGGAGTGAGAGGAGGTGAGAGAGAGGAGGGAGAAGGGAAGAGAGAAAAAGAGGGGAGGGAGAGGAGGAGAAGGAGGGAGGGAGGGAGAGAAGAAGGAAGCGAGATCAGAGAGGGGAAAGGGACAGAGAGGGAGAGAGAGAGGAAGAGGGGAGGGAGGGAGAGAAGAAAGGAGAGAGAGAGACAACAGAGAGGGGAGAGAGAGGGAAGGTGTGAGAAAGAGGAGGGGGGAATGGAGACGATGGTAGAGAGAGCAAGGAGAGGGAGATCGAAGGGAGAGAAGGAAAGGAAATGGGGAGAAGAGATTAGGGAGGAAGAGAGGGAAGAATGAGGTAGAGAAAAAAGAGCAGAAAGAAAGAGAAGAAGGGAAAGAGAAGAGACAGGGAGAGAAAGGGTAGGGAAGGAGGGAGAGAGAGTGATTGGGAAAGGGAGGGAGAGCGAAAGAGAGAAGTCGAAGTTGGAGGGGGAAGAGAGAAGGAGGGAACAGGAAAGAGCAGAGGAAGCAGAGGGTGGATGGAGGGAGAGAAGGAAAAAGGAAGAATGAGGCGGGGGAAGACAGGGGAAAAAAAGGGAGAGTGGGTGAAGGAAGGATGAAGGGTATAGATCAGATGGAGAGTGGAGGGAAGAGGTGTATGGAAATCAAATCACGGGACAGACGAGGTGAGAGAGGGAATGAGTAAGGAAAGAAAGTAGTAGGGAAGAGGCAGGAAAAGCAGAGGAGAGAAAAGAAAGCAATGGAGATAGCAGGAAGAGAAGGGATAGGAAAAAAGAAAAGAAAAACATTGAACTGATCTTTATTTACCAGAAAATCCCTCTGAGAACACTAGACCACTGAGCAACTGTTTAACCAAAAGAGAGTGATAAAGAGTGAACGAGAAGAAAAGAGAAAAAAGGGATCAGGCTCGTCTCTCCTCGTCTCCTCTCGCACTCTCCGGGGATCGGATGGATCTGGAGAAGCTGCCCTCTTAACATATGTCCTAACGGTCCTCCTTTCTCCAAGAGATATTTCTCATCAATAAGAGCGACCTTCATTATCTCTGATCAAAGCACAAAGAAGAACAGCGAAGTTTTTCCGCAGTAATCCACGTTGTAGGTTATGGCTCTTGTGGAAAATCTCCGATTAGTGCCTTGGACGCACTTGACTGCTCTAGACTCCAGCTCGCTCCTGCGTCGCCTGTTCATAGTTGTTAGTGTCTCCGTTATCCCTGGTTGTGTGACAGCTAGTCTGAGTTCAAAGACGGAACATCATCTCTTTCTCTCTGTTCTCTCTTTCTCGCAGGTCCCGCACTCCTCTCTCTCTCCTTGTTATCTCTTTT
>CM076396.1:8645516-8841568 GCA_038363315.1 Mugilogobius chulae | reverse complement strand
GTTTCTTCCACCACTAAAAACGTCTAATAATGGGGACAAATTTTGTCAAACTGACTTGCTACAACAGTGTTTTTTTCATTAATACTTTACCTAAAGTAGTATTTGCACTGATTGATTCATGCATGTTTGAGTAATCTTGTATTGTTCAGTAGCTGGTACTCGAATCTCAGAAAATCCCTTTTTTCACCTACCACCTATCACCACCCACTTGTCTGTATTTACTTGCGAATACTCAAAAGTTCCGATTCTGAGCAAAACATGGAGGGTTCAAAATTGTCATGCTGTCACTTTCAAAGAACATAAAATCTTAATTTAAAATCTTTGACATATTACAGTTACATTTTACAATAAAGAGTCGGGGCTGTGGACCTGTTTCCATTTCTAAGCCGCTTTGGATAATTTTTGTAAAATAACAATGAACAACATGTGAATTATTGATCGGCATATGCTATAGTTTCTTCCTAAAATACAGAAAAATCTCAATAGATCTCCTTTAAATGCCTCCCCTCCCCCAGGACTCCCCTGCAAAAGAGATTCTGAACCTCAGTGAGACTTTCCTGGTTAAAAAAGGTAATTAATAAGTAACAAAATAAGGTGGTGGGTTGGTGTGGCTGGGATCAGGGCCTCAGTCTTTTGTTTAGAATAAACTAGAAGAAAGTATAATTTCTTCCAGTAGGCTTGTTTAAAGTGAACATGCAAATAAATTGTATACAAATTCATGTTCTTTTGGCTTTTTGTGAGCTTTTGTGTTTAGAGCTTTGCCTGGTGCTTATTTAAACTGGCTGTTTGTTTATTCAAACATACAACACAAACCTAATAATAATTTCACACCTGACCACGCCCATGTCCGCCCCCTGTCAATCACACCTGACCACGCCCATGCCCCGCCCCCTGTCAATCACACCTGGTCACGCCCATGCCCGCCCCCTGTCAATCACACCTGTCCACGCCCATGTCCTGCCCCCTGTCAATCACACCTGTCCACACCCATGTCCTGCCCCCTGTCAATCACACCTGTCCACGCCCATGTCCTGCCCCCTGTCAATCAAACCTGACCACGCCCATGCCTCGACCCCTGTCAATCAAACCTGTCCACGTCCATGCTCCGAATTTCCCTAAGATTTGAAAGAGGAACTGACGGCCCATTATTTCATCTTTAACTCTTACTTAGAGACAAGACAGGCAGTGAAAGAAGTAACAGTCACAGTTTGCAATACAACCAACCAGACCGTTCAGAATTAGGTGTAAAGACATTCCAGCAGGTGGCACTAAATGTCCAAGTTTGTCCACTTTGCTGCCTCTGATTCTATTGTTTTTATTTATTCAAAAGGGACATAGCATATTATTGAACATCAGCACAAAAATAGATGTGTAATTCTGCCAAACTTAGCACAATAGACAACAACCTGCCACCTGCCCCGAAAATAGGGCACATCTTAAGGAGCATTCCATAAATAAATAAAAAAATATTATAAGTAGTAGGCCTATTTAGTTTCATGTTATAAATGTTGTAAAATATTCCTATGAAACGATTCATACCAAATTAACTGCTATTAATATTAAATTATTACCAGTGTTTATAAAACAGTATTTAACCCTCTTGGGCACATGTATGTTAGCATCTTAGAGGATTGTTCGCTTCACAATAGACGAGGATTTTTTTATTTAACTAATTTTTGGTAATTTTGTCGTCCAGGAAGTAGAATATAAACATACTATGTGTCAGTGAATACCCTTTCTATGCGGCAGACTTGCGCATTACAAGGTACAATATAATTTTTGACACAAGGTCAAAAGAGAAGAATGTATTCAGTCTGCTATTTCAACTCGGGTTGGGTTCGTTCCTGTTCGCTGATTGGACTTGAATTGAGTGAAGGTTCTAGGTGGCATCAGTCTGGCTAAATGTTTGTGGTCAAACTAATGAACCCAGACGAAACAAAGAATTCAATCTGAAACCTGTTTTTAAAAAGAAGCATTCACATCAACAGAGCATTGATTATTCATTCATTCATTTTCTACCGCTTAATCCCGTTAGGGTCACGGTGACTGGAGCCTATCCCAGTAACTTTGGACCTTAGTTGGGGAACACCATGGACAGTGGCCAACTCATTGCAGGAATAGACAGAGGTGGGAGGAAACCGGAGTACCCGGAGAAAACTCACAGTTGATCTGGTCCGACCCGGGAGTCGAACCAATGACCTCCTCATCGGGAAGCCAGAGCTCTAACCACTCTGCTACGTGAACATTGATTAATTAACATGAAAAAGTACAACATACACTAAAACAAAATATTTTAATAAAAATTGATTTGTCAGTAGATGATTATTAAACAGCAGAACAGAACAGCCAGGAGATAAAAGTCAACAGCAGACTCAATCTGTCACTAATGTCAGGCTAAACTTTAACAGAGTCAGGTTGTCTGTCCTTTTGACTTGCCTTCTCTGAGACCATGGCATGGCCTGAACATATGAGCAATGACTTTGACTGATTACTGATTATTCTTATAATCAGAATGATACACATGCCTACCATATATACTACTTGAGTTGTGTGTGTCACAGATCATTGATGGAAGTCAGAAGTAAACAGATGATGTGTTTTAGCTTTAACATCACTACATTCATTTGTGTTTGTCACATCTTGTAGAGATCATAGAGACGCTCATGTAAACAGCAGCAGCCCGAGCAGAGCCAGCAGCAGGTGTGAGGCGAGGAGGGCGGGGCCAGCGGTGAGGGCGGGGCCACTGCTGGTGATGGGAGAAGCAGGAGAGAGGAACTCGCCCACAATGGAATTCAGAAAGTCCTTGAAGGTGCTGATTTCTCAAAGGTCATCATGTCTGCACGGGTGGTGCTGCTGGTGTTGAACAAAACCACGGCCTGGAACCACGAACCACCGACTTCACACATGAGCGGGCCACCATAACCCCTGAACGCACCACAGAGAAGAAACCAGTCAGATGTGGTCAGGTAAGATAAAAGATTTTTTTTTCTTTTTTTCATGTCCCAAATCTCTTTTCTGGTTCCTAACTCTCTTTTTATCCTGACTCTACCTAATCTTATATTATTGGAGAAGTGCAGCAGAAGTAGAACCCTGAGCACAGCTGTCACGTACCTGCGTCACAGTGAAAGTCCCAGTGCAGAGAGTGTTAGCAGAGGATGTGTTCCCACAGCTCACGATCAAGGTTTGAATCTCCCGCAGCGTCTGAGCACCTGGACACACAGCATCACTTTTATTATAATGTAGTAGGTAAACTTGCTATTACACAACCACATTTAGACTTCTGACTTTCACTTTGAAGAAAACTAAAGTTTGAGCACAGTATAAACACTGAACATGAAGCATTACACAGTGATCCAGCCAGGTGGACAATGGACTGATAAAGTCTCAATTACCCAACTTAAGTGAGAGCTAAACAAATCAGTATCAGTCAGTGCAATAGGTCTTTTAAGATTTTCAAGGAGAATCTCAGAGATCCACCTGACATCACCAAAACTGGGACATTGAGAACAGTGTTTTCTGAAGCTCAAAGGTGAATGGATAGTATCTCACAGACAAAGAACTCCAGCTGTGTTTGTGATGAGGTAGCAATGTTACAACGAGATTCAAACCCCAAAATGTCAATTTAGCATAATACGTGTCTTTAAAACCATAGCCAGTTTAATAGCACAAAATACATTCAATGTTTAGCGTGTTTAAGACTCTCTGACCTGTTGCCGCCAGGCTCCAGCCGGCGGAGTAGCACATTGTTCCCTCTGCAAAGGTGTTCTGTCCGTCGTCCAGGCAGATGGGCTGGATGTAGTTGGACAGAGTTGGTTTGGAGGCCAGCTTCAGCACCACCACGTTGGAAACACCACCGGTGTTGCTTCTGGTGACGTTTGTGATCATCACTCGGACCTCCTGAGGGTTAGAAGCATTCTGATGCAGACGACCAGCACCACGCTCCACTCCGACGTTCATCGAGCTGCACACAGGGACAAAGGTCAGACTAATATTTAGTTTGACTGCTAAAATGAATATTATGTAATGTACTGTATGTTTTTGTTGCAATGTGAAGAGTGAATGTGTCTAGTCTCTAGCAGAGGCATTTTTTGATCTGAGGAGATCTGGGTCAAAAGACATGATCTCATCAGTGATATATACAAGAGGTGGAGGGGGTCTGTCGGTCTGTGAGTGTCCTGACCTGGGCAAACAGTCGGCGTCGCTCAGCACAGCATCCTCAGACACCAGAGTTCCTCCACACACATGAACCTGGTTCTTCTGGATACTGACCATCCAGGCCACTGTCCCTCAGACACAGAGGCTCCAACAGAGAGGGCTTGTTCAAAGGAGCATTTCCACACACCACAGCTTGACAAACACACACAGTCAGAAATAGTGATAACATTATCAGAATGTAAATATTTTCAATATTAGAAATCTTTGAGGATCTTTAAACTCTGATAAAAGCTAAATCTGTATAAAAAAAGCATGTATAATGAGATCTTATTTTTATGCCTCATGTTTTCTAATAGGGATGGACGAACCGAATTTTCACGAACGAGACGAGCCACGAGATTGGGTCCACGAGATCGAGACAGACGAGATTTTAAATAATTTGCATTAACTTTTCAATTTAGATTTAACAAGCAAATTACAAATTTGATTGTATTATTTATATTGTAGTTTATACGTTAGTTTACTTACTTCATTATGTGTATCACCTGATTTTCTTATTTAACATGTGAGTTTTTACTGAAATTATCCACTCCTCCGTGGTACTCAGGCTCCGCCCCCTTTCCCTTCCTCACACGTGCCGCTGCTGCTCAGGACCAACACCACAATGAGGAGACTTTCCTACTTTTACATGACAGAGCCAAAATATCTCGTTGGATCTATTTAAACTATGTTTAGTGTGAAAACACTGCGCTTTCCCCCATGTCGCGCGTATATTTGACGATATATATTTTTCCGCTAACTTTACAATGTTTAGAACTAATTATCTCTGTCAATATTGTCTATCTTTACGAAATAAAAACTGAGACAGAGTTTAGACGTTTTCTCTCAGAATAAGTCCGCTACAGTCTGTGTGTGAGGAGAATATTTACTACAGCTGCTCAATTACAAACTTAATTTCATACCATGGAAAAATCTCACAGACAGTTCAGTAGTTGCGCACAGTATCGTGACAGTTTGATCTCGCGAGATCTCGCGGCACAAATTCGTCCATCCCTATTTCTAATTGAGAGACTGCAGTAGCTGTGCATGTGCTTCTCTGCATCTCTCTTTCTCTTTTTCTGCTGACACGCTGTAACCTGACACCAGGTTACAAACTTTTATTTTATCTGGGTGCTAAGCTTGGGAGGTCTAGAATTGCCCCTGCTGCCAATTCACCCTACCCTCCCATCCCATGGGACAGAGCTTACGTGAGGCTGCTGTGGTGGTTGTCGGTTTGGTAGGAGGTGCTGTAGTTGCGTTGGTGGGGCACAAGTCACACTCAGGTCACGTCTGTGCCAGAGGAGGTGAAGCTGACGAGCCGCTGGTTCTCTGTGATATGGCTCTTTATCCAGTCTTCGTATTGGGAACTCGAGCGTACACTGAAGAAAAGCGGCACAGCACAGGGCATTCCAAAACTAACCACTCCAAACTGGATCCAGACAGAGCTCGTCTTGTACACCAGAGACCTCCAGAGTCTCCCTGCAAACATTCACGAGAAGAAGAAATACACTTTTATTTATTCATGCATGTTTGTGTAATTTTGTATTTTCGTGCAGCTGATGTGCCAGTGCTCAGAAAAGTCCTTATCACTGTTACAAGGCAGCACTAACCACTATAGACCCTTTGTTTAGTAACGTTAGTCGCCTTCTGGTGGGCGAGTTTAGTCAGACGCAGAAAGAGAGGCGTCGCTACCTTTGCGGATAGTAGCAAGTCTACTTTTTAAGGAAAAAGGTTATTCATCTCACATCAAGTTCAAGTCAAATCTTGAATGACTGACAGTGACTCCAAGCAACTGCATGTTGTAAGTGTGTACACTAGAGGCAGCAGTCAGAACTTACATGACAGGCTCCTTTCCCTCCTTCATCCAGCCCACACACAGCATGTTGTCTGTGATGCCGACAAATGCACTGTATTACAAGCACACTCTCTGTTCCCCACAATGGGCATCTCCACCTCCTGCAGGATGTTGCTAACGACCCTGTAAACAAAAACACTTGAGTCAAGACTTTACACTAGGGTCCAAGTAAGCAATCCATAAGCCATTTGATCTGGCTCTTGGTCCAGATTCAGATCTGTGACGTACAAGCATCACCCACACGTCAATAATGTTCTTCATGGCATCAAAATATATTTTTCATCATGAGACAATCTTACTAATCGCAAACTTGTGATTTTAAGTTTTTTTGTTTTTTTTTTAGTGTGATGCCTCCACAAAGCCTTGCATTTGCACCTTTTTATGTAATGCGTTATTTGGAGAATGTTTTGCACTGTTAATTTCAGATTTCTGGCTCTTCACAATCTAGTAGCTCAGCTTGTTTTGCTAAGCATTGGGATAAACATTTAAGTTAGCACACCATTTATCAGAAGACCAAGTTTAAAAAAACAACAACAATTTGATTTTTCCCCCTACTTTTATGGTCTTGTTTTAGCTTTTGGAGCTCCCACTGCTACTCATTTCTAAAGTCCACCTGAAGCCCAACAGACACAGATCAGTTATTAGAAAGTGTCTGATTTGGTATTGTTTCTCTCACCTGCAGATGAGTAGTGCCCCAGCCTGTGGTCCAGACGTTGCTCCCTGCGTTCAGAGTACTCCTGAGCCTGGCAAACACACAGTCGGATGTAGTTGTGAAGTTGACAGTGGAGGCCATCTTGAGCAGGGAAATGTCATTGTTGTACATAGATGGCAAGCCGTAGTTCGGGTGGGTGAAGATCTGACTGATACTGCGGCTGATCTCATATGGGTTTGAGCCACTTTGAGTCTTACGTCCGATGTACACAATGAGTTCTGAGGCCACCAACTGTGGAAGAGGAAACAGGAAGAGATGAGGAATGTCATATATAAGCAACGTTCATAATTATGGCTCAACAGATCCTTGTGTGATCCTTTTTTTTTTCTTGTACTCTTCAATGATAAGTTCTATACTGATCCGTCTAGTGACCATCACTGACATTCTTCAAAGTGCATTGTGGAAATAATGCCTGTTGGACATTTAACTGCAATAAACATAACACAGGTTCACTCTGCTCCTCCTAACATCTGTCTCTGCTGGTCTTTGGTTTTTGAGTGTTTGAGCCTGTTTACTTGGGGAGTTGAAGCCTGTACATGTTCACTGGATTCGTCTCTACAAAGATCACGAAAGAGCCATTGACATCATGGAGCCCTGTCTCCTAAACACCTGCTTCAGTTTATGTTGTTCCAGGGCCCAGTCTTGAAGAAAACATAGATATACAATGAAACCCCATTGATATCATCATGTCATGTTTTTTTTTTTTACTCAAATGTTCAGAAACGTAAAAACATGAGTTTCCTTAACCTACACCAAGGCCCAGCCTTAAACTAACCAGTCAAAAGTTTGTTATTTTAAGTTTTGGCTTTTGTATCATATTTATGTAAGAAAAGGTGTGAAAATGTGGTCATCAAACGTTTTTGATGTTTCGTTGTTGTTACGGCCCCTTGCTTCACCCTCGACGCCCCTGTGGTTCTAATTATGTCCCTTGTTAATGTGATCCGTGATTGTGAATGGTGGTCTGATGCCGGGGGCCTGCTACCCCTGATGGAGGAGATCTCTTCCAGCGCTCCTCGACTCAGTCTTGGCGCCTCCCAAGCAACAACGTGCTGCTTGTTCCCACACAAAAGACTTTATTTCACAATTAGCCACTGTTGTGTTTTAGCCTATTTGTAGACTTTGTGTCATTTGGTTTAAGTCATGTTAAGAAAAGATCTGTACACTTTCCCTACTTTCCCCTACTCTCCCTATTAAAAGGCACTTACTTACTTAAACATCTTGGTTTTCTGTGATTGTTACTTCCCTTTTCCCCTAGACGTCTCCAGGGTTTGTAACAGTTGACATCCATGTTTTCTTCTGAAACATACAATGGTCAAGCTTTTCCTCCAAAAATCTCATCTGGACTCCGGTTTTTTGTCAAACTTCCATCCAATTTCGTGTCTACCATTTTGTCTAAGGCCGTGGAGAAACAGTCTCATCTCCATTGTCACTCTATTGCTGAAAAATTCCAGTCACCCTTCTCTACTCTGGCATGCCACAGGGCTTTTTCATGGACCTCTTTTGTTTTCATTGAGCATGCTTTGCCTCTTTCCAGACTTCTCATCTCTATGCAGATGACATTCAGATATATCTTCCTGTAATCTTTAGTGATAGATCTCTGGACACCCTCGACTGCGGTTTCCAGGACATTAAACAATGGCTCTCACAGAACTTCATTTATCTCAACAAAGATAAAATAGACTAAATCCTCTTCAACCCCTGATGCAACCCATGATGTTTCCTCTAGTTTTGCAACCTAAGCACTCTCATATCAGCTCATATCTTCAGATCTTCATTTCCTCCAAAAAGTCCAAAATAATGCCAAAGTAGTTTGAAAGTGTGCTGCTTTATTGCAATGCGGTTTGGTTCTGTGGCCTCTCAGTACAACAAAAACAGGATCCAGAGGCTTCTGAACATCTGCTCCAAAATAGTAGGGCACCCCCTTAGAAGTACATTCACTCATTTGCAAATGAAACAAACATGTTGGCCAACTAGATCTCAACAGACATAGATCATGTTTGAACACTGAGTTTGAGCTCCTGCCCTCTGGGCGGCGTTTTAAAAAAAAAAATATATATATATTAGCATTCTTTTGTGCCATGTTCCATCACACTTTTAACCAAAGGAAGAACACATGAACTGCATGTATTCATGTATTTCATCTTTTTGTTATGAATGATATGTGTTGTATGTGGTGGGACTAGCTGCAATTGCAGATATGTAAGGCAAATTTCCGTTTTATTACAGACAATAAAGTTTTATCATATCATAACATAACACAACCCAAACTGTGCACAAATCTGTTTTCAGTATGTCCACAAGTGGAGGTTGTAAAATTCAGCAAAATTTCTTGTAATTTTCAACTTTCATGGTTGAAATAGTTTCAACAAATTGCAACTTCACCAGTGTAAAAGTTTAGTCATTATTTTACCACAAGAACTATCTCATCACAGAGACATGGAAACATGTCATTTGAGGTGTGACACTGACCCACTGGCGCAGTGCGCTGCACTCAGAACCCACTGGTTGTTGATGAGAGATCCTCCACATAAATGGCTTCCTCCAACATGGATGCTGACCTGCCATGCCAGGCTCCATCGGGTGCATCAGCGCCCCTACAATCCGAGGGTTCATAGGCGGACGCCCACACACTAAAGACACAACACACACCTCAGAGTCAGTTTGTCAAAGTGAAAGTGAAACTAATACAGAAATGACCTGAACTCACCGTCGAGCTGAGCCGCTGAACCTGGAACAGAACACACAGTTTTAATAATGGACGCACTTCTGTTTGGTTTATTTGCATAAAAGCTGGGAGTTGATCCAAAGACATTCTTGCTATGAGACCAAAGCACTAACGACTGTGCCACCGCATCACCCAGGACAGACTGACAAAAGCCCCACTCTGCAGCTTTATAAGGATTTTGTGAGTTTGATTAAAAACAGGATTTCTGCTTCATTATTCAAGTCAAATTCAAAGCCATTTTTAAAACCTTTATATAAATCTAAGACTTAAAAGAGACTGGAAAATTCTGTTCAAGACCAAATGAGTCTGTTTCCAGGAGCAACATCAGTGAAACCTGCTGGACCTGATGTAGCGTTTCTCTGAGGAATTAAAAAAAACATTTGATACTGGCAGCCTAATCCGAAACAGGTCGGACTGCTGTGATGATGCCAGGTGCAGAGATGGTGAGCAAGTAGGCCAAGCACTATTGATAAAAATGAATGTATTATAATTTTTTTTTTTGTACGTATCTTGATAATGATATTTGGCCAATATTTTGTCAGTCCAATAAAACCTGTGTTTAACAGCTCTTCAGATTTGTTATTAGACTGGAAAAACATCAAACTTAAAAATGCCAGTATGTCTAAAGTTGATTCAATTAAGTCATTAGGTCAAGGTTTATATAGCAAGCAAAGTACATTTAGAGAATGAGCAATAGTCAATGTATTTATCCATGTGGGTGTTTTTGGGTGAAAATTTACACTTACTGTATGATCAGTTACACTCATTACTAAGTAACTAGTAACATTTTCCCTTTTCAGTAACTCAGTAGTGTAACTCATTACAAATGGTAACACTATATTATTAGTTACAATCTGAGTAACACAAGTTAGTTTTATTTAAATTAACTTCCAACTAACCAATATGATTAGCTCAAAGTACATACAACCCAGTCTCCAGAGAAAACGTAGATATCAATCAAGTTTATTTGAGCAGTCAATCCAATTATAACATCATACAGGTGAATATCTTGGCAATAACATTGAATAAATGCTCAAAAAGGAGTAGGAAGAAGTATAAACTTATAGGCTCCTACCCCTATTGCACACTAATGCTAAGTACATGAGACAGCATATTACATACTTATTGAACATACTTAATCATTTTTCATGTGTAACAATTTGTAGATATGTTTACAGAGATATGCAAGACTACAAAAAAACTCGTCTTTCTGCATACTTTGAAAATGCATTTTTCTTGTATAATGTTTAAAGGAATGAATGTTGGAACAGAACTTTAGTTCTTCACTTAGACTATTCCATAGATCAACCCCACATCTTGAAATGCACATTTTTTCATTGTTGTACGAAAGAAAAATTCTTAAAATTAAACTGATTTCTCAGATTATAATATCCTTCATTTCCCTAAACAGTAATTGAATATTTTCAGGTAATTGTTTATGTCTGGCTTTGAACATAATTTGCACTGATTTATATTTAACAAGATCATCAAATTTTAATAATTTGGAATTGTAAAACAACATATTTGTATGCTCTCTATAACCTACTCCATGTAGTATTCTTACTGCCTTCTTTTGTAATTTTAATATGGATTCGGTGTTTGATTTGTATGTATTTCCCCAGACTTGTGCTCCATAGCTCAAGTATGGTAATATTAGAGAACAATACAAGATACGAAGAGACTGAGGGTCTAAGAACTGTCGAGCCTTGCCTAGCACAGCAACATTCTAGACACTTTTGATTTCATATTAGTAATCTGGGGCTTCCAACACAACTTATAGTCCAGTATCACTCCAAGGAAATTTAAATTCATTGACTCTTTCTATTTCTACGTTATCAATTAGTACATGAATTGTGATTTAATTTCACGATTACCAAAACAATAAATTTGGTTTTTGAAATGTTTAAGTATACTTATTGGTCTCAAACCAAGACTTTAACTTGTCTAATTCAATGGATACTTGACTTATTAATTGTTGTAGATCGTCTCCAGAACATGTTAAGGTTGTGTCGTCTGCGAATAAAACAAATTTTAATTTTGTTGATATAGAACACAGATCGTTAATGTACAGTAAAAATAATTTTGGGCCTAGTACAGAACCCTGAGGTACTCCACATAATAATGTTTTACATTGTGACTTATGATTGTCAATTTGAACATATTGATATCTATTAGAAATGTATGATTTTACCCACATTAACGATACACCCCTAAAACCATATTTTTCCATTTTTTGTGTGAGTATGTTGTGATCAATGGTGTCGAACGCCTTTTTCAAATCAATGAAAATCCCCATCACATATTTTTTTTGTCTATATTATCAGTTATTTTTCAATTAGATCTATGAGTGCAAGTTCTGTTGATCTACTGCTTCTAAATCCGTACTGGTTTTCATTAAGATTTTGTATTTTCCAGAAATGAATCCATTCTCACTGCAAAAAGTTTTTCCAAGATTTTAGCGAATTGAGATACAATAGAAATTGGCCTATAATTAGAAAATGTATGCTTATCTCCAGTTTTATAAATAGGAATTATCTTGGCAATTTTCATTGTGACGGGAATTTCCTGATAAGAATGATAAGTTACATACATAAGATAAAGGTTGAGAAATTTCAGCAACTAGTTTTTTAATCAATGACATGTCAAAACCGTCGCAGTCTAATGACTTTTTTGTTTGAAGTTTTGACAATGTCAGTAATTTCTTTTTTATTGTGGGACTAAGAAAAAAGAGTTGCATTGGTTGAGGTTGTACTCTTATAGGAGTCAACCTGCTTATATTTAATTGCGGATGCCAGGTCAGGGCCAATGTTACAAAATAATCATTTAATTCTTCAACTATTTCATTCGTATTAATAATTTTTTTCCTTTGCAGATAAAGTATTTGGTAAACTGCTATTTTTGATCCGTTTTGAGTACAGTATTCAGTATATTCCATAAACCTTTAGTATTATCTTATTCTCTTCCAGTAATGAGCTGTAGTAATGTTTATACAGTTCCTAATGAGTTTGTCAATTTATTTTTTATATTTTTTATACTTGGTTTCCGATTCAACTGTCTGTCCTCTATAAATACTTATATAATGAGTTTTCTTTTTGCAGGCTTTTATTAACCCTTTCGTCATCCAAGGCTGTGATTTTTTCCTCTTCTTGTTTGTATATGTCACTACAGGACAATGAAGATCATACAACATCTTAAATATATCAAGAAAATTTCATATGCAACATCTACATCGTGTTGGTTTAGGACAGTCTCCCAGTTTTGATTTTGCAGACTCATCCTAAATGCTAGTATATTCTCGTTTTTAGTTATTCTTACAGTTTTTGTATTACTTAGATATTCTTTATTACTGACATTTGTTTATAAATTACAAAAACCGGCAAGTGGTCTGTTATGTCGTTAATTATAATCCCACTAACCATTTCTTGTAGTACATTAGTAAATATGTTATCTATTAAAGTTTGGCAGTGAGTGGTAATTCTAGTTGGCCTAGTTATTTTGGGATAGAAAGCATTACTATATAAAGTATTAATAAAAGTTTCAGTTGGTGGATGAGAGTTTGTTTTTAACAGGTCCAAGTTAAAGTCCCCACAGATAAAGACTTCCTTCTTATCCAAATTAGTAAATGTCTTGTCAATATTTTCTATAAATTGTTCAATGTTTGAGCCTGGTGGCCTATAAATACAACTCAATAATATGTTTTTTCTATATTCCATAGGTATTTCACAAGTTACACACTCCATTAAGTTTTCCACAGCAAAAGTCATGTTTTTTATTACCTGTCCATGCAGCTTATTTTTTACATACAATGCCACCCCCCCACCATTTTTACTTGTTCTGTCTTGTCTAAACATATGATAACCGTCAATATGGTAATTGTCTTTTTGTCCTTGTTCAACCACGTTTCTGATATAGCAACAACATCAAAACTTAGATCTAGTTGAAGTAGAAAATCCAGAATATTTTCAAAATTTGCATTTAAACTTCTTCCGTTTAAATGAATTATTGACAATGAGTCTTCATCAGTGTTTACTAAGGAAGATATTTGATGTTCCTGGTAAATTTACAGTCATTGTTTAGGTTTTTATAAAAGTTCAGATCTGGGTCAATGTCGGTTGTTAAGCCATGCACAGTCATTTCATGATTTAATTGAATATTGTCATTGTTCATCAGTTCATTGTTTGTCAACATGCTTAGATTGGTATTGACGTTGATATCCAAATTACAGATACCAAGTCTTTGCAGGCATGAATCAGTCATGATGCTTCTTAATAAGTAGCCTTAGTCAATATATCACAAGCATGCATTTGTTACCTGTTGTGAGTAGATGGCTCAGTTGAATTTGTCCAGTTCTTGTATTCCTTGATCCATATGACTTTTGATTCTTCCGGTGTTCCCATTAGTTTAATGAAGACTTTGCAATTTGAGGACCATGTTGACTGAATCCTGCCTTTTTTCTTAACAGGCGGGCTCCTCTCGCAATTTCTGAATTTTTTTTTGTTAAGTGCTCATTTAAATAGACATTTGAGCCCTTAAGTTTCTTTCCTTGTTTCAGTATTGCATTTTTTGTTTCCTGCTAACAAGCCTCATTATGATTGTTGCAGGTTTTTGTTTGTCTTTTCTAGACAGAATATGACATGCCTCAATGTCCTCGTTTGCAACAGAGATTCCTTTATTATTCAAGAATTTGACAACCTGTTGCTCCACAGACTCCAGGTCGGGCTCCTTGGGTTCTCCCTCCTCCCGTGCCACAGCCCTCGCATAGGTCCGCGCTTTGGTGTCGATGTCATTCATCCTGGTATACTGTTCCAGATCTGCCAAGCGATTTTCCAAGACATTGATTCGTTTGTCTTTTCGTCGTTCTGTTGTTTAGTTCTTAACTTCTTTCATGATGTCAACGATGAGTTTCTGCTGCGTTGAATGTTGAGAGTTCAGTTGACTGAAATTCAGGGCCGTCCCACGAGCCAAGCTCAGGCGTTCAGTATAATATTTGTCCTGAACCACACATCGTCCCCACGAAGCGGGTTTTAGGAGATGAAACGAAGATTTCTGAAACCACCTCTCAGGGTGAAAGATTTCAAAACTCCGCTTTAGCGTCTCCGCAGTTACGCTGTATCTGGATTTTTTTTTTCCACAGTGACATCACTGCCAGAGTACGTCTCATCTGCAGAATGTATGACCTTTTATGATGTTCGCTGTGAAAATCTGCTCTCATTTCACCATAAACCACAGAAACATAAAGAAAACAAAAATAAATCCCTTACAATCTCCATTAAATCCGTATTAAAACGTTGTCAAAATATTCCAAAGATTCTGAAGCATAAATCCATGTTCTGTGTTCTTCTGTAAGTTCAGATCCATGTTGTTCATTTAGAATGTTTGTGAGTTTGTGAAAAGTTCTCCGCTAAGTTTTGTTTACGTTAAACCTTTTTTTTTTTTTTTTTTTTACCTTATGCGTCACTTCTACTTCCTGTTTGTGTCAGTGTCACAGCGCCACACTCTGGTCAGATACAGGTATTACACCGGATTCAGGCTGGATTTACAGATTCATTTTTACGATGATAAATCCTAAGCCAGCTCCAACTTTACGCAGATCGTTTTTAAAACTATCCTCGTTTTGTCTTCGTGGACAAGGTCTCAGTGAGTGTCTGATGTCAGCGAGCTCTTCCTCCATGGTGTTTCTTCCCTTTGGCTTAGCCATATCTCCAGATAGCGATCGCGTTAATGCGAAGTAAATCCTGTCGGTTCTCCGAAGAACACAAACTTTAGCAGGCGAAAAGGTAGCCAGGTGTAGCGGCGCCGCTAGAGGCTAAGTTAGCGGTCTGGCTAACTAGCTAGTCTGTTTACGTCAACGTTCAGAGTAGCCGAGGGTCACTCGTTACAGTTCAGCTTGAATCTCACATCACAATACGTGATAGACGTTGACACGACAAATCGAGATAATAAGCAAAGCAAAAAGCAAAAAGTCTAAACTTACCCTTTTTAGTAATTTGAAGCCTAAATTACCTGCTAACCCAACAAAAGGTTACCACATGACTTCATACATATTTACGTAAAAAAAGCGTGAAAACGTGCTTATCAAATGTTTCTGACATTTCGTTGTACATTTTCTTCAGTGTATTGCACAAGAACTCACAGTAATGTAACTCAATTACATTTTAGATACTGTGTGTATTGTAATACTCCGATAACTAGTCTTATAATATACTGTATAATATATTAGAATTTTACAGTAACTTGCCCAACACTTCTCCTATACGCTGCTTTTTGTTGTTCTACAGTTTTGTTCCTTTGGCAGAGAAGAAAGACGACAAGAACATGAACACAATTCTGTTGTTGCTCATTATGAGATTTACTATGATGCAGTTTGTCCCTGAACACATCAAATATCTCATAAACATTTATAGCCCTTACAGGTCACATTAAAAAAACGAGGAGACATATTTGGCCGGCAGGAATTGTGTTTGACACATGTGGGTTTTGCCTCATTCACGTTTTATATTACAACAAAATGCATTTAAATGTACATTTAGTATCCAAACATCTGTGTTCACATTATTGAAGAATGTTGAGGTTTAAGAGGTTAAATTCTCACCTGTGAAGAGCAACCAGAAGAACCACAGGACCCACATGGCCGTCGGACCTGCAGAGCTCACCTGCATCTGTCGCCTGGTACCTGATCACAACTATTTATACAGTATTGTTCACCTGCCTCCTGCTCTGTTTATGGCCAGATTAAAAAGCCTTCATCTGTTTTGGTTACCTACAGTCATCAGAAACATATGGATATTTAATCTCACTCAGTACTTAATCGCACTGCTGACAGTACTAATCT
The DNA here is from genome assembly GCA_038363315.1 of Mugilogobius chulae. NCBI lineage: Eukaryota > Metazoa > Chordata > Actinopteri > Gobiiformes > Gobiidae > Mugilogobius > Mugilogobius chulae. The sequence goes on along the minus strand of CM076396.1, from coordinate 8,825,250 downwards.
AGTCTAGACTATTGTTAATCAAACTATGGAAGGTGCATGAGTCCCGTTTTTGTATCAGTCAAGTTTATAGAAAAAAAACAGATAGTTTACATGTTTTTTTTTCTTAAATTTTTCTTCATTCACTCATTTTTGTTTTACGCATTTAGAAACAGGTTCCGGGCGGGTCACAGCTGTGGACATATTCAGAGATTTCGGGTGTGCGTTGTGAATGTTGTCTTGTTTGTGATGCAAGTTTGTGGAGACTTTCAACACAACAGGGAAGCCTAGAGTGAGAACCAGACTCTTTGACCCTCCTGATACAGCGATCAGATGACTTCTTGTCATGGTAGAGCACGAACCCAAGTCTCCCGACAGCGCTGAACCATAGTCTGAGCTAAGGGAACACACACTTCTTTTTCCTGAGAGAGACTGGCTGAGGCACCCAGAAGGGAACAAAATGCTTTTCAAAGCAGGAGGTGAACTGGGTTTCTCGATCAGTTTGTCTTTGAGAAGCCCATGAAACCTGAACACATGCACAAGAACAATGGGCCTCATTCATGAAACGTTCTTACGAACAAATTTGTTCTTAAGGGCTGTTTACGAACATTTTGGCATTCACAAAATTTGTTCTTAACGGAAAATGTTCGTCTGTAAGAACAAATTCTACGAACACTGAGGAGCACTCGTAAGAACAAAAAATCTGCTGTTTCAGAATTTTATTTCTTATAAAATTCAGTCAAAAATTTCAATTCCTACATGATTGTAGGTTATGTATTTTTATAAATTATTATATGTAAAAATTTTAGAAACAAAAAGTCATCACTCATGCTAAAAATGACTCCTTTAATAAACCTGCAGCAGCCTGTCCCAGCTTCAGAACCTCTGTGTTCTAACCCCCACAGGACTCAGGACCTGTGTCCCCCTGGACCAGAGCGGACTGTGCACTGACTATGCTCCCTCTACAGCCGCTGCCCCCCTCCCCCGCCCCCACACGCGCGTTCTACCGCGACGTGAAACGCGATATAAACGGCAAAGCCCAGCGTTATTTCAATACATCTGTGACTTGAACATGTTTCCTCTGAGTGTGTTCATGTGAGTTTGGACATTTTTAAAAGACGCTGAAGTATTAACTCAGCGAAAGCGCTGCTGCCTTTTTCCTCCTCCGCAGCAGCGCTTCCTCCTTCCAGCTCTGCTCCAGCAGAAATCTTGTGAATGACGCGCTGTGTCCGGCCCATTTTGCCATATAAGGAAGTATTGGTTAAGTATTTTGTTTCTTTTCTACCTGCAACTAGACTTCTGTCTCGCGCTGGCGTGTTCTTTTCCCAATGAACAGAATCCAGTGATAAAGCCCGCAGAGCTCCGGGTCTGTCCTGTCTCTGCGCAGCTCTGACGGCACCGGGCGCTACATAAAGGAGCAGTGCAGTTCGTCACTTCATACGTCTCGGTTCTGAATCGCATTGCACCCGATCTATGATTGCACCTCAACATTCTCGTCTAATACTTTTTTCTGACTTGATTTCCGGCACACAGTTGTGAATTAAACCGTGATCTTACGGGGCAGGGGACAGACCGGCAGCACAGCGGCTGACGCAGGGATTCCACTATTCAGTTCCGCTCCACCCCAGTCCGCCTCCCAAAGTGACCATGAGTTTAAATGACAGCGCTCTGAGAGGAGAGATGCTGTATGAGCATTTATATTCGTGCATACAGATGAAAGAAATTGAGAGGAGAATGTGAAAGACGCTGCATGACCGAATAAATGCGCACACTCGGACATTTAGAGAAGCCTGTTAATGAAAGTAGGAAAATTCGCCTGGGTGCTCAGACATTCCAGTGGGTGCTTGAGCCCCGCAGCACCCATGTGATTGGCGCCTATGGGCGAGACAGAATTGACAGAAGATGGAGTAGACCAGCAGGACGTTGATTAGATTTCTTATTCTGAGCGCAAGTGGAGCATGCTGCAACGTAATCCTATATGTCTCTCTCCATCTCTGGCCACAAAAATCTTTGCAAATAGAGTCTGTTAATATCAGGGTGACAGAAGAACATTGAGGTATGGCCCTGTAGATAAACTGGGAATGGAGATCAAGAGGAACAAACAACTTGATGGGCAACCAGCTGAAACAGGTAAGTGTCTTGTAGCTTGCTTAAAGAGAAACTAAACTCAGAATCAACTTTTTTTCACTGTCAGACTGTGTATATGGGGTCAAAATTGAATTATCTACTGTTTCCAGGCCTTTTTGGACATTTTTGTGCAAACTCGTTCATTTTGCAGTTATGTGTGTAAAAAACGCGGCTGTACTGCCACGATGGGCAAACGCTGTCACAGTGATTTGATGAGGCAGACGAGCCGCCCAGATGGTTTATCTAAACTCCTCCTCTGACATCGCTGCTGCGGAGAGTTTAAAAGCGATCACCTCAGCTCAGCTTGTTGAGCAAGTGGCGCGTTGTGCCACCACTAGTTCAACGATGCGCTGGTTCGAAACTCGTGCCTGTGTTTTTCATTTTCGATTTTCATTTTTAGAAAATACTCACATAATAGGCTCATGCGCTTATGTAGACTAAAGCAAAGGTTTCATACGTATGTTTTGCAAAGCAAATATTAAAAAATCTTTACGTTTAAGTAAGCAAAGACTTGGGGCTGTTGCCCTCCGCTGCAAATCTCACGTCAGGACCAGGACCGCTGTTCATATTTCAATGTCTGTTCACACCCACTGGGCGTTTCTTCAAAGGCCGCGGGCATCTCCCATTTTTGTGAGCCTGTTTGGGGTTCAGTTGTGGGCGGAGTTAGTCTCTGAACGCGTGTTTAGCCTCACTTTAACATTTTCCTCTACCTCCAGGACACTGCACCAACCACACAAGTTGCATAAACAAACAAAATCTGCAAAAAAAAAAAAAAAAAGGCCACCTTGCTTGTCTGGAGTATAATCTTTTGCTGAATGCAGGTACTCCAGGTTCTTGTGGTTCGTCCAGACAAGGAATGGATGCTACGACCCTTCCAACCAGTGTCTCCACTCCTCGAGATAGTTCCTCTCTGCAGGGGATAACTTATAAGACAGAAAGGCACATGGGTGGAGCTTACCGTCCACAGGGTTGCGATGAGAGGGAACAGCACCAATGCCGACATCAGAAGCATCAACTTCCACAATAAATTGCCAATGCAGCTCTGGCACCACTAGAACAGGAGCATTAACAAAACAGTTCTTTCGTCTTTGAAATGCATGGTCAGCTTGAGGAGTCCATATAAATCTTGTTTTGGAAGAGAAAAGTGCATGTAAAGGAGCTGCCACAGAGCTAAAACTTCAAACACATTTTCTGTAGAAATTGGCAAAGCAAGAGAACTCTGGAGTTGCTTGTGATCAGCAGGAACAGGCCAGTCTTTAACGACGCTCACAGATACACAGATACATGCACATTGAGCATGTCACGTAATACATCATTATTTATTTAAAGGACAATGTGCAGTTACATTAAAAGATGGCTGATTTCCATCTGTAGTCCTTCATTAACCAATGCTTGAAACACTTGCCAACTGAGTACTCATTATGGCACTAGGAGTATTAATTGCAGTCTTCTATTCGCCAACCTCCCTGATTCTGACTAAGTGGTTAGATCAAGTTTGTAAAAATCTTTGCTCCCTCACATGCAGATAAAGCAAAGTCAGAGGGTACTTGTTCTTAATAGTATTATTATTTAGTCCTCAGTAGTCAATGCAAGGATGCAATGTCTTGTCCTTCCACACAAAGAAAATCCAGCACCAGCAGGCGATGAAGAGGAACGAATAATTGCAGCTGCTAGGGAGGTCTCAATATACTCTTCATGGTCTGCATCTGTGGTTTGGACAGTGAATGGAGACGACCCTTGGGGGAGACGCTCCTGCAACAAGTCAAAAGCGCAACTGTAGGTTCTATGGAGGTAAAGAGGTTGCACGTGCCTTATTGAATACCTCCTTAAGGTCATGATAGCATTTGGGAACACTGGACAAGCCCGGAAAGTCTGTCTTCGAGGACTGATGAGCACCAGATACTGTGACAGGAAAGCATGAGGTGCTACAACTACTTCCAAAGCCTTAATCACACTAGAGGTCCAGTCAGTGGTGTAAATAAATATTCCTATAGTGTCAAGGCCACTTAGGTTAAAAATAGTTGTTGAACAATTCATTCTTTTTAAGGCAAAAGGCTAATTTAATGTTACACAAACAGTGCATTTCATTCTTTTTTATATTAAGTCAAATAACAACAACAACACTTGTGAAGTTATTTAAACATAATAAAAAATGCCAGAGATCTTAAAGGAGACCTGTTTGTTTTTTTCTATGTATTAAAACGACAGCGGAAGTACATCCGCCTCTTGAACCCGAAAACCACCACCAAGAACCAATACATCAGTAGATTAATCAAACTTTATTTGTAAAAACTTTTTCATACAAAAATGTACACAAATTGCTTTATCCTGCTTTAAAACAATCCCATACCCAACTCAACCACAACCACAAACAAACCCCAACTTGTTAGTGCTTCTCAAAACTGGTCCACACACAGAGTTAAATTTGAACTCTCAGGTGTAGTGACATTCCAGAAAGTGGCACTAATTGACGAATTACATTTTTTAAAAAATATTCTTTTATTAAAACACATTGCGAAATTAAAACATTGATTAGCGTGAGCATTATTATGATTATCTTTCTGACTCTGGGTCGGTTACATTCATTTGTGTTTGTCACATCATGTAGAGATCATAGAGACGCTCATGTAAACAGCAGCAGCCCGAGCAGAGCCAGCAGCAGGTGTGAGGCGAGGAGGGCGGGGCCAGCGGTGAGGCGGGGCCACTGCTGGTGGTGGAGTTGGTGGAGTTGGTGGGAGCAGCTGTGGTGGAGGCAGCAGGAGACAGGAACGCGCCCAAAGTGGACCTCAGGAAGTCCATGAAGGGCTGACTCTCTCAAAGGTCATCATGTTTGCACGGGTGGTGCTGTTGGTGTTGAACAGAACCACAGTCTGGAACCACGAACCACCGACTTTACACACGAGCGGGCCGCCGTACTCTCCCTGAACGCACCACAGAGAAGAGACCAGTCAGATGTGTCAGGTAAGATGAAAGATGAATTTTTTCTGTAGTCGTACTACAGTAGCATTTCATGTCCCAAATGATTATCCTGGCTAAACATGGACTGGCCTCCTAATTCTGCTATATTATGGGAGAAATGTAGCTGAGACAGAACTCTGAGCACAGCTGTACGTACCTGCGTCAGAGTGAAAGTCTCAGTGCAGAGAGTGTTAGCAGAGGATGTGTTCCCACAGCTCACGATCGAGGTCTGAATCTCCCGCAGCGTCTGAGCACCTGGACACACAGCATTTAGACTGATTACTTTCACTTTGAAGGAAAGCTTAAGTTTGAGCACAGTGTAAACTCTGAACATGAAGCATTGCACAGTTATCCAGCCAGATGACAATGGACTGAGAAAGTCTCAACTACCCAACTTGAGTGAGAATTCAGATGCTAACAGGTTCTGAACAATGACCAGTCATAACAATGGGTCCTTTCAGTTTAGGAACATTTTCACCTAAAATATTCTGCTCATTTGCATAGTTTATCCTCGCTCATGACAGTAGACCGTGCTATTTAAAGTGTGTAAGCTAGGTATTTATTGTCCATCTCCATTTCTTCTTTGTGTACAAGATACACAGAGGATCTCAGAGATCCACCTGATATCACACAACTCCAGCTGTGTTTGTGATGAGGAAGCAAGGTTACAACAGGATTAAAAATCCCAAAATGTTAATTTAGCATAATATGTGTCTTTTAAACTCCATTTACCCAGTTTAAAGCAAAAATACATTTAGTGTTTAGTGTGTTAAAGACTCTGACCTGTTGCCGCCAGGCTCCAGCCGGCGGAGTAGCATGTGTTCCCTCTGCAAAGGTGTTTTGTCCGTCGTCCAGACAGATGGGCTGGATGTAGTTGGACAGAGTTGGTTTGGAGGCCAGCTTCAGCACCACCACGTTTGAACGCCGCTGCTGTTGCTCCTGGTGACGTTTGTGATCATCACTCGGACCTCCTGAGGGTTAGAAGCATTCTGATGCAGCGACCCAGCACCACGCTCCACTCCGACATGTTCAGAGAGCTGCACACAGGGGCAAAGGTCAGACTAGTTTGACAGCTAAAATGAATATTATTTATTATTTAATGTACAGTTGTTTAATATATATAATATATATATAATATATAAAATATATATAAATATATATATATATATATATATATATATAGGTCACTTCCGACTTCGTCAGAGCGTCGCCTGTTGCCATGGTGATGTGTCTTATTAGCCTCTGACAAAACCACCGGCAATATTAAGTTTACACACAAAAACGCCTCTGACAAAACCGGAAGTTACTGTCGAAACTAATCGGTGATAAACCATCTCTTATCATACTTGTCTGATATAGAAGAAAACGCTTTCATCATCCTGAATATTCTTACTATACAATCCAACCTCTAGAGGCGCTCAGAGTGTCCTGACCTGGGCAAACAGCTGGAGTCGCTCAGCACAGCGTTCTCAGACACCAGAGTTCCTCCACACACATGAACCTGGTTCTTCTGGATACTGACCATCCAGGGCCACTGTCCCTCAGACACAGAGGCTCCAGCAGAGAGGGGCTGTTCAGAGGAGCATTTCCACACACAGCTGTGACAAACACACACATTAGCAGGTCAGAAATAGTCAAGTTATTGTCACTGCTAAAGTAAATAGTTTTATACACACTGTTCTACTGTGGAGGGACAACGATCGTTATAAAGGAATACTGCGACTAAAATGCCACATTATCAGTATTGTTGATTATTATTCATTATAAGATATTCTTTGAGGATTCTTTTTAAACTTTAATAAAAGTTGAAGTCATTGGCATCATGGAAAATGCTGCCAGCCAGAGGCAAGTCTAGGCCATTTTTAGGGAGGTTTCTGCCCCCCTAAAAAAATTTGTGAATTTGAGAAACAGCAGTAATTGTGCTTGTTGGTTTACGATTATGATTGCTTTTCCGCCTCTCTCTCTCTCTCCCTCCCATCCCATGAGAACAGAGCTTACGTGGGGCTGCGGTGGTGGTAGTAGCTGGAGTTGTAGTTGATTTTGGGGTGGTGGTGTTGATGGCAGGTGGTGCTGTAGTTGCGTTGTTGTTGGTGGTGTTGGTGGCAGGTGGTGGTGTGGTGGTGCTGTGTGCTGCACAAGTCACACTCAGGTCACTGTCTGTGCCGGAGGAGGTGAAGCTGATGAAGCCTGGCTGGTTCTCTGTGATATGGCTCTTTATCCAGTCTTCATATTGGGAAACTCGAGCGTACACTGAAGGATAAGCGGGCACAGCACAGGGTATTCCAAAACTCACCACTCCAAACTGGATCCAGGCAGAGCTCGCCTTGTACACCAGAGGACCTCCAGAGTCTCCCTGCAAACATTCACAGGAAGAAATCCACTTTCAGTCCTGGGACGTGCACAGACTGATCTCAGATTAACAAATTTTTTAAATTAGTCAATTTATGTCTGATTTTATGATTAAAAAATTATTGCATTTCTCCTCAAGTTTCACTTGGGGTCAGTGTTTCCAAGTGGGGCCACAGCACTGTTCCTCCCCCTGTGAGCTCCGCCTCTGTTCCCTCTTCACTGCACTGATGCTGTAACAGCTGGTAAGCTGCATCATCACTCTGAACTTTATGGACAGACATACTAAATTCTGAAACTTTTTCAGGACAAACAGTCTAATTTTTTATGTGACTTTTGAAAAGTGTTGAAAAGGCAGTGGTAATTTTCTAGATTAATCTGCAGATGTATTAACTCTTAACCTTGTTGGTTTGGTCAAACAGGGTTTAGGTTCAGCACAAACCAGGGGTGAAGGCAACAGGCATGATGACTGATCTACTACTACTATCAGCGCTTAGAACTTGCGTAGTCTGGATATAGGAAGGTTCGTCTCAGGCAGCAGCTCATAGACAGTGACAGCGCTAAAAGCAGACCCGAAGACTGCAGTGTCAGTCTGCAGTTTGAGAATCTGCAAAACCAAACCCAAATCACTGACATGTTCTTTACTGCAGACAGGACAGAGCAAATAGAACTGAAGCTCCACTGGGAACCACTGACATAATCAGTAAACTATAGCTGTAAAAATCCATAGCCTAGTCTAATAAAAACTAAATTTGTTCTGAAGTAAAGAGTGGTTGAATTATAGGATTTATTGATAGCCCAGATTGCAAGAAATGCATCTACTGTGTATTAGCCAAAATTTCCAGGGGAGGACCCCCTGACCCCCCATATAATAATGATTACCTCTGACATATCTTTAGTCTGGTTTAAACTTAATTTGTGCCTCGAGCTGCAGTGTGAACTCTTGCTGCACACATAAAAATGTTATGTTAAAATACTTACTCATAGGGCCAGATTTATCAAGCATTTGCTCATGTGCAAACAGGTTAGGGGGAGCAAAACCATGATGTAGCTGATATTTTTGTTTCACACACACTAAAAATCCAGAATTTGAGGTGGTATTTATCTGTTTTGTATAATAAGTACATCTTCCAATATTGAAGTTTGCATAAATAGCTTGCAAATAACATGATTTTTATTTTTTTCAGCTGCAAATCAGCACCTGGCTTGAAAAATCAGGCCCATAGTGCTCAAAAAAAGTCTTTATCACATTTAGAAGGCAGTGCTTGTCACTACAGACCCTTTGTTTGTAAAAATTACGTCACCTTCTGATGGGCAGACTTTAGTCAGAGGCAGAAAGAGAGGCGTTTACTACTTTTGGCAGATGAAAGCATTTTAAAATTTTGCTTTTTTTTTAAAAAAGGAAAAAGATAAATCATCTCAAGTCCAAGTCAAGTACTGAATGACTCATCTTAGTCTATTTTTTCACCTCAAGTCTCAAAACAGTCTGATCCCAGTCCAAGTCATGGTCACAAGTCCACACCTCAGCTTGAATGTTGATTCAAAACAGCTGCATGTAGTAAGTGTGTACACTAGAGGGCAGCAGTCAGATACTTACAAAACAGGCTCCTTTCCCGCCTTCATCCAGTCCAGCACACAGCATGTTGTCTGTGACGGCATTTCCAGTGAAGTTACAAGCACACTCTCTGTTCCCCACAATGGGCATCTCCACCTCCTGCAGGATTGTTGCTGAGGCCCCTGAAAGAAAAACAAGATAGAAAGTTTTTACACCAGGATCCAAGTCAGCAGATACATAAGCCATGTTCTGGTCTGGTCCAGATTCAGAGATCTGTGACGTACAAGCATCACCCACACGTCAATAATGTTCTTAATGACACGGAAATATATGTTTTCATTATGAGGCAGATCTCAACAGTTCACAAACTTGTGATTTTAAATGTTCTTTTTCTTATGTGTGAAGCCTCCACAAATCCTTTGCATTCGCACCTCTGTCATAATGTAAATATCAGACAAATTTAGTGAATGAATCCAGGAAACATCTGTTGGTCATGTGTGCCTTGCTAGATTTGTTTTTTTAAGTTAGCATACAGAAATACACAACTTTATCAGAAGATCCCGTTTTCAGTTTTGGGGAGGGATTGTAAAATTGTTTAGAACTTTTTTCTGCTTTTAATGATCTTTTTTTTTTGGGTTGAGTCTGTTTTTTTTTTTATCCAATCACTGTGCTGTGGAGCTCCTGCTAACCAAAGTCCATCTGCAGCCCAACAGACACAGATCCCTTTAATAGACTTTGTCTTATTTGATATTGTTTATCTCACCTGGATATGAGAGCGCTCCAAAACCTGTGTTCCAGATGTTGGTGCCTGCGTTCAGAGCACTCCCCGAGGCTGCCAAACACACAGGTCGAATGTAGTCGGTGAAGTTGACAGGGGAGGCCATCTTGAGCAGGGACATGTCATTGTCCAGTGTAGAGGAGCTGTAGTTCGGGTGGGCGAAGATCTGACTGATGCTGCGGCTGACCTCATGTGGATTGGAGCCACTTTGATTCTTACGTCCGATGTACACAGTGACTGTTGAGGCATTTAGCCTGTGGTAGAAGAAACAGGAAGAGATAAGGAATGTCATATAAAGAGGTTTTAACAGCTTTGATAGTTTTTATAATTATGGCTCAACAGAACTGTGTGAGCAGGACAATTATCTGCTTCATTATTTTTTTTAAATGTATAATAAGCAAGTTTTCATGCCTTTTTTTTGTCAATACGTTATGAAAAGCCAACACGTGAAATTACCAAAATTATGGTTGAAGCCATGTGGCGACATTTTCTTTGGGTTTAACAGGTAAATCTTAACCTAGCCCAAGCCCTCCCCATTTTAGTAACTAGAAGCCTAAACTTACTAGTTAAACCCAAAGATGCCACATGGCTTCAACCAAAACACGTGGTTATTTTATGTTTTGGCCATATCTACGTTTCCTTCGGAGACTGTGTTGGCTGAAACATGCAGTGGCCAAGTTTTTCCTCAAAAATCACTTTTGAACCCCGTTCTTTTGTCAAACTTCTGTCCAATTTTGCATCAGTAATTTTGTCCAAGGTCATGGAGAAGCTTGTTTTGCTCAGCTACAGTCTCATCTCCATTGTCACTCTATTGTTGAAAAATTCAGGTTTCAGGTCCCAGTACAGAATCTGCATCAATACCAGTTCATAGTGAAACCCTGACAACCCTGGGGTCTCATTAATGAAGCCGGCGTACGTACAAAATGGGCTCAGAAGTACGTGGGGATGACGTGCGTGGTTTCCTGCATCAATTTTGGGATTTATGAAAAGAAGACCTGACGTGGGGCCGCAAGCTCTGGAGCTACCGTACGCACTTTCAGAGACGAAGCAGAAAGAGATCTGTGTTTAAGAGACAGTCTGAGGAGGTTTGTCTTTAGTGCACATGAGGTACTGTACATGACTTTTGTTCATATTTACAACAAATATAATAACTTTAATCACAACTACTTTGTGGGAAATGAAGGTCAGTGTTGTTGTTTAGAAGCCGCGCAAACATTCACGGGAGCACAGATTTCATATTGTTTTAATGAGAGAATCTGAAACTATAGAGGGACTAAACATAAAGTTCATAAGTGTGCTTTATGGCAAGGTCTTGTGGTCACGCGCACGAGTGGCTCCTTTATCCAGCGCACACATCATCACCACATACACACGCACACACATCGCCGTAGCAGTGTGGATAATATTCACTCCACGCGCGCACTCAAACGTCAAGCCTACAGCCTCCTTCGCTGCACCTCTTTTTATCTTCACGTCTCACACACAGCACATCCCAGTCTCTCATCAGCTCACAAATATGTGCACGCTCAAACTTCCATGTGCACTTCGCGCATATGAAACATCACATCCAGTCGTTGTGCGAGCCTTAACAGTAAAGCAATGTTCTAAACTAAAGTCATCACATCTAAAACAGGCCGATACGTTTGTCAGACGAGCAGAGTTCACCTCAGAATCCTCCTCTTTCCCTCCATGTGTCAGTCAAACAAACACGCTCATTATTGGTTCATAAATAAGTGCATGACACTTTGCATGGACCTTTTATGGTGAAAATAAGGCGTGACGTGAGACTGGATTTTGTGTGTTGATTTTGTTCCAGCTGTGCAAAAAGAGACAAGGATATGGCCTGCAGGATTGCGTACGGAGGCTTTTATAAATCTCAACTTTCTTTTACGTACATGAAAGTTGGATTTTGCCGCAGCATACTTTTTTACGCACTGTTTCATAAATAAGACCCAAGGGGTTTTAATTATAAAGCCTGCGCACGTACAAAATGTTACGTACGTACATTTTCCAGGTTACTTTGCGATTTATAGAAAGACAACAAAGCAATCCAATCCCAAATTTCTCAACTTAATGTTTACAAGGTTTCAAAAAGGAACTTGTGCTTTCAGTAAAAATTCCATGCAAAGTTTTATAAATGAAACCCCTGGACACGAAGCTCTCTAGTTCTGATGTTACTGGATCTCACTGTGACACCAGAGATCATGACACTTGATCTCTTCCTTTGAACATTCTGTCGGCCTGCGGTGCACAGTGCTCACGTGGTTTTCATCTCATCTCACAAACAGAACTTTCTCAGTAACTTATAATGACATCACCTCAGTTGCCCCTTTCTTCTCTGGTGTGCCACAGGGCTTTGTTCTTGGACCTATTTTGTTTTGTCTTCTCTATGTCTCTTCAAGGTGAATATTTAAGTCCTGCTAATACATGGTCTTTCTCCAGCCTCATCTCTGACTATCCCAAGGTCCAGACACAAGAAGTCCCAAAATGTGGAACACTCTCCACATTATTTACCACAAAAGCTATCTCATCAAACGGTGAAACTAGAAAAACATGGAAACATGTCATTTAAAGTGTGAGACTGACCCCTGGACGCAGTGCCCCGCGCTCAGCACCCACTGGTTGTTGATGAGAGACCCTCCACATCTGTGATATCCTCCAAAGTGCATGCTGACCTGCCACGGCCAGGCTCCGTCAGGTGCATCAGCGCCCCCTACAATCCGAGTGTTCAGAGGCGCTTTTCCACACACTAAAGACACAACACACACCTCTGAGTCAGTTTGTCAAAGTGAAAGTGAAACTAATACAGAAATGACCTGAACTCACCATCGAGCTGAGCCGCTGAACCTGGAACAGAACACACACAGTTTTAGTAATGCACACACTTGTGTTTGGTTTATTTGAATAAACACAGGGCATAAATAATGTAACAGTAAACAACCTCAACGGAAATATGCTAGAAATACATTTCAGGTCAATGCACATACTGCATAAACCAAAGAGTCAATCATGCATACAACAAAGATTATTTACCACCAGTGCCAAATACGCACATAACGCAGAGCGGTAGGGCCAACGTGTTCTCATGGATTGCGTAAAATATACGCAACGCCTCTGCTGTTGGCGTGCAATTACACACTCGTTTTTTCTAGCGTGGTCTGGACACGCCTAGTGGTTGACGACAAACACGAGGTTTTTCAAGGGATTAACGGCAAAATTTAAGTCTGAAGTTACAAAAATGGGTAAGTTCAGCTCTTAGGCTTGGAGTTGGTTAAGATTAGGATTGTGTTAGGACAGAAACGCATCAAATACACACGCACAAAATAGAAGGTGCGTTCATATGACATGCTGTTTACAATAGCGTGGTATTGACACGCTTATCCATGAGAACAGACTGGTAGGGCAGAAATCTGCAACCTTCAGAAGCCAAAAGTCACTTCAGACCGTTTCATATACAAATCAAAAAGAACCACAATAATATACAGTCCAAAATGACCAACTAACATTATTATTAATCTTTATTAAAATTAACATAAAAATGTGATAAAACTGCGGATATCAATAGTAGGTTGTAAATAAATAAAATACTTTAAATTTGAACTTTTATTTACTCTTTGTGGCGGCACACAGCAGCAAAATAATAAAGTTGAGTAATAAAGAGATGAACAATAAGACACTGCCTTAAGCAGGATTTTTTTTAGAACTTGCTTAAACTGAATTTTTTAACATTTAGAACTTTACAAACAATTGTCCAAATGTCTTGTGTCTCTTGGGGGTTCTTGTCTTCTCTTGATCTTATGTAGGCTATAAAATTTATATATATATATATATATATATATATATATATACACGTAATATTACAAGTCACGCTATGCTCCAACATAAACTTTTTCTTAGATTTTATCTGTTTAATGAGTTTTTGGTCCCTACAGCTCGTTACTTCGTTCAGTGATGCGTTGGGTTGTATGACGTAACCTTTATCTTTACGCATGACTGCAAGCTCTCATCTGTCAGTCATGATCCGTATTGATGTAGGCCTACAGTGATTGACGTTTGAAAACAGTTGCTCACAAATATATGTCGAACCAAAAATGGACAAAACTCGAGGACATATTTCTTCATGTTTTCGTATGTACTTGGCAGTCCATTCCAGGTTTCAAAAACCATTTTGTCGGGTTTTGGTAAGTTTTCAAAACTGCTCCATTTGTGAAGCTGTGAAACTCATGCCTTCTGATGGGCCTTGTTTTCAAGCTCCGCTGTCAGAGTTACAAACTTGGACGTCCAAATCTTTTTATAAGCTGTATTGGCTAGTTCAAGCTCAAGATCGGGTCTGCTGACGTCTGTAAATGCATCCATGTTCAGCAAAGAAACATCGACGCTGAGCGGAGCAAGGGGGAAAGATAGCTCGACCCTGTTCTGTTTGACATCTGTCTCTCTGTCCCACTGGCCAAAACGCTCACTGAATGAAGCCATGTGATTGGCTGTTTGGCGACAGAACACACGCGATAACCCTCTCCAACTTTGAGCAGGAAAAGAATTAAACAAACATGTGCACATAGCCTACAAACAGGCTCTCTAAATACAAAGAATGTGCAGACCCAGAGCCGACATGATCCGCTCATTTCTGTCTCTGACGCTGTGCCAAATGTGAGAAGGACCAGTAAATACACTCTGCAGACCCAGCACCATACTGACATGAGCTGCATGTCTGTACTGGCACTGTGCCAACACTAGTGAGAAAGGCAAGTCACAGCAGCGATGTGCGCGCGCTTTTGTACAGAATCACGTCTACATTCTCCAGTATTTTTGCAGTAAGTGTTTCACCTGTTTTACCACAAAAACTATCTCATCAAACGATGATAACTAGAAAAACATGGAAACATGTCATTTAAAGTGTGAGACTGACCCCTGAACGCAGTGCCCTGCGCTCAGCACCCACTGGTTGTTGATGAGAGACCCTCCACATCTGTGATATCCTCCAAAGTGCATGGTGACCTGCCACGGCCAGGCTCCGTCAGGTGCATCAGCGCCTCCTACAATCCGAGTGTTCAGAGGCGGACGCCCACACACTAAAGACACAACACGCCGGCCCGTCCGAACCAGAGTCCGCTTTTCGGTGACATGGATTTTATGAGATAAAAAGGCCATTTTTTATAAGGAAAAAACAAACAACTAAACTTTATTAGGACTTGGACTCAAATGTTTGCATAAAAACACACAATATATTTTTAAGTTTGTAACAATGTTCCATGATACAAATTACAATTTTAATCTTGTAAAACTTCAGGTTTAGTATTGAAAAATAGCTTTGTGTGGCTTTGACATGTGGCCCAAGTTTTTGTCTCTTAAACTTCCTCATGCATTTCTGTTTTTCAAAAACATGCAAGGGGCCTGATTGAAATAGGTCGCGGGCTGCATGAGGCCTCCGGGCCACAGTTTGCCCAGGTCTGCTTTGTTCTGCATTCGTTTGTTGGATCTGGTTAATGTGGTTAGTTAATTGTGATGATACATATAGTTATGATAAAGGACATTATGCAACTGCAACTGCCAACACTTACGTGTGTTTTTGCAAACCCGGAAGCACATTCCTGCCTTATCAGGAATGAGCAGAGTTTCATCTTCAAGTTCATTCAAGTTTATAGAGACCTTTGTGATGATGACATGTTGGACAGGTTTCTCAGAGGTTTAGGCAGTAAAAAAGATTTGTTAACACTGTTTGTCATCGATGCTGAGGATTTAATTTAAGTGAATTGACACTTTAATTAACCGGAAAAGTTCCACTTCAGTGGAGTGAGGGGGTGGTACATATTTTTAGAAGTATGGAAAATCAACGCACCATAAGGAAACCTACACAGACATATGGAGAACATGCAAACTCCCACACCTGGAAGTTGATCCAAAGACCAGAGCGGTAACCGCTGTGCTACCGTATGACCCAGGATAGACCGACAAAAGCCCCACACTGCTGCTTTAAAAGGATTTTTGTGTGTTTGATTAAAAGCAGGATTTCTACTCCATATTTCAAATCAAATACAAAGACATTTTTAAAACCTCTATATTTGCAATTCAAGAGCAGTGAATAATATCACAGGCAAAAACTAACTGCAAAACAACAGCTTCAGTTTGGAAAAAAGTCAATTAAGAAAAATCTATTTGGTGAAAGTCTATTCACATGACAGACATTAAAGTGCCTATGACAGGTTGAACTACTTATTTCACTAAAACACAGTCAAGACCAATACAATAAAAATTACACTAAACATTTTGAAAGTTTATCCCAGTTTAGCCAGTTTTTAGGGTTTAAAATTGACTTTCTGTTCATAGATGGTGACATCACGCTAGGGAGTTACTTAGCAACCAAATAATAAATTGGGCCAAAACTCTTCTAATGTAACAGATTTTAACTTATTGAGACATAAAATACATAACAACACACTCAATGTGTTAAATGTATGTTTATAGTCGTTAAAACATGTTCATTGCGAGACAATTGGAAATGTCTTTGTTTCCCTAGTATGATGTCATCAGTTTAGACCTCTGCTCTACTTCCTGTTATTTTCACACATTTTCAAACTTTTCTTCACAAACTTGTTCTTAATTCATGTAAAACTACCATTTATATTTACAACTAGTGTTAATCTGCTAAATTAACTTAAAATTGGAAATTTGTAGAAACCTGTCATTTGCACTTTAACAACTTTGTCTATAATGTGTCTTTGCTTTTACATAAAGTCTATTGACCTAATATGAAAATAATCAGATGTGAGAGTAAACATGGGACAGTGACAGTGTGAATGCAGCTCTCCCCACGACAGAGAAGAAACTCATGAGATAAACCAGGAGAAACTCATGAGATAAACCAGGAGAGACTTTTTGGATCATCGTGGCCGTGCGCACTCGTAACGAGTCGCGGAACGTAAGACCAGAGCCTGTCGACTTTACAGCATTGAAAAAGAGTTGGGGCCGTTTTGGCACAGTCCATTCCAGACTGCTTTACCGGTGTGCTTTACCCGGACCATAAAGAGCAACCAGAGACCAGACCAAAGTGGACACGTGCTGGGCTCTGCCTCTGGAGCTCAGAGCGGCCAACACGCAAAAACATCTCTTGAGACTAGCGCTAAGACATAGACTGGGGGCAAAATATGGTCTTAACACTTCAAAGAGTCTGGAAAATTCCGTTCAAGACCAAATGAGTCTGTTTCCAGAAGCAACATTAGTGAAACCTGCTGGACCTGATGCAGTGTTTCTCTGAGGAATTAAAAAACATTTGATACTGGCAGCCTAATCCGAAACAGGTCGGACTGCTGTGATGACGAGGCATAGAGATGGTGAGCGAGTAGGCTCACCATATTACCATAGTGCTACTTACTTACAAGTAGTAAGTAAGTAGCACTATTGATAAAAATGAATGTTTAATTTTTTTTTATGTATCTCAATAATAATATTTGTCCAATATTTTGTCAGTCCAATAAAACCTGTGTTTAACAGCTCTTCAGATTTGTTATTAGACTGGAAAAACATCAACCTTAAAAATGCCAATATTAGTTGATTCAATGAAGTCATTAGGTCAAGGTTTATAATAGCAAACAAAGTACATTTTAGAGCAGGGATGTCAAACTCATTTTGAGAAAGGGCCACATTGGCATTAAGTTAAGGTTAAGGTTAAGGTACACTTTATTGTCCCCGTAGGGAAATTTGTCCTCTGCATTTGACCCATCCTTCAATGCCTCTGGAGCATCTCCTCAGGAGCAGTGATCGCCGCAGTGCAGCGCTCGGGGACCCATCTCCAGGTGTTGTTGCTAGGCTTGGTCAGGACTATCGTAGCTGGAGGATATGCATGTTATTGGTTGGTGGGGGTTATTGGTTGGTGGGGGAAACCGGAGTGCCCGGAGAAACCCACCCAGACACGGGGAGAAACATGCAAACTCCACACAGAAAGGCCCGGCCCGTGCGGGAATCGAACCCGCGACCTTCTTGCTGTGAGGCAAGAGCGCTAACTGCTCAGCCACCGTGCCGCATCAGGATTGTCCACGAAGGGCCGGTTATAAATCAAATTAACCTTGCTAATCTTTACAACAACCACAAATAATAATTTCTGTATTTGATTATAGTATACTTATTAAAGTGAAAATGACTGTATATACTTTGCATTAGACTGAAAAATGACTTACTCTTTAATTTTGATACAAATCATTTCGTTAGGTGAAGACACCCAGATTACTCCTGGCACTAATATCAAATTAAAGTAAGCATTATAAGACCTTGAGGGCAGCATAAAATGATGTAGAGAGCCGCATCTGGCCCCCGGGCCTTGAGTTTGACACATGTGTTTTAGAGGATGAGCAATAGTCAATGTATTTATTCATGTGGGTGTTTTGGGGTGAAAATTTACACTTATGATTAGTTACACTCATTACGAAAGTAACTAGTAACATTTTCCCTTTTCAGTACCTAAGTAGTGTAACTCATTACAAATGGTAACACAATATTATTAGTTATTAGTTAATCTGAGTAACGTCTGTGGACTTAATGTTGGATAAAATATTATGAGGAAAAGTTTTGTGACATCACATTTCTATTAATGAATCAGTAATCAAGTGTAAATACTGTATAACACGATTAGTGTTGCACAATGTCTGAACAAATGTGTGATTAGCTCAAAGTACAGTCCAGTCTCCAGAGAAAACGTAGATATGCAACAGAAAGTCAAAACTGTACGACAAGTACATTTTCACGCCTTTTTTTACGTCAGTAAGTTATGACAAGCCAAAATTTAAATGAATCCCAAATTTTGGTAGAAATTACGTTTCCAACTTTTTCTTTGGGTTTAATGAGTAAAATCTTAACCTTAATGACTGTGCAAGCACATTCATCATCCAAACAACAGGTTGATGTTTTTGACATCAACATGCCGAGGGACTGAAGATGGAAATTAGCCACGTTGGCTATAATCTTTACATGTAAATGTTCATTAATATGTGTTGTCCCTTTATAAATAAATAAATAAGAAATAAGAACAAGTGGCGTTATGGCGTCATTAAGAGCTGGTTTGTAGACCCAGAAGCTCAAAGAAACGCGATAGAAACTTCTCAAAGTTTTTTATATTAACAAATGAAAATCAGTAATAGCCGATAAAAAATAGGAAATAAGCATTTGGGCTTTTTTTGGAGTAGTGTTATTAAATGAATGAGGCTATATTTGATAGTTGGGAACAGTTTGTTTGATGGCAGGTGTCAAGTAAAGAAAGCTCAAATGTCCCAGCTTTACGCCGACCCTAAACGTGCTATCTGCGCGTGGATCAGCTCTGCGGGAGAATCGTGTCAAAAGTTTTTGTGCGTAGCTGCAGGTTTGTGTGTCTGATCTGTAAGTGACAAACAAGTGTTGTGTGTGTTAAAGCGTTTTGTGTGTCTGTAAAAATGTATGTGCAGATTTGTAGGCTCTGCACATCTTGCTCAGTCATTATTTTCTGATTTTTACAAGCGAGTTAAAACTTAAAATATGCAAATCCAATCAGGCACACAAATCTGGAAAAAAAAAAAAGTTACAGACAAATCCAAATGTTACAGATACAGCTACATTTGGTCTCAACAAATCAAAATATTACACTTGACTACAATAACCTAAACACAAATTGTTTCACACGATGTAAAGACTTTTGACTTGATTTTCACCCATACATATGGCCCGCGAGGCAATTGGTGCCTTTGATATTACCTGAATGTACATTTTAGTAGCCAAACATCTGTATTCACATTAATGAAGAATGTTGAGGTTTAAGAGGTTAAATTCTCACCTGTGAAGAGCAAACAGAAGACACACAGGACCCACATGGCTGCCACACCTGCAGAGCTCACCTGTTCACCTGGATCTGTCGCCTGGTACCTGATCACAACTATTTATACACATGTTAACGTACTTCCTTCTCTGTTTATGATCAAATTAAAATTCCTTCATCTGTTTTGGTTACCTACAGTCATCAGAAAAATATTTGGAAACCCCATAAAAATGTGCTTACTGTATTTTCATAACGTGATGGATATTTAATCTCACTTTAGCACTGCTTAGAGAACTAGACTAGACTAGGCTAAACTAATTTGGAAGCAAAATTATTTATTATTAATCTAACTAGGGAGGGGCATGAGTTCCAGTTTTTATATCATTGGGGGAAAATTCAATTGACATCACCCATAAAAATTGTATGTGCCAACAGTAATTAATCAAAACTCAGGCATGTCAGAGTTGGCAGTAAGTGCTCAACTATTTTTTTTAAGAAATGCATTGCCGTACTGACTTGTAGTCTGAGTGAAAAAAACAACATTAGACAAAAGGTTCACATGGTTGGCTGCAGAAGAAAAATATGTTTGATTAGCAAGGCAAATTTATTTGTATAACTCAAATAATACATAAAGCAATTCAAAGTGCTTTACAAGCAGAAAAAGATTCGAGACACAGAGATCTGAGTGTCATCTTCAGAATTGTGACAGCACACATTATTATTGCGGATTAAATAATCTAATGGCAGCATGTAGAGATTGAACAGAAGGGGTCCCAAGATTGACCCCTGGGGGACACCACAGGTTAAACATAAAACTTTTAACACTTGACAGAACTAATGTTATATGTTTATATTGAACAAACAATGAACTAATCTCTCCCAGGCCAGTCGAGAAACATAGTCCCTCCAGCATGTCCTGGGTCTTCCCCAAGATCTCCTCGGGTCTCCCCCCAAAGAGGAGCTGGTTTTCATCCCAGCCGCTTCACACCAGTACATGTTGCAGGTCCTGATTTGAAAGAGCCATCAGGACAACATCATCTGCAAACTGTAGACATGAGATCCTGTGGTCCCCAAACCGGACACTCTCAGATCCCTGACTTCACCTAGAAATTCTGTCCATAAAAACAATGAACAGAACCGGTTATGAAGGGTAGCCCTGGCGAAGTCCAACATGCACTGGGAACAGGTATGACTTACTGCCGGCAATGCGAACACAGCTCCTGCTCTGATTTTAAAGGGACTGGACTGGTTGGGCGAACTCCAATGAACCCTCAAGGACCCGATGGATAGTTTAGATCTGGTCTAGTGTTCCACGTCTGGGATGAAAACCAAACTGCTCCTTCTGAATCCGAGGTTTGACTATCGGTCGGATAGTCAAACCTCGGACTCCAGAGTGTTGAAGAGGATTAGCTCCTCATCAGCACTCTGGAGTAGTCTCCCTTCCTAGACAAAAGGACCACCACCTTGGTCTTCAAGTACTATCACAGTTCGATACGCGATGTTACTGAAACGAGCCAGCCAAGACAGCCCGGGACAACGCACGCACTGGACCTGGGTCAAGCCAGCGTCAACCCCCGTGTGAGATGAGAGCCCCAGAGCACATCGGGACCGCACATCCTATTCTTAAACCGGAGATTTCTAAGTTCAGCGCGAGGTTTTAGTGACAGAAAAGGCACATTCTGATGGGCTTCACGTGTAAAGTGTTGTACCTAATCTGTCTCCACGCCGATCAGCAAATCTTCAAGAGATACGCCTTCCCACGTTTGTCTCTCTATTTTCTCTCTTTTTTTTTTCTTCACTGCATAAGCGACGCACTTTCATTGCATGCACGAATTCTCTTCACTTGGCGTATTAAGCCACTATATTCACACGCGAGTAGCCTAAAACATTCAGCGCGAGCCTTGTCTATAGTTTCTGAACCCGAGCAGCGCCCAGACTGACCCCAGAACAAACTAATGTGGAATTATCATTAAATAGTCTACAGTATTCCTCATATTTCTTCGACTTTCGATTATTTCTGCCAGTCAAGCTGACCGGGGACGTCTATTTTTCCCGGTCAGCTGCACATTTTACTGGCAAAAGACCGGCAGGTGCCGGCTAACGCAATCTCTGCTCACAATACCCTTAGGACTGCCAAGTATCCAGCTTCCTCCTCTGCCAGCGAATCCTAGTCACCACCAGTTGGTGATCGGTCGGTAGCTCTGCCCCTCTTTTAACTTAAATGTCCAAAACATGCTGCCGAAAGTCCGATGGACGGAAGTTGATCACCAACTTCCGTCCAAGGGTGTCGTAGTGCCACATGCACTAATGGACACCTTTGTGCCGAACCATGGTGTTCGTTATGGACCTAGCACAGAAGTCCACTAATAGAACGCCGCTTGGGTTAAGATCGGTTGAGCCATTCTGCCCGATCACCCCTCTCCAGGTGTCACTGACGTTTTCGACATGGGTGTTAAAGTACCCCGGTAGAACAGTGGAGTCCCCGGTCGGTGCACTGTCCTGTACCCCTCCCAGGGACTCCAAGAAGGCCGGGTACTCTGTATTGGTGTTTGTGAGAGAACTGTCCCCGACCCGGATATGGCTGATGGCTGATTTGTTACCTTGATAATGCCAGATGACTCCGATTTAAGTTTCCCCATTATCCATCTGGAACTTCCCTCACTGAAAGTGTTCAGAAGGTGCCAGTTTTATTGAAATACCTCGAGCTAGTTGGTTAAACCACTGGTTTGAACTGATGGATATATTTTAGGCTTTTTAGCTCGAGACCACAAAATTGCAGATCCCGCCTCTTTTAACTGGTAATTTTAACTGGAACAAGAGGCAGATTCTAACTTGCTTACTTTTATTGTGGGAGAGATAGACATATAATTAGTAATAACTCTATTAACAACATTAACATTATATAAAATAATGTAACATTATATAAGTTATAATATAATATAATACACTCAAGGGAAAAAAGAAACGCCACTTTTTAATATCCAGAAATTCTTTAGAAAACGAGGCCTTTGTAACAATGGGTTAGCATCATGATTTGAGTCCATAGTAAGCTGAAGACAAGTGAACAGATTTCTTGGTTTGGCTTGACTGATTGTGAGAACAATAAAGAGTGCATTACAGGGTCGTTTATTCACTCAAACTCATGTTTGAAACTCAGAGTTGACTTTTTCCGCTGGTTAACTGTGCTCAAGTCTTCTCTATAAAGGCACCAGAATGAATCCAAAAACACACTTCACGATGCCACAATTGTCCAACCAGAGAGGGATGGAGCTATTGGCTGCTCCAAACTGGACGATGTTGTCTTAATGTGGCCAGGGTGTTTGGAGTGTCCGCCGAAGTGAACATCCTCCCGAAACTCAGCAGCAGCTGAGGGCGGCACTGTTGAAAGAATGGACCAACTCAGACACTACTGCCGATCCATGAGGCAACAAATAACTGCTGTCCAGGAGCCAACGGGGGTCACGTGAACTATTGACACTTTCGGTTTGGGAGTTGCTCTATTGTTTGGTTGTGTTATTGGACTAAAAAATGTGTAAACGCCGCAAGAGTTGGCCTGAGAATTAGAAATGGATGTAGGGATGATGGGAAACAGGCCGATCTCAAAAATAAAATTATTCCACCTCCCAAAACTCCGAAAACTGAGTGTTGCGTTTCCTTCTTCCTTGAGTGTATAATGACAATAGCTGTAATGCTGTGAAAAACAAAGCCTTTGTAGCCTGCCCAGCCCTACAGGATTCTTTTACAAAGAAATATTCCTAATTTATGGCTGATAGTACATTCATAAATACTAAATATTCTGTAAATAAGTAAAGAAATATTCTTAAAGTGTAAAGGTCATCAATGTTAAAAATAGTTGATGAACACTCCATACTTTTTAAGGCAAAATGCTAATTTAATGTTACAGAAAAATTGCA
The DNA here is from genome assembly GCA_038363315.1 of Mugilogobius chulae. Lineage (NCBI taxonomy): Eukaryota > Metazoa > Chordata > Actinopteri > Gobiiformes > Gobiidae > Mugilogobius > Mugilogobius chulae. Next base: position 8,801,821 of record CM076396.1, on the reverse strand, counting down.
TTTCTTACTTTTGTGAAGTTATTTAAACATAATAAAAATACCAGAGTTCTTAAAGGAGACCTGTTGTGTTTTTGTTTTTATTAATGTGTTAAAACCACAGCGGAAGTACATCCGCCTCTTCACTATAATTTGAACTGAAAACCATCACCAACACCCTTTTATCTCATTGATCAAACCAATACATCAGTAGATCAATCAAACTTTATTTGTAAAGACTTTTTCATACAAAAAATGTAACACAAATTGCTTTACCCTGCATTAAAACAATCCCATACCCAACTTAACCTGTTAGTGCTTCTCAAAACTGGTCCACACACCGAGTTAGTGTAAGAGGATTTGAACTCTCAGGTACAGTGACATTCCAGCAGGTGGCACTAATTGTCATATGACATTTTTTTAAATATTCGTTTATTAAAACACATTGCAAAATTAAAACATTGATTAGCAGTGAGCATTATTATGATCATCAGTCTGACTCTGGGTCGGTTACATTCATTTGTGTTTGTCACATCATGTAGAGATCATAGAGACGCTCATGTAAACAGCAGCAGCCCGAGCAGAGCCAGCAGCAGGTGTGAGGCGAGGAGGGCGGGGCCAGCGGTGAGGGCGGGGCCACCGCTGGTGGTGGAGTTGGTGGAGGTAGCAGGAGACAGGAACTCGCCCAAAACGGCCCTCAGGAAGTCCTTGAAGGTGCTGACTTTCTCAAAGGTCATCATGTCTGCACGGGTGGTGCTGTTGGTGTTGAACAGAACCACGGCCTGGAACCACGAACCGCTGACTTTGCACATGAGCGGGCCACCATAATCCCCTGAACGCACCACAGAGAAGAGACCAGTCAGATGTTGACAGGTATGAAAGATTACGTTTTTCCGGAGTCGTACTACAGTAGCATTTTATGTCCCAACTTTCTTTTCTGGTTCCTAACCCTATTTTTACCCAGACTAAACATGAACTGGCCTCCTGCTGATGCCAAATTATTTTTGGAAAAATGCAGCAGAAGTAGAACTCTGAGCACAGCTGTCACGTACCTGCGTCAGAGTGAAAGTGTCAGTGCAGAGAGTGTTAGCAGAGGATGCGTTCCCACAGCTCACGATGGAGGTCTGAATCTCCCGCAGCGTCTGAGCTCCTGGACACACAACACCACTTTTATTAAATTGTTGTAGGTAAAACCTGATAATACACAATAGCATTTAGACATCTGACTTTCATGTTGAAGAATAATTTAAGTTTGAGCACCATATAAACACTGAACATGAAACATTGCACTGTAATCCAGCGGGTGACAATGGTGGTGACAACACCTGTAAATTAAAACAATATAGTTTTACATAAATAAATAAGAAGCAAAGAAAATGTTGAAAATAACAGAAAGCAGATAATTAATGACATCAAAAGAGACAAACACATATTCCATTTCCATTTGGAGGAATATTTCATCTTGTACAAGATACACAGAGAATCTCAGAAATCCAACTGACATAAAAACAAAACAAAACAAAACAAAAGACTTGGACATTGAGAACAGAGTTTTCTGAAGCTCAAAGGTGCATGGATAGTATCTCACAAACACAACTCCATCTGAACAAGCCTCTAGCCTGTACATGGGATGTACCATCGGAACATAACTGAAGTGGCATGAAAGGGCTGGACTGAAGGATAGCACAAAGGCACTCATCCTGGCTGCACAGGAGCAGGCCTTGAGCACCAGAGCCATTGAGGCCCAGATCTACCACACCAGACAAGACCCAAGGTGTAGGTTGTGCAAAGAGGCCCCTGAGACGGTCCAGCACATAACTGCAGGTGTAAGATGCTGGCAGGGAAAGCGTATATGGAACGCCACAACCAAGTGGCTGGAATAGTATACAGAAACATCTGTGCGGAGTATGGACTGGAAACCCCAAGGTCAAAGTGGGACACACCTCCTAAGCCAAGATCCTGTGGGACTTCCAGAGACAGACAGACAGAATGGTAATGGCGAACCAACCAGACATCGTGGTGGTGGATAAAGAGCAGAGGAGAGCCGTGGTGGTGGATGTGGCAACACCAAGCGATGGTAATATCAGGAGAAAGGAGCATGAGAAACTAGAGAAATACCAAGGGCTCAGAGAAGAGCTGGAGAAGGCTTGAAAGGCGAAGAAAACAGTAGTGCCCGTGGTTATCGGTGCACTGAGGCAGTGACCTCCAAACTGGATGAGTGGCTGCAACAGATCCCTGGAAATACATCAGACATCTCAGTCCAGAAAAGTGGATATTTTTATTTCATTTTATTTTTGGCTGAACAAATAGTTATAAAAGTTTTCAAAGTAAACATCACAGACACTTGTGTAAAAGTTTGCATAACGCTGCTTATTCTTTGCGCGCATATTTAATGAGGTATAAGTTTAACTCTCGGTTGGAAGTCTTTCTCGGAAGAAGTATCTCTGTGATTCCTGGGTTTTTTGGATGATTTAAAAAGAAAGATCTCAGTCTCGTCTCTGTCTCACTGTCTGTACAGCAGGACTCTTTACCTTCTCCTGTCCACTGCGCCAACCACAATGGAACAAAATTCTCTGTGGCCTGTTTCTAAGAGTGAGGGAAAGAAAAGGTGCAGCAGTACAGTGGGATGCTTTCAGTCATGTTTTTGGGCTGAATCACATGACTTGCTTTAACGCCGACAAAATTATTGATTGCGATGAAGCGTGTCCAGCTTTAAAAAATATAAATTTAGTGTGTAGTGTGTTTTTTAGAAATGTTTTACCTGTTGCCGCCAGGCTCCAGCCGGCGGAGTAGCACGTTGCTCCCTCTGCAAAGGTGTTCTGTCCGTCGTCCAGGCAGATGGGCTGGATGTAGTTGGTCAGAGTTGGTTTGGAGGCCAGCTTCAGCACCACCACGTTTGAAAGGCCGCTTCTGTTGCTCCTGGTGACGTTTGTGATCATCAATCGGACCTCGTTAGAGTTAGAGCCAATCTGATTCAGGCGACCCAGCACCACGCTCCACTCCGACACGTTCATCGAGCTGCACACAGGGACAAAGGTCAGAATAGTGTTTTTATAATCCGCCAAAAACCGAGTTACAACAGCAAGACACATTCAAACAATTTAGAAAAATGTCACACAGGATAGGTTAATATAAATATCGGTAGATACTCAAAGCCTAAGTATTAAAAATGGAACTGATTAAGTTGGATTAGAATTTTCTTTCAAAACAATCCAACCTCTAGAGACGCTCATAGTGTCCTGACCTGGGCAAACAGCTGGAGTCGCTCAGCACATAGTCTGCAGACACCAGAGTTCCTCCACACACATGAACCTGGTTCTTCTGGATACTGGCCATCCAGGGCCACTGTCCCTCAGACACAGAGGCTCCAGCAGAGAGGTTCTTGTTCAGAGGAGCGTTTCCACACTTAGCTGTGACAAACACACACACACACAAGCAGGTCAGAAATAGTCGTTATTGTCACTGCTAAAGTAAATAGTTTTATACACACTGTTCTACTGTGGGGGGACAATGATTGTTAATAACGAACACTGCAATTAAAATGCCACATTATCAGTATTGTTGGATATTATTCAATATTAAACATTCTGAGGATTCTTTTAAACTCTGATAAAGGCTGAAGTTGTTGGTTTCCATGGAAAATTCTGCCTGCCATGAGCAAGTCTAGGCTATTTTTAGGAGCGATTCAGCCCCCGCCTTCTGAGCGCTGATAGTAGGTGTGTTCAAGATGGCCAAGACGGTGCAGTCGGCTCGAGTCGGTGTCGGGGGGTCGGGGGCTACGTCAGGGCTACGTAGGCCCCGGTGATCTCGAGAGATCAATCCGGCTCGAGTTGACTTGACAAATGGTCGAGGCGAGAAAAAAGCAACTGCTCCCGGCTTCACCGCCTCGATGACTACAAAATCAAGTTGCATGATGGGAAATGTAGTGCGGTGACTGACCGCTGATTGGCTTTGATCAAACGTGACGCGCTGCAGTTCCTCGTCCGCTGTCTTTATCGTATTTGTGACTTTTATATCATCACACGTGTTTATCATGAGTCAGAAAAGACCCAGACTGTTGGACATTACACACAACATCATTAATACATGATCCTGATGAGCTGAAAGTCATTTTTACAAAGCCAAATCTAAAGTGTGCCAACTTTATCATGAGCTCTTTATTCTTTGCTCTGGTGATGTGTGAGTGAGTCTATGATGCGTGAGGGAAACAGAAATGCATTTACAACGTTGTAGGTAGTTTTATTCAGTGCAACACTTCAAACAAACGCGAGAGCTCCGTGAGTCTGTGAGATCTGAGGCTGCCTCGCTGCTCTCGGGCTCAACAAGTGTCCAAGTTGAATCTCCTCCTCTTTGCCTCAGCCGCCTGCTCTCGTCTGCAATCCAGGCAGAGATTTTTGCATCTTGAACACACCTAGTTTTTTGCCTGCACACTGTAACCTGACACCAAGCCCCGCCCCTCTCGCTCTGATTGGTCAGATTCACTTGTTGGGTTTTTCCACCACTTAAACACTGAGAAAAAGCCAAATGCATCAAACACTATATGAGCCAAGTCGAATGATTTTAAACACAATTTCAATAATCAACATTTCCATTAAAGTTAGAACCTAGTCATTGTTGACAGCACAAAGAGAGGAAGACATGACACAACAGCAAAACATGGTGAAAAAAAACGAATCATAAATCATAGTACGATCATAAACGAAGAACACTGGTTTGGAAACGTTTTAAAACTCTCCTTCAAACAAATCTTTCTTTATTCACTAGAAACTAGAAATGTTTATTTGTATGGCCATAAACAAATAACAAATATGGCCTCGATTCAAAGAAGCTATATTTTCTTTAGCACGATCATAAACGAAGCAAGTTACATTTTGTAATGTAACAACAATACATGAACAATGATATAATATTAGTTGTATTATTTATTATATTATTGTTCATTTATTTATTTTTACGACCATAAACGAAGAATGTAACCTTAAATATTATTTGTATAGGCATAAATGATGAATTTTTCGTTGTCCTAAAACTGGCTGTGTGCTGTTTGTGCAATTATAAACGAAAAAATCATCTTTTTATCTTGTAAGATGTCTGATTTTCATTGTTATTTTGTTATGTTATTTACAGCATTTCTTTTGTACGAACATAAACAATTGTAACACACACTCATGCATTGACCGACGTGTGTGTGTGCACAAGAATATGAATTTATTAAGTGTCCAGCGCGTATGTGCAACGAGGTAGGAGTCTATAAGTTCTTGAACTTCTTCCTACTCCCTTCGAGTGTCATTGCTCTTTGTATTTTTTATTACTTGTACATGTTAAACATGAACTCTTATGTTACTCAAATAAATTAAACTCAACTAAACTCTAGTACAACATATCAGTAACTAAAATATTATATATTAATAATATATTTAGTTCAGTTGAAAGAGAGAGAGGAAGAGTGAAGAGACTAATATTTCAGAAAAAGTTTGTTTTACTTTTATTCTGTAATATTAGTGCAACTTAATCTATAGAAGGGACTAAACTATAGAGTCACTGCTCAAAGCCAGACACCCGAACACCAGACTATATTTCTGCACTAGCATGTTACTTCGCCATATTAACTGTAGAGAAGAAGTGTGAGGTGTGTTTTCATACGCAAAAAGTACAAACTTGGAGGTCTAGAATTGCTCCTGCTGTCATGTTTTGAAATGTCCCACCCTCCCGTCCCGTATCCCATGAGGACAGAGCTTACGTGGTGGACAGGTAAAACTCAGGTCACTGTCTGTGCCAGAGGAGGTGAAGTTGATGAATCCCGGCTGGTTCTCTGTGATATGGCTCTTTATCCAGTCCTCGTATTTGGAAACTCGAGTGTACACTGAAGGATAAGTGGCCACAGCACAGGGGACTCCAAAACTCACTAATCCAAACTCGATCCAGACAGAGCCCGTCTTGTACACCAGAGGACCTCCAGAGTCTCCCTGCAAACATTCACAAAATCCACTTTCAATGTTTTTGAATTTTGTATTTTTCTGCCGCTGATGTGTCAGTGCTCAGAAAAGTCCTTATCACTATTAGACAGCAGCACTTAACACTGTAGCCTTTAGTCGGAGGGTCAATTCACAGAACTCCAAGTCAAGTCTCGAATCACTGGCTGAGTGACTCGAGACTTGACTGATGTCTGTTTTATCAACTCAAGTCTCAAAACATCAAAATAGTGACTCAAGTCTGATCCCAGTACAAGTCATGGTCACAAGTCCACACCTCGGCTTCAATGTTGATTCAAAACAGCTGCATGTTGTGAGTGTGTACACTAGAGGGCAGCAGTCAGATACTTACAAAACAGGCTCCTTTCCCTCCTTCAGCAGGTCCAGCACACAGCATGTTGTCTGTGATGGTGTACATTCCAGTGAAGTTACAAGCGCACTCTCTGTTTCCCACGATGGGCGAGTCCACCTCCTGCAGGATTGTTGATACACTCCCTGTAAAGAATAACACTCAAGTTAGAAAGACTTTACACCAGCATCCAAGTAAGCAGATACATAAGCCATGTTTGACTGGCTCTGGTCTAGAGGTAGAGATCTGTGACGTGAACAACGTACAAACATCACTCATAATGTTCATCATTATAGTTTTCATCATGAGGCAGATTCACAAACTTGTGATTTTAAGTTTTCTTTTTCTTATGTGTGACGCCTTTGCAGTTGCACCTCTCTTTATGTAATGTAGAGTGTTTTGCACAGTAAATGTCAGATTTCTGGATCTTCACAAATCCAGTGCCATGTGTGACTACAGGAAACTGGAAGTAATTGTTGCTAAGGTGCCTTGCTTTGTTTTGCTAAACATGACACAGTGACATGACACTACTCCGGTTTCTTCCACTAACCAAAATATGCATGTTAGGCCCCAGAGGCATTGAAGGATGGGTCACCTTAACATCAACATTTAAGCTAGCACACATGGAAGTACACCACTTTATTAAAAGATCAAGTTTTTAGCTAAAGTCCTTCTGAAGCCCAACAGACACAGAGCACTTTAATAGACAGTGTCAAATTTTGTATGCTTTCTCTCACCTGGATATGAGGTATATCCCCAGCCTGAGATCCAGACGTTGGTGCCTGTGTTCAGAGCACTCCCCGAGCCTGGCAAACACACAGGTCGGATGTAGTTGGTGAAGTTGACGGGGGAGGCCACTTGATAAGGGAAATGTCATTGTCGGCTGTAGCATAGACGAAGCCTTTGTGGGGGAATAACTGACTGATGTTGCGGGTGATCTCGTATGGGTTGGAGCCATTTTGAGTCGTACGTCCGAGGTACACAATGAGTTCTGAGGCATTTACACTGTAGAAGAGGAAACAGGAAGAGATGAGGAATGTCATATGATAAGGTTTTTGTAGTTTTCATAATTATACCTTTTAGTCTGTTTTTTTCTAGCATTGGTCAATGATAAGGTCTATATTGATGAGTTAAGTGACCATCACTGGACATTCTTCAAAGTGCATTGTGGGAAATATTATGCTTTTTGAAATATTGCCTTTTAGACATTAAAACAGCATTAAGACGTAACACAGGTTCACTACTAACATCTGTCTCTGCTGGTCTTTGTGTTTTTGAGTGTTTTGAGCCTGTTGCCTTTGGCGAATTGAAGTCCAGAACCTATTCACTGGATTCTGTCTCTACAAAGATTATGAAGGAGGCCATTGACATCATGGGTCCCTGTCTCCTTCATAACAACTGCCTCACTCTAAAAGTAGTTCCAGATGCATTGAAGCCAGCCCAGTCTTTGAAGAAAACGTAGATATTAGGGATGGGACGAGATCTCGTGTCACGAGATCAAACTCTCACGACACTGTGCGCACACGTACTGAACTGTCTCGTGAGATTTTTCCATGGTCATAAAATTAAGTTTTGTATCTTTGAGCAGCTGTAGTAAATATTCTCCTCCACACACAGACTTGTAGCGGACTTATTCTGACAGACAATTGTCTAAACCCTGTCTCAGTTTTTATTTCGTAAAGATAGGACCAATATTGACAGAGATAATTAGTCCTAAACATTGTAAAAGTTAGCGCGAAAAATATATAATCGTCAAATATGCGATAAATATATCACGGGAACAGCGCAGTGTTTTTCACACTTAAACATATGTAACCGGGTGTTTAGCAGGGTAGTGCTCCAATGCCGCGTTGGTCCGTGAAGGCACCGCCAATGCACGGTCGCTCCCCTCCGCCCCCGCGGTAGTTTTCCCTGATTAGCTGAGTTATAACCGGTGCGCTGGTCAGTTGGTGGTAGTCGGGGCTGTTGTTTGGCAGACTTTGGTCGACGTTTCGCAAGTGAGTAAAACTAAACCTTTTAAAGACTGTTTTGGTGTTTTGCTAATATTGTTGGCCCAAAAGTTGATATGTTGGCATGTGTCTGCCCTAAGGTGGGGTTTTTAAGCCTGTCGTGATCACTGCTGTCTCTGATTGCGGCAACCCCGTCTAGCCCCAGTTGAGACCGGCTGTAAGCCGAGGTAAATGTTTACTCTTTAGTTGATCTGCAGTATTTGATGGTGAACGTGAATTTGATGGTGTTATTAATGTTGTTTATCTTTTGCTAACAGCCTTGCCCCTGCTGTTTAGTTAGCTCTCTCTCGCTCTCTCTCCCATAGTGCTTTGGGTTTATTGAGGTGGTTTGGTTGTGCTATAGTAGGGTAACGTGAAACGCTACCTAGCCCTATTCGATCGCACTTAGCACCTTAGCCGTGATTAGCACTTCAGCTCAACTCGCACTTTAACTTTTTACACTTTTAGCCTTCAGTCCATAGCACTAAAAGTCAATTTTGTGGGGTTTAGTCATTTTGTTTTGTTCTACTAACGTTTGGGTTTGAGTTATATTAATTGATTTATTATTTGATTTGAGTTTGAGTTTTGATTTTGTTTACTATTGATTAAATCCTACATTTATTGTACTCATGTTTTAGGACATTTTAAATATACATCAAATCTATAATAAAGCACTGCATTTTTAATATTGAAATTGTAAATAAAACATTATTTTTTGTATACTACTTCTGCTTTGTGTTTCACTGTATTCTTTTATGGTTTTACCCCTGCTTACTCGGTTACACATAGTTTAAAATAGATCCACAAAGAGATATTTTGGCCTATATCATCAATAACTGTAAAAAGTACGAAAGTCTCCTCATCTGTGTGTGTCTGGTCCCTGTCAGCAGCGGCAGCACTGTGAAGCAGGAGAAAGGGGGCGGAGCCTGAGCTACACACGGGGAGCGGATCAAGTTCAGTCAAAACTCATATCGTTCAAATAATAAAAATCCAAGGTGATACACATAATGAAAGGTAAAGCTAAACTAAAAGAATAGAAACTAACAATAATAAATAATACAAGTAAAATTTTGTAATTTGCCTTGTTTAAATTCTAAATTGAAACAATGAATGCAAATTATTTAAAAATCTTGTCTCATCTCGATCTCGTGGACCCAATCTCGTGGCTCGTCTCGTGAAAATTCGGTCTCGTCCCATCCCTAGTAGTTTTTTTTTTTTGTAAATATGTTGCAAAAAGCCAAAACGGTGAGCAAATGTTTTTCATCAGATCAGATTTCATTGTATATGCTTTGCCTCATTTCCAAACCCATCTGTTTTCTTTTCTAGCGAGGTGACATCCTGATATTTAGTGACAGATCTCTGGACACCCTCGACTGCTGTCTTCAGGACATTAAACGATGGCTCTCACAGAACTTCATTTATCTCAATGAAAATAATAGGGACTACATGCAATCCATAACGTCTCTTCTAGTTCTAGTTTTGCCCCTTAACACCTTGCTTTACTTCCACTGTGAAAAATGTGGGCGTCGTGTTTAATCCTGATTTAAGATACGTTAGACAAATTGGTGCTGTTGTAAAGGTGAGTTTTATCCAGCTGAACCTCCTGGACCAGGTAAAGCCCATTCTGACTGGAGCTGATGTTACGTTTATTGACCGCTGCAACCAAAGCGCTCTCACATCAGCCCTGATCTTGAGTCTCCTCACTGGCTCCCATCAGGGATCAGCCGAACTTTATGATCCCGGATTATAAAGTCATGCTGATGGTTATACATGGCCTCTTTGAGCTGCTCAGTCAGTGAGAGCTCTGCAGTCCTTCTGTCTGTCCCAAAGTCCAGACAGAAGAAGTTTGGTAATTGCTTATTTGCTCTTTACGCTCTCTCTCCTCATTGGCGATCTGTCACTGAGCGGAAGCCCAGGTGAAGACGCATCTTTTATGTCATCATTTGATCTGTTTTTATGTTTTGCACAGTTTAGTCTGATGCAAAGTGCTATATTAATAAACTTGGATTGATTGATGAAATGTTCCGAGTCCAAAAAAGTGCCCAAGTAAAGAATAGTGTTTACATTCGGACACAGCCCATGATAGTTACGCGCAAATTGTCTCTGTGTTCAATGCCTTGCAAAAGTGGAGTAAAACTTAGCACTGCTTCTTGTAATTTTCAACTTTCATTGTTGAAATAGTTTCAACAAATGTCAACTTCACCAGTGTAAATCTTTAATAAATATTTACCACAAGAACTATCTCATCAAATGGTGATAACTAGAAAAACATGGGAACATTTGAAGTGTGAGACTGACCCCATGACGCAGTGCGCCGCGCTCATCAACCACTGGTTGTTGATAAGAGACGCTCCACAGATATGTTGTCCTGCATAGTGCAGGCTGGCCTGCCACGGCCAGGCTCCGTCTTTTGCATCAACGCCCCCTACGAGTCGAGTGTTCAGAGGCGCTTTCCCACACACTAAAGACACAACACACCTGTGAGTCAGTTTGTCAAAGTGAAAGTGAAACTAATACAGAAATGACCTGAACTCACCATCGAGCTGAGCCGCTGAACCTGGAACAGAACACACACAGTTTTAATACACTTTCAGTTTGATTCATTTGAATAGACACAGGGCAAAGTCAGAAATTATGTTTATTTTTATTGAATTTAATACTTTATTTAATCTTAAACACTGATAAAGTTGGAGCTAGGATGTTTTAGTTTGTCCTCGCTGAACACACCACACAGTCTCGGCAAAGCAAACCACAGACTAAATTATTTATAAGAAGCATTCATGGTTTCACAGGAGCCACGTAAGTCTCTGCTCCTCTGCGTGTGCGCGCTCAGAGACGCAGATTGCTTTTAAAGAAGTTGCTGAGAAAATCACGAGGCTCATGGCAAAAATAACACATATTTAAAATAAATATCGATCTGAAAGTAACACTAAAGTTTTAAAGAGACGCGGCAGGAGTCACGTGACAACACAAAGCACACGGCACGCCCCAATCAAGCCTGACCCCACTTGCCCCCCAAGCAAACTTCTCTGCCAACTACCGAGACTCTGTTTAATGACGCCCCGGTGCAGCGCCTCGCGCTCCAGCATCGGTCCGACTCCTGACCGAGGCGTTTCATAAATCTGTCTCGTGCACGCGAGGTCGGCTTGGCTCTGATCGAGTGCTGCGCGGTATCGGCACATGTCTTTCCATCTCTGCTTGTGGCCTGGTGCGCCCATAGCAACGCTACAGACACAAGAGAGAGAACACCCCACCGGACACGGCAGGTCAGAGAAGAGCCGAAGGACGCGTGAACAGGACACATGAAAGCCGTCAGGAGGAGCGGTGACACACGGGCAGTGTCCGCAGTATAACGCCTAAGGGACGTAATTTAGAAATCACTCATACAAACTGTGGCTGCTGATCACAGAACAGCGTCAAACTTTTATTCTGCCTGTGAAGCTGCTCCTGCCGTGTACACTGGTAAAACTAACACTGTAAAAAAAGTATTTCTAAAATACTAACACTGGCCTAATATGCTTACTAGTAGGAGTAGGCTAAATATAATAATAATAATAGGCCTAATAATAATCATCATCATCATCATCATCATATAATGTAAAATAAAATTACAAAGTTGGCGATTTGTTGTTTTTATGTAAAAGTTGAAAATGTACGTGATACCATATTGTAGGCTATTGTTTTGTGAGTAAAAGAACCAGACTACAACTGTTAAGACTGGATCGATAAACAATACATAGAGTTGTATCTATAAATCCTTAACGATGAGAATTATATAGAAATCTGCCCCCCCCCCCGGTTATAAACTAGCCCCCATTCAGCATAGTTCACTGAAGTTTAAAGAGCAGATCTGTGTGATAAAAGAGCAGAAAAATGTCTTAAACGCATTAACTTCTTAATAAGCCTATTACCTTATTAATAGGTGAATAGGCTAATTAATAGCCTATTCACTATAATAGGCTATTAATTAACTTATTGATAGCCTATTAATAAGTTAATTGGCTTGTTGGATAGCCTAATAATTATTATGGCTATTCAACAAATTACAAGCAACATATCTAAACTTTAAGTTTGTAATAATAAACTAGATAAAGTATCTCAGCAAAAAACAAAAGATTGCTGAGAAGTCAACTCAAAAGACACATAAATCTAAAAAGAAAAGTGCGTGTTTCTGAGGGAGAGACGAGTTGCGTCGGACCTTGATTAGTGCACATCACATTTCTCTCTTTCTCCCTCTGTCAGAATAACAGACCAAAAAGTGTCAGAACACAGGCCTGTGTAACTAGCCGTTTTGTGATAACAATCTTTCGGAATAGAAGTCTGTCGGAAAAAAGATTGAGCCCCGAAAAAGACAACTTTTGTTTTCTTAACACCACCTAATGACTTTTTGAACTGTTCCAGACTAAACAGATGCTAATGCTAAAACCAGTGAGTGGTGTGTGAACACAGACATGGGGTCAGAGTAGTTCTTCTGACTAAACAGGGCCTGGGGTAATTTTGGGACTAGTTCTTGGACTTTCACGTGTGAAAACGCCTACTTTGAACTAATTTTGTTCAAATAGATCTATTTGAAGCTTAGCTGATGCAAAACGGACTTTAGTTTACATGGGATGTTAGAATTCGACCCAAGTGCTCCTCTTCGCGTGCACAATAGCTGCAGTGGTCTTCTCTATTCCTTCCTCTTGACATCAGACGCCTGAAGAGCCGGGTCATGGCAGCGAGGTGAAAGACCACTGCAGCGATTATGCACGCGAAGTGCACTTGCGTCTTCAAGGCGTAAAGCGCAGGCGTCGGTGAGTAGTTTGTAGAACCTTTCTGTAACGGTGAAATCCCAGGGGTGCGTCAAACTAATTGGCAATTGTTTTAACTTTAGCTTTGGCCTGGTGTTGGAGCTCTCCCCTCGCTGCTGGTGAGGCGGGTCAGTGTTTATTTAGAATGCTTTGGGGCATCCTAGAGCTGACTCACGATGACGACAATAGTGCTTTAGCTGCCAAACATCTGTATTAAATATGAAGCTAGTTATCAAGTATTGCGTGACTGCTTTGATCTGTTTCACTTGTTTGTTCTGCATTTCTTTGCTGGATCTAGTGAATGCGGTTAGTTAATAATTGTTAATGATACAAATATGATAAAGAACATTGTGTGACTGCCATAAAAAACTCAAGTGTTGTTTTTGTTTTTTGCCAACACGGAAGCACATTCCTGACTCATCTGATCTAAGCAGGCATGCACAGTTTCAGTTCCGAGTTTACTGAAGTTTAATCCTCTGGTAACCTGCAATTAAGGGTATGTTCGTCACCTCGGGGACCATCGAGGGTCCCCATTTTAAACAGCCATAAAATCCACATAGATTAAGGTTTTTTCGTTCTTTCTAAACTCAGATCTCTTGTCTACTTCTCCTCTGCGAACGTACTCTTTTGTCCTAGCTCCTGAACTGAACTTGTGAGGGGGAAAAAATGGTGGCATTTTAAAATTTGACTCGATTCATTAATCTGTGGACAATTTCACGGGTCTAACCTAAAAACAGTCTGAGATCTAAAAGTTTGAAAAAAAAAAGCTGATCTAAAGGACCCTAAATGGTCCCGAGGTTACCAAAGGGTTAACAAGCAGATCTGTGTGATAAAAGAGCGGATATGTGTGATAAAAAGAGCAGATATGTGTGATAAAAGAGCGGATATGTGTGATAAAAGAGCAGATATGTGTGATAAAAGAGCAGATATGTGTGATAAAAGAGTGGGATTTGTGTGATGAAAGACCAAATCTGTGTCATAATAGACATGTTGCACAGGCTTCTCAGAGGTTTAGGCGTAAACAACACTTGTTAAAACACACCTGGGTGTTGAGCCAAAGACCTACTTGCTATGAGACCAGGTCAAACCGGCTCGGTTTGATTAGGATTCCTGCAACATTATACAAGCCAATTACAAAACCATTATTTAAACCTTATCTAAGACGTCAAAGAGACTGGGAATCCATTTAAGACAAAATGAGTCCCAGGAGCCGCACCCGTAAAACCTGCTGGACCTGATACAGTGTTTTTCTGAAGAATTGAAAAACATTTGATGCTAAATTTGAAACACTGATTAGGTTTACCCACAGACATTAAAACAGTAGACGCGCCATCAGCAGCTCTGCTCTGTTCATACACAATGGCTGAAGTTTCACTTTTATGGATAAAACAGCTGAAACTAGCTATTTCAGCAAAACCATGAGCAAAACGACCGATTTGTGTCTTATAAAGTAAGTAAGAAGTAATCTTTATTTTATAGCGCATTTCACAGACACAGAGTCACAAAGCGCTTCACAGTGAGATGAACCCCCCCTCCAACAGGACAGTAAGCGCCTAACACCAGGGCGCCTCAACCTCTGACTACCACCAAGTGTTCCTAACATGCATATTATCAGTTGGTGGGGAAACCGGAGTGCCCGGAAGAAACCACCCAGACACGGGGAGGAACATGCAAACCACACAGAAAGGTCCGGGCCTGAGCGGGAATCGAACCCGCGACCTTCTTGCTGTGAGGCCAGAGCGCTACCTACTCTGCCACCGTGCCACCAAGCTTCAGTAAACAACATTAGAAATGCTACAGCATATTGTGCTTCCCAAACTGATACATTCATAGGCAGAAAAAACACTTTACAAAACCCATCAGTTGCCGGTGTGACCTGGACACTCCTCCACAGAGAAGTGAAGCTACATGTACAACTTTTATTTTGTGATGTATTATGTCATTTTTCTGCTGTTTTCACAAGTCACATGTACACGACAATGTTTAGTGTCATAAAAGTCCTAAATGCTTCACTAGATCAGAAATCTCTATTTGAAGTTCACTAGCCATCAGCAGTTTTATGCACAAACTTAGCCGATAATAAAATACTAAAAAGTTTGTAAACTCAACAGAAAGTTTCAGCGAGGCTCTGACTTTTGACCTTTGCTAAATGTTGTTAGCTGGTTTGTTCCAGCGACACTCTCCACATCTTTCAAAACTTATGTATTTTGCAAGTCAATACTAACGGCTATAGTAAAACAAACAGGAAAATGCTCCAGAGTTCTTCAAAACATACCGGACTAGCTCAGTTGCTAAGTGTTTGATAGCATCAGAGTCGAACTGCACGTCTGCTAATGATATGTCTACGAGGCTACCAGTATCAAAGTAACCTGAAACCGGTTGGACTGCTCACTTTTGGATGTGATAGTTCCACACGTACAGATAGTGGGTAAGAGTGAGTTTTTTCTATTAAGACTCTGTTTGCAGTGTGAAACAAGCCATTTCTTGAAATCAAACTCTGGAACAGTCACTTAGACTTTGTGAAGCAAATCTGGGCTTGAAATAAGATAAAGTTTATTGTCCCTGAGGGGAAATATGTCTTTGACTGACTGCCCACAGCTGTGCACACAGACCACACTCACATTTAACACAACATTTATCAGGGACAAGCAACAACAGTCCAAGTCTCACATTAGGCACCGTAGAAATCCTAATATTCAATGTGCAGGTGTCCAAGCTCTGCATTGACATAAAAATGAGGGCTGCAACAAGTCAATCGATTAATCGCAACATTCCATATGACACATGAACACGTTTTTTCTAAATTTGACTTAGTTTGGTGTGTTAGTCTTTGTGGTAAATATTGATCATAGTTTTACAGTTGCAATTTATGAAGAAATTGACAAACAAAAGGTAAAATTCAGAGGAGTTCTATAACAGATTCCCTCCACATATGTCATCAAAAAGACATTATACACACAATTAACACTTTTTACTGGGAGTTTAAGCAATAATTTAACACAGTTAAAGTCTTATAAGTTATAATACTTTGTCACATTGTCACTTCTGGGTTAGTTATGTTGATTTTGGCTCAGATTTACAATGTGGTTGCTATGGTAACATTTGTAGATTCCCCTCCACATATGTCATATTTACTGGACAAAAGACAAAATAAACTTCATAAAAGCAACCAAACTGGGTAAAAACAAGCTAAATGTTTAGTCAAATCTTAATCATAATCATGTTTGCTATATTTTACCAAAAATGTACTCCAACCTGTCATACGCACTTTAATCTTTAACTAATTTAGTAATGGAATAATGGCTAATTGGTCTCTAAAGCAGTGGTTCTCAAAGTGGTGTCGGGGACCCTTGGGGGTCCTTGGGCCATGTGTAGGAGACCCTCCAAATCTTTTTAAAACATTGGTAATTTCTTCAACATTACCTTTTCTTATGATATATAACTCTAAATGTGTAATGTTTTGGACTGAAACAAGTACACCAGACAAACTAACATTTTATTCAAAGTTTGTTATAAAAAAACTTGATTTGGCTTGATTTTCAGAACTATCCTGTAATGCTAAAGGTTCCAAACATGCATGAACTTAAAAAAGTTGAGCAATTGAGCAATAACAACAGATTAACTGATTTTACCAGTAAAAACACAATCTAAAATATGAGTGTTACTAAACACAAGTATGGTTTTGATTTGAGCAAACGTGACAAAAGTCAAGTGATTTTGAAAATTATACAATTGAATTTGCCAATAAAACGTAATATTTCAAGTGGGGTGGCAATTTTATTTTCTAACTTAAAATGAGAAAATGTTTGTTCTTTTCCATTTTTAGTTAAACAATATTTTTTTTCTGATTGTTCCATTTCCAAATCTTTATTTAGGACAGTAAAAGAAGGGGTGTTAAATTAGTGCATTAATTGAGATTAATTAATTACAGACATATTAATCGAGTTATTTTTTTTAATCACATTCATCTATTTTGAAATCTTTAACTTCGTGTTTCCATATGTGAGTTACAAAGTGACATAAGGGTTGTTCATCTTAGCAACAAAAGACTTCCTAAAGTCTTTTTTTTTTTGCAATATATTAATATATTACCATCTGCAACAATAATGTAATTAATTAAACTGGATAAAGACAAAACAAAAACACTTAAGTTGAGTGTTTTTTTTTTTTTTTCATCAATTCTTAGGTTAGATTAAAAATAGATATTAGATTAATAAGTGCTATTTCATTCAATCAGTTAAGAACTCATGATCTCATTTAAGACCAATTTAGCCATTTTTTTTTTAATGAATCAAACGATTTTGCCACTAAATACAGACTACACCTCCAAAACGTCCTCAAGCGACGTAACTTTATCAGCCTTGTCTGGATCAAATTTTAAAAATAGGGCAGTCTGATCGCTTAATTACAGAATAATCGCCCACGAATCGATTTGCAAAATGATCGTTAGTTGCAGCCTCAATAAAAATACAATTCATACACAAAGACATGATGCGAATAGCACACATACATTATAAACAACAGTACAAAACACAGAAGTGAGTTACTTTTAAACACATCAGCTGCATAGTTCCTGCCAGACGAAAACATCTCATATTCGATCATTTAACAAAGTGAATAGGATTCCCGATAATTCATTTGGCCTGAGCAAGAACAGCACCGCAGAAACATACATCTAGAGTCTAGACTTCAGAATTTTAATCCAGATTTGAGCTGCTTAACTAGATAAGATTTAAGTACTTGTGTAATATTCAAAACAGTTTTGCTGGTTTAAGGGAATTTGGCTTAAAGTGCCTCTGACAGGTTGAACTACTAATGTCACTAAAACAAAGTCAAGACCATTACATTCAAGATTTTACTAAACATTTTGAAAAGTTTATCCCAGTTTAGCCATTTTTAGGGTTAAAAATTGACTTCCTGTTTATAGATGATGACATCACGCTAGGGAGTTGCTTAGCAACCATGTCATAAATTGGGCCAAAACTCTTCTAATGTAACAGGTTTTAACTTCTTGAAACATTAAAATACATAACACAGGCTCAATTTGTTAAATGTATGTTTATAAAGTCATTAAATCATTGAAAATGTCTTTGTTTCCCTAGTGTGATGTCATCAGTTTAGACTTCTGCTCTACTTCCTGGTATTTTCAACATATTTTCAAACTTTTCTTCGCAAACTTGTTCTTGATTCATGTAAAACTAACATTTATATTTACAACTAGTGTTAATCTACTAAATTAAATTAAAATTTGTAGAAACATGTCATATGCACTTTAAAATAAGAACAAAAATTTGCCTACGAGACTGTGTGTGGCAAAATAACTTACAGTAGTATAACTCAGTTACATTTTAGAGACTGTGTTTATTGTAATACTTTTTATTCTGGTAACTAGTAATATAATATATAATGTAATACAGTTTTACATGGGGAATCAGCCTTTCAGTTTTATGCAGCTCAGATCTGGAACAGTCTTCCAGACAATGTTTAAATCTCGGCACAAAACACTTCTTTTAATCTGTGCATATGACTTATTTTAAAGTAAATTTGTGCTAATTATTTATATTTTTCTGCTTTGTGTTTGTATTGTAATTTAGATGCATCTTTTCCTGAATTGCAAAGCACTTTGAATTGCTTTGTGTATGAATTGTGCTGTACAAATAAGTTTGCCTTGCCTTACAGTTTTACAGTAACTTCCTCAAAATACATTGCTGTTGCTATAGTTTTGTCCTTTTGGCAGAGAAGAAAAAAAACACACAAAAAAGATGTTCAATGAGGTTTACAATGATGCTGTTTGTCCCTGAACACATCAAATATTTACTGATCCAGTTCTGAAAATAACAGTTTTTAAGGGAGCTGGATTTGGCTCATGTGGGTTTTGCCCCATTCACTTTTTGTATTTGAGCAAAAAAAGCAAACATTTGTATCACATTATCGTTGAATGTTGAGGTTTAAGAGGTTAAATTCTCACCTGTGAAGAGCAAACAGAAGAAGCACAGGACCCACATGGCTGCCACACCTGCAGAGCTCACCTGTTCACCTGCATCTGTCGCCTGGTACCTGAGCAAAACTATTTATACACAGTATGTTGACCTACTTCCAGCTCAGTTTATGGTCAGATTCAAATGCCTTTCTCTTTTGTATCTATACAGTCATCAGAAAAACAAACATTTGGAAATCCCATGTTCAGTATTTCATAACATACTGTGTTAAGGTTAAGGTACACTTTATTGTCCCCGTAGGGAAATTTGTCCTCTGCATTTGACCCTGATCCTTCAATGCCTCTGGGGCATCTCCTCAGGAGCAGTGATCACTGCAGTGCAGCGCTCAGGGACCCATCTCCAGATGTTCTTCCTAGGCTTGATCAGGACTACCGTAGCTGGAGGATATTACCCTAACGTGCATGTTATTGGTTGGTGGGGGAAACCCACCCAGACACGGGGAGAAACATGCAAACTCCACACAGAAAGGAACGGGCCGTGCGAGAATCAACCGACCTTCTTGCTGTGAGGCCAGAGCGCCATCCGCTCTGCCACATGTGTTTACAAGGTTAACAATTATAATGCATAGGATAATCTTTTTCTCTGCATGGAACCATTTATAAGAACTCACTGGCAGGCAAAAATTTGGAAAAGCACCTAGACAGGAAAACGTTTGGAGGAAACGTGGTCAGTTGTATGTTTGCACAGTTGTTAATACTGCTTAAACCACCTGATCGGATGTTTTAACTGGATGAATAGAGAGTTTTGCCCAAAAGAAAAAAGGTGGAATGTACAGTGTTGTTGTTTTTTTCCTGTGGTGATCTTCTCTGTTTTATCCCAACAGTTTGACCCAGATCAATCCACTTGGAAAACCAACTTAGCAAGACGGCTGCTAGAGAAAGAAACACTTTAATGCAGGGGTTCTTACCTTTTTTTTTTTTTACCTCGAGGCCCAAATATTCATGTGCAAAGTTACCTGGGGCACTATCCCATATTAAATGTATTGTTTTTTTACTGATTATGTGGCCCTCATGCAAATGCTCGCGGCCCAACTTTGGGCCCTGGCCCTCTGGCGGCACGATGGCAGAGCGGATAGTGCTCTAGCCTCACAGCAAGAAGGTCGCGGGTTTGATTCCCACTCGGCCCGGGACCTTTCTGTGTGGAGTTTGCATGTTTCTTCCCGTGTCTGGGTGGTTTCCTCCGGGCACTCCGGTTTCCCCACCAACCAATAACATGCAGGTTGGGGAACACTTGGTGATAGTCGCAGGTTGAGGCGCCAGGTGTTAGACGAATCACCTCTCTGGAGGGGAGGGGTTCATCTCACTGTGAAGCACTTTGTGTCTGTGAAATGCGTTATACAAATAAAGACTGCTTACTTACTTACTTACTATGGTTAAGGATCACTGCTTTAGTGCACGGCCACTTACTGGCGAAATCCTTTAACTTGCTTTACCAAGTGCTCACATTAGACTAAATATTAGGAGTTTATTGGGGCAAGAATAACAGAGTTACATTGACACTGAATCAGTTGAAAGAATGAAACACAGATTTTGCATGCTACTTTTCCAGATAAGAATCAAAATTGGCATGACCCATAAAATGTCTGTATGTGCCAGTAAGTTACAGTAAGTGCTCAGCTATTTATCTCAAGAAAGTGCATTGTCATACTGATTTGTAGTCCCCATTAGCATCGGCAGTGTATTCCTTTCATAGGGTCAATTTAAACTTCAGCTAAACACTCGGTCGGAGACTTACTCCGGCCACAACTGAACCTCAAACACCTTTTAAGAGACGCCCAGTGGGTGTGAACACTGGTTGACAGCGTGAAATATGGAGAGCGAGCTTGGCGAGTTTTAATGACCCGCCTAGCCCAACCCATTTAAAATTGAACCTGACTAACCCGGTCCAAAAAAAATGTGCCTAAAAGAGAGAAGAAGAAACACATTACAACAACAATAACACAGCAGTTTCACATGAGATCGTAATTTAGTTGATGACAATGGGTTTTGAGTTGCTTTTTGAAGCTTTAAGCCAGGGCTGGGCAATTATTTTGACTCGAGGGCCATATTCAAACCCAGAACAGTGGTAGAGGGCCGGACTGCCAACTTGGTATAACAAATTCTCATTATTGCAAATTCATTTCTTCGACAGAAGACCAGAACAATAAACAGTGTCCAACAAATCTGAAGTTTTATTGTAAAATTATGAGTTTAATCTATAAAATAGCTTTTTTTATGGCATCAACTTTATTCTCAGAAAAAATATTACTTTTTTAATCTTATTAATGAGTTTGTTTTTTTCTAGTAAATCATTGCTTTCTTCAAGCTTAAACTTTATTTTCATAAAATGATTATCTTAACCTCAAAGGTTGCAAGTTTATTATGGTAATTTTACGAGAAAAAAAAAATTATATATACGTATATACTGTATATGATCAGCACTCAGACTTGGATGAGTCAAATGATTGGATAAAACATAAAATAGATTTTTAAATGTTTCATGATCCAACTTACTATTTAATCTTGTAAAAATTTAACATTGGAAAAATAGCATTTTATTGCTTTGATTTAATTCTAATAAAATTGTGAATTTGATCCCACACTTGCCCCAAACATCACTGTACGTTGGCTCTTTTAAGTTGTCTGAATGCCGTGTAAAATAATGATGCATGCTTACTGAAAGGCAGTTTAAGATCATGGTGTCTGAGTTGTAGTATTATTTCCTAAAATAATAAATAAGAATAATACATTTATTTATAAAGCACCTTTCATACACTTCACAACTCAGTGCTTTACAACATTAAAATACAACAACAAGAATATAAATATGCATAAAATACAATAAAACAATAAAAACAGTAAAACAAATAATTAAAATATTCCAGCCAAAAGCACGTTTAAAAAGGACGTTTTGAGCCCAGATTTAAAAACGGCCAAAAAAGAGGCCTGTCTCACAATCTCTGGCAAACTATTCCAGATTTTAGCTGCATGAAACTGGAATGCTGATTCTTCATATCTAGTCCTGACTCTGGGCACCAGCAGGAGGCCGGTCCCTGACGTCCTTAGAGCACGAGATGGTTCATAAGGCACAAGCATGTCGGAGATGTATCTTGGTGCTAGGTCATGGATAGATTTAAAAACAATCAGAGCTGTTTCAAAATCTATTCTCTGAGCCACTGGTAACCAATGCAGAGACCTAAGCACAGGACTGATGTGATGGTACTTCCTGGTTCTGTCAGATGTACTGCAGCTGTTTTACAGCTCGTTTGGATAGGCCGGTGAACAGCCGTTACAATAGTCTAACCTACTGGAGACAAATGCATGGATAAGCCTCTCCAGGTCAGGTTTTGACACTATACATTTGATTTTGGTAATGTTTTTTAGATGGTAAAAGCTGCTGATGTATGACTTATGTAGCTGTTAAAGTTCAAGTCTGAGTCCATTATTACCCCAGATTTCTAACTTGACTTGAAGGTTTCAGAGAGAGAGACTGAAGGTGACTGCTGATACTTTCTCTTTGTTTCTGTGGGCCAAAGACAATAACTTCAGTCTTGTCTGAATTTAGCTGGAGAAAGTTGCTTTGCATCCACACACTGATCTGTTGGATGCAGTGAGAGTGACACATACTTAGTGACACATAGATCTGAGTGTCATCTGCATAGTTATGATAGGACACACCATTGTTGTGAAATAATTGACCCAGTGGCAGCATGTAGTAAAGATTAAAAAAAAGGGGTCCCAAGATTGACCCTTGAGTCACACCACAGGTCAGTGCCATTTGTTCTGATATGCAGTTTCCAACAAACTTTTCCAATGTTAGTTTTGGCATACAACCATAGATCTTTTCCGTGCATTTTGTTCTAAAGACACATTTGAGAGCAACACACGCTGCTTTGTTTTGCACCAACTGTAGTTTTTGTATTTAACCACAAAACTGCACAATGATCCAAAAGAGACAAAACTAGACATGAAAAACACATGGAGTCATTTAATTTGTCAAATATTTTTAACAGTTTTATAACGGCTCTACCACGTCCCATTTTAGAGACCACATTGTTACCTGACGGTCCCAAGACTTTATCTCCTCCATTTGCTTTACTGTTGTTTTCTTTATGGAGAGGTTTAGTATAGGTTTACGTCTTACACCGGGCTCACACTGCCTCTTGATCTGACGGCCTCACGAGTTCACGACAGTTCAAGCTCAACTTTTAAGTTTACACCATCACTGACACGTGTATGTAAAAAAAAAAAAAAAACTTGTGCCGAGTTTTGGGCTTATTTCAGTTCATTTTTTGTTTGATTTTTCGCTGCACAAAGGATAAGCACGGGCCGTTTGTTTACATACTCTGTGTTATATAGTCACGTAGATATCGTACCGGAAGACCCGATTCGTCCGGTAGTTCTTTTTTAGGTCAACTACGCATGCGCAGACCGAATCTATGTCTTTTAAACACATTATTTGTAAGGTACAGTTAATATTATTTTTTATATTGATATTTATGAATATATATTGCAAAAGTTTGCCAATAGAAAGCCCAAACGGCACATTTATTTATCGCCATTTTAAGCTAGCAAATAGCAGCCGGAACTAGCTTAATCAGGCATTTACGGCTTTAAACGGTAAAAATCTCATTTATAATCATTTGCTTGTTGAATCTGTAACGAATTTTGTTTAACAGTTACGTTTTGTCTGTGTTTAATTAAATTTCAATACAAATAAAACAATGTAAAAGAAGTACGGCTAAAGGTACGAATCGGGTCTTCCGGTACGAAAGAGGCCGTGACAGTCGAGAATTTTGGCGTATTTGTGTTAGTAGTTGTAATTTATTGATTTTATTTTGAAAACCATCGGATTCACTTCACTCGCACTCGCTTTGTTTTCACACTTCATCAAAAAAGGCTCCGGCGATCAACGCGGATTTGCTCCAGTTCTCCGGCTCTTTTCCGTTAGAAGGAACTTTTTCTGAACTGCCAGCAAGCGAGCGCGAGCGAAGTGTATCAGGTGGTTTTCAAAATAAAATCATTACGCTACTACTACTAAAACCAATACGTCAAAATCATCGACATCTACAGACTATATAACACAGAGGGTGTAAATAAAAGCCCCATGTTTATCCATTGTGCGGTAAAAAAATAAAACAAAAAATTAACTGACGTGAAATAAACCCAAAACTCGGGGAGTGTTCTTTGTTTACATACACGTGTCAATAATTGCGTGAAGTCCCAGATTGAGCGTGGACCTGTGTTAACTCGTGGTCTCACGAAGCCGGCAGAGTCTGTACCTACGCATGCATGTTCTGGTTGCAGTGTGAGTGACCACTGGATCCAAACAGATCCAGATCTGGAGCTGGACTGAGGTGAGCCCGGGGTTAGAGAATGGTTACTGCTAATAACTATGCTTGTTGTTTTCTCAACATTCCAAAATTTGTTTATTTTCAACCCATCTTACACTGCTAGATTTGGGCTTACTTCACAAATCAATTTCCCTGAAAAGTAAATAGTTGTATTGTCAGCAAACATTGAAATTTGTACTTTGTCCAACACTGATGGCAGATCGTTAGTAAATACTGAAGCCGATTGACTTGCTTGTTTTTGTTGTAGGAAACATTGTAGATATATAATTAGTATTAACTTTATTGTTAATATTTAATATAAACTCAAGGGGGAAAAAAAACGCAACATTTTAATTCTCAAAAATTCCTTAGAAAACGAGTACATTTGGAAAAATGGGTTAGCATCATAATTTGAGTCCATAGTAAGCTGAAGACATGAACAGATTTCTTGGTTTGGCTTGACTGATTGTGAGAACAATAAAGAGTGCATTACAGGGTCGTTTATTCACACAAACTCATGTTTGAAACTCAGAGTTGGCTTTTACCGCTGGTTAACTGTGCTCAAGTCTTCTCTATAAAAGGCACCAGAATGAAGCCAAAAACACACTTCTTCACGATGCCACAACTGTCCCAACCAGAGACAGATGGAGCTATTGGCTGCTTCAAACTGGACGGTGTTGTCTTGTGTCTCCAGGGTGTTTGGAGTCACTGCTCTACCATTAGTCGTCTTGTGAAGCGATACCAGGCCACTGGTTCCTCTAACAACCGCCCTCGTACTGGTGACCCCGTGTAACGACCGCTGCACAAGACCGCTGCACAAGACCGCTGCACAGACCGCTGCACAAGACCAACCGCCCCGCACATCTCCGTGACAGGTTCCGGCCCACCACCAGGTCCACAGCCGAGACCATTGTGTAGCCGTTATGAACAACCAAAGACATACAGTATTTTCAACTATATTTCTTCATCATCTTTAAAAGGGACAAAGGAATGCAAATCTTCCCCCCCAAAAGTGATCAAGTTTTATGACCCTCTGTCTCTTATCAACAACTGCCTGTTGACTCTACCTCAAAGCCCCCTGCTGTGACCTTCTACAGACAGGACAAAGATTCTTATAAAACTCATTTACTTTCATGGGTATTTTCATGTGTGTCTTCATGTCTGTAATCTTGTTGAAATATGCATTTGGAAAAAGTTCTTTTTCATTACTTCATTCTAATGGACTGGGACAATGCACGGATTATTAATCAAGAAACCAACAAATACAAACGATGGATCAAAGAAGCAATAGAAATCAGAAAGCGAGGCCCACGCACTTTGAATCGAGACGAGGGAGCTTTCCAACTCTCCTGTATGTGGAGCAGCCTTTTCCAGAGACCACCAGTGTTGCCAGATGGGAAATGTTGAATTATCGTACCAGAGCCTCAAAATTATCGTATTTTGCTAAAAAATATCGTACACATCCAAATTGTGTTCTATTTCAGACCAGGGCAATTTGTAGAATAAATAAAGACCTCTTTAGACAATTAAATTGATTTTTAAACATGTTCCGCTCAGTTGGGAGGGTGAAAACATTTATTCATTGCTGTTTAACGCATTGCACACAGTAAGCTTTCTCCTCTTCACAGCCCAAAATAATAGTATTAGAACGCAGTCATACTGTATTATAAGTAAAACAAAGCATTGATTCACTCACTCTTTCGCTTGTTTGATGTCTCCATGTTGCTTACGCGGCATGGCTATATTTACGTTTGGTCTCACCACATTGGGGCAGACGCAGACTTGCAGCCATGAGGAACTATTGGCGCTGTTTGACCAATAATATCACAGAACACCGCTAAAGCTCACGCTGTGTTAAGTGTTTGCTGATCCTGGATCAGTTTTTCAGTCTTTTAGGCGAGCTCAAGTTAGTCAAGACGAAGAAAATACCTGGCGCTTCGAAATTATCGTACATTTACATAGAGTTTTACAGTGACTTAGAATTATTGATCGTACATCGTACAGGGGCTGAAATTATCGTACAAAAACGATAATTATCGTACGTCTGGCAACACTGGAGACCACTGACCGGCGGGGGGCGTGGTCAGCCTGGTAGACCTTACGGGTCCGCTGGGCTGGCCACGCCTGGGAACAGCAGCTGATAAGACACGTCACCTAGGCGACGTGCGACGCATCTGATGAAGACGGAAGTGAACCGTCGAAACTAGTCAGGTAATAAACCATCTCTTACCGATACTTGTCTCATATAGAAGAAAACTAATTCATCTAAAAGTTTGAGTTAGACTTAACTCTGGTGCCCCAAATTGATTAATTTCATTACTTGCCTACACAATATAATAACTAATAATTAGCACTTAGTGCATCATGCCACAATTACCCAATTTTTAGCCTATTATAATAAAGCAAATGCATATTTTTGCTACAATTGGGACACACCACAGGTCAGTGTCAGCCAGAACCATCCATAATCACTTCTGCGCTGACGATATTCGATCATATCGGCCATTTGTTGAATCAGTACTTACGAACTCGGGTCGAATGGTGCACCGCACTGTGCGTGTCCACCGACGTGAACATAATTCTCCCGAAACTCGGCAGCAGCTGAGGGCGGCACTGATGGAAGAATGGATCAACTCAGACACTGCTGCCGATTCATGAGGCGACGAATAACCGCTGTCCAGGAGCCAAAGGGGGTCACATGAACTATTGACAGTTTGATGAAATTCCTGTCACTTTTGGTTTGGGGGTTGCTCTATTGTTTGGTTGTGTTATTGGACTCGAAAATGTGTAAACACCACAAGAGTTGGCCTGAGAATTAGAAATAGATGTAGGGTTCTTATGAAACAGGCAGATCTCAAAGTGTTGCGTTTCTTTTTTCCTTGAGTGTGATATTCATCATAACTTGCAAAGTTAAATAAACATAACAAATAAGGCCAGAGTATTTGTTGTGTTTTTTTCTATTTATTAGTTACAAAACCCATATTGTATTTATTTTCATTAGAAAACAAAACTTTCATACAAAATGTCTTAGAAATATAAACAGTTCTACACACTTCTTGTTCAAAGCTGCCAGACTGCCGCCTCTTCATTGTAAATTGAACTGTAACAAGCAGCAGACTTTAACATTTATTTTTTGTAAAGTGGCTACGTGACCATTTTGAATTCAGACATTTTAAAGTTTTTTTCTCCTCGAACAAACCAATACATCAGTCAGTCATTGAAACACTAAAAAGTGCTTTTCATACAAAAAATATGTAACACAAATTGCTTTACGGTGCAATAAAAACAATCCCATACCCAACCCAACCTGTTAGTGCTTCTCAAAACTGGTTCACACACCGAGTTAGTGCAAGAGGATTTGAACTCTCAGGTGTAGCGACATTCCAGCAGGTGGTGCTTTTAAAGAAACTTATAATAAGACACAAAATTAAAACATTGATTAGCAGTGAGCATTATTATGATTATCTGTCTGACTCTGGGTCGGTTACATTCATTTGTGTTTGTCACATCATGTAGAGATCATAGAGACACTCATGTAAACAGCAGCAGCCCGAGCAGAGCCAGCAGCAGGTGTGAGGCGAGGAGGGCAGGGCCAGCGGTGAGGGCGGGGCCACCGCTGGTGGTGGAGTTGGTGGAGTTGGTGGGAGCAGCTGTGGTGGAGGCAGCAGGAGACAGGAACTCGCCCAAAACGGCCCTCAGGAAGTCCTTGTAGGCGCTGACTTTCTCAAAGGTCATCATGTTCGCACGGGTATTTGCGCTGTTGGTGTTGAACAGAACCGCGGCCTGGAACCACGAACCGCTGACTTTACACATGAGCGGGCCGCCGTACTCTCCCTGAACACACCACAGAGAAGAGACCAGTCAGATGTGGTCAGGTAAGATGAAAGATTACTTTTTTCTGGAGTCATACTACAGTAGCATTTCATCTCCCAAATCTCTATTCTGGTTCCTAACCCTATTTTAATCCAAACTGAGCATAGACTGTCCCCCTGCTCGTGCCAGATTTGGAACTCCTTTGAATCCTATTATATTATTGGAGAAATGCAGCTGAAGTAGAACCCTGAGCACAGCTGTCACGTACCTGCGTCAGATTGAAAGTCTCAGTGCAGAGAGTGTTTGAAGAGGATGTGTTCCCACAGCTCACGATCGAGGTCTGAATCTCCCGCAGCGTCTGAGCACCTGGACACACAGCATCACTTTTATTAGAATGTTGTAGATAGAACTTGCTTGGAGTATAGAAGGATTATTGGTCAACGAACCTTCAGTCTATTTCGCAAACACTACAGATCTGAACCTTTATCTGAACGTCTGAACACAAGTTTATATTGACCATGATTAGATATTTATGTCGCTGCAAGTGTAAGGAGCCGCATGTGTGTATTGCCGCATGCGCGTCGCTGCGCCTGCATGTGAGGGACCTCTTCAAGGGGTACATGTCCCCAAGAACAATATTTTTTCCGAGGGGTCCTCCCTGGGAGGGGGCTGGCTTTTTCAAGAGGGACTCTGATTGCGCCGTTGGCCTCACCATGGCGATCCCACCTCGTTTCTGGCATTGCTCTGCCACCTCAATGTCCCTTCTGAAAAAGCCTCATTTTCATATTGTGGGATAACTTACGGGGCCACTACTCCTACCTGGGGACTTTTTCTCGGACCATGCCCTGATTGGCCCATGCCCTGATTGGCCCAAAATTTGGGGGTGGGGCTCTTCGGGAAAATCCAAACTGATTGGCCTCTGTTGTTTTTCGCATAAATAGTTCTCCAAAGGGGACTTTTATTACATGAAAAGGTTTACTGTCGTTGAAGCTCTTTTAACTCCACGCACTCAGGACCACATCTCGATGAGCATATTACATTTTGACCCACGTAATTTAAGCCAAATTTGAAAAATGGATAAGCAGAAAAGCTTGAAAAGTAATTTTGAGAACAGCTTCACCAAGGGGGCCAAAAATGCCCCCCACACACACCCAAATTAGATGACCAGTCTTATTGACCCTATTTTGTCACGCCCACTTTTCTAGGAATTGTACTTCCTGTTTAGCTGCATTTAGCCTGTAGACTTCAGACGATAATTTTATTTTAACTGTCATGACATATGTTTGAAATCGCCCCACAAGACAGACAGACAAACATGTACACTACCATAACAGAGCTAAACAGGAAGTGCAAATCCTAGAAAAGTGGGCGGGACAAAATAGGGTCAATAGGAAGCAGTGACCACTTTGGCTTAACCTTTGACCTAATCCAAGGTCGAGGCGAACTGCCATTTTGGCCCATTACGGTATACCCTCATGACATGTATGTACTTACAGACCCCACCTACGTGTAATATTTTTAAAATTATGGCCAAAAAAATATGACACAAGGGGGACCAACATTGTCCAAGGGGGACTTGATTTTTCCTGGTGCTTTTTGGCTCCGGCTCACTGACCTGAATTGCTCATCCAGAACATTTTTGTCCTGATCACGCCATGTAGCGTATGCCACTTAGCCACAGTTTTGTTCGGCACGGTGGCAGAGCGGATAACGGCCTCACAGCAAGAAGGTTGCGGGTTCGATTCCCGCACGACCCAAGTCTTTCTGTGTGGAGTTTGCATGTTCCTCCCCGTGTCTGGGTGGTTTCCTCCGGGCAGTCCGGTTTCCCCACCAACCAATAACATGGGAACACTTGGTGGTAGTCGGAGGTTGAGGCGCCAGGTGTTTGGGCGAATCTCCTCTGCTGAGCTGCCCCAGGGCAGTTTACTGTCACTGAGTGGGGAGGAGAGGGGTTCATCTCACTGTGAAGCGCTTTGTGAAATGCGCTATACAAATAAAGATTACTTACTTGTCCAGCAGCAACATCTGTTTTGTTTCACTAAACCTCGGACCTCGCTAACCTGATGAACTTTCAATTTCAGCGTGGTGTTTTTGATTATAAACTCTTTTGGAAGTTTGGAAACGGAACAAAGGACAGCGCACGGGTGTTTTACTTCAGTCTTTGAAATAGAAAGGTAGAGCTGTCATGGGTAAATCTGAGCAGCTCTACAAATGTGCCCAGTGTTTTGTCTGTTGCTCGATGTATGTGGGAAGACCTGACGCGTGTTAAGAGTTGCGTTATGATTGTGTTTCCTTATTGTATATTGATACGCTATATTCCTCATGAGTGTGGTTGTGTTGACAATAGTCGCTAATGTTGATTGTGCACAGTGGAGTGAGTTGTTTCATGTTTAGGCTGTACGCTAAATCAACTGTTTGTACCAAACACGGTAGAAGCCTATTGCTATCTTCTTATTTGGAATACAGCGTGTTTGAACACCAAAAACATAATAAAACCGTTAGCCCTGCTTGTTTAAAGTGTGATGCATTTTTCTATAACACTTCTATGTCTTTGTGTGCGTGGTGATTTGTTCAGAGGTGCTTGTTATCTTTGTACACCTCTCTGCTAGCATACATGCTGTTTTCCCCAGCTTCAGCAGCGTCTGGACCCTGCGACACACGACAAATATCAAACATGTCTGCTGTTGTGCGTTTGTCGTGAGCAGGTTATCGCAATAGACACTTGACGGATGACTTGTGCGGAGTAGCCGAAACTCGCTATGATCTTGTTTGTTGTGCGACAAAAAATTCTTGGCAAAATCGTCTAAAAATGTGCACAGTGTAAACCCAGCTTAAGACTCTCTGACCTGTTGCCTCCAGGCTCCAGCCGGCGGAGTAGCACGTTGTTCCCTCTGCAAAGGTGTTCTGTCCAACGTCCAGGCAGATGGGCTGGATGTAGTTGGACAGAGTTGGTTTGGGGGCCAGCTTCAGCAACGCCACGTTTGAAAGGCCGCTGCTGGTGCTCCTGAGATGCTTAGGACTAGCCGTCGGACCTCCTGAGGGTTAGAGGCATTCTGATGCAGGCGACGCAGCACCACGCTAAACCGCAACACGTTCACGGAGCTGAGGAGCAAAGGTCAGACAAATATATTTAGTTTGACAGTTAAATGCATATTTTTAATGTATGTTTTTCTTATAATGGGAAGGGGGGTCTTTGGGTCTTCCCCCTGAAAATGTTGAGAGAGCAGACATTATTTCCTGCATTTTTTTTTTTTCAGTGCTTATGGGCACAGGCAAGTGTAAGTTACAGCTGAGTTGATTGTCAGTGGTAACTCGATGTACTTGTAGTGTAGTTAGTGTCAGTGTGTAGATAATAAATACTTTTAGCCTAATACACAAGTCTCACAATACCCAAACTATCATCATAAGGACAGACGTTCTTCCTGATCTTGCTTTCGATATTATATATTTGAGACCATTTTATTGTTTTCTCTCACTATTCCAGCCTTTATATAACATTATTTACTGCACTATTATTAGGCCTATTATTATTCATTCAGTATTTTACCAGGCAGGTCAACTGAGAACACTTTGTCTTTAACAAATATGACCCTCTTATGATTACATTACCCCTGATTTTAAGAAAAATACTTTATAATGCTGAACTCTGCTCACTGATAATGCCACTAAGAATTTTCCTGAATCTATTTCTTGACAGCATTACGTGGGTTTATATTCAAGAGTAGGCTAACTTATGTTTGTGATGCTGTGTCCAGATTTTACTACTAAGTTTTTTTA
The DNA here is from genome assembly GCA_038363315.1 of Mugilogobius chulae. Classification (NCBI taxonomy): domain Eukaryota; kingdom Metazoa; phylum Chordata; class Actinopteri; order Gobiiformes; family Gobiidae; genus Mugilogobius; species Mugilogobius chulae. Next base: position 8,769,846 of record CM076396.1, on the reverse strand, counting down.
CATGAATCAGGTCCTTCAGCTGCTAAACCTCTCATGTCGTCCGTACATAGATAGGCTACTGTTCTGTCTCTCTCTTTCTCTGTGCGACTGTGAAATACACAGCTTTTATTTTGTTAGAACAGCAGGATGTGCTGTTAGCCTTGACTGTCCAATAAAACTAAAGAGTTTGATGCTGTTGCAGCCTAACTGCTCCGAGATCCATGTTTTAAGTCTTGTGATTTTTGAGTCTCTGGCTGGACCCACTGACATCTGGGGCTTCAGCTCTTGTAAATTTACCTGGCGACGCTGAAGGTCACTACTAAAAATGACCAGATTAAAAATTTGTGAAGTTTCCTAATGAACAAACATAAAATCCAAAATAATATCAGAGTGTCCTGACCTGGGCAAACAGCTGGAGTCGCTCAGCACAAAGTCTTCAGACACCAGAGTTCCTCCACACACATGAACCTGGTTCTGCTGGATACTGACCATCCAGGGCCACTGTCCGTCAGACACAGCGGCTCCAGCAGAGAGGTTCTTGTTCAGTGGAGCACTTCCACACGTAGCTGTGACAAACACACACATTAGCAGGTCAGAAATAGTCATTATTGTCACTGCTAAAGTAAATAGTTTTATACACACTGTTCTAGTGTGGAGAGTTGTTGATCGTTTTTAAGGAATACTGCCATTAATCTGCCACATTCTCAGTATTGTTGAATATTATTAGTTTGAAATAATCCTCATAGTTTTCTGAATTTGAGAAACTGCAGTATCTGTGCTTGTTGATTGCTTCTCTACATCTTTCTCTCTCTGCTGCCACAGTGAAGGACAATTTAAACCAAATGTCTTCCTACTGTCAATTATAGCACCAAAGTCACACTTAAACACAGAGAATAGGCAAATATATTGCATGCATCATGCATCAACATTGTGTGGGCCAAGTGTAAAGATTTTTAATACAATATTATTTTAATAGGCAACATTTCTATTAAAGTTATAGGAAGACAATGACACAAAAACGAAACATGGTGGAAAAAGCAAATTGTGAATTTACAGAATAACAATTCATTAACTAACAATATTTAGAGAGAGAGAGAGAAGTGATTCTCAGACACTGACTAATATCTCAGAAAAGGTTTGTGATTTTTTACTTTTATTCTGTGATATTAGTGCAACTTATTCTATAGAGCTCCTGCACCCATGAGACTAAATTTGCTGCGGCCGCCATTACGGCAGTGATGCTACTATTGAATCTAATGGAAAGAAGCTTGAAATGTAGCTTCTGTGGCTCATCTGTGGCATTAAATTAGGCCATAAATATCCGTACGTCTAAAACACAACGCAAATAAACATTAGCGACGACTTTAATTTTCACAAGTTTAGAAGCGTAAACCACACCTCTTTAAATAAACATGTAAAACCGTCCGGTCCAGGCCCACACGCCCTCCTGTATGGGAGCCTTCAGCTGTGGATCCACTACCTACCCTTCAACCTCCAGCCGGGAGGTTGGTTTTTGTCTCTTGTTCTTTGGCAGAGGGAGCTGTTGCTGTGATCTCTGCCATTTACTTTACTACCCACTCACTTTCCTGGCTATTTATTTTTGTTTTTTTTGTATGTCTATTCTCCTTAATTGTATGGCTGTGACTTTGTTGCTTTATTGTATTTTTTTTTTTTTTTATTGCACTAGCTACGTGCCCAGACAATTTCCCTATGGGACAATAAGTTTATTTTTATCTTATTTTCTACACTCTGAATCTGCCATTCTGGACATCTGATTCACTTTTCACCTTCCTATATCATTAAAATGCTTCTATGATGATATTCGTGTGAAATATATACATAAAACGTTTAATCATACAAACCATTTAAACATTCTAATTTAGGACCATCAAGTGAAAACATGTGCTCCGTCTAATGAAGCTTTAGTGACAGAAGCTAAATGAGATCGCCAGTACAATTGGAACAAAGATTTTGAATTGTTTTAAGACAATAGTTAACTTATTAACCAGATTAAAATACTAATCAATACATCTGTAGCCTAATGAACAAGCTTAACTCACTTTTAGCTGCACAAATCCACTTTTTTCATCAAAATGACGTCTGTCAGTCCACGAAAATGGCCTGGCTTTCTTCTGTTTTTGATCATGTGTAAGTCCCAGTGAGCAAAAATAATCCATATTCTGTAAAACTCCAATAACGTTTGATAATCTGGTCCGCCGTCATTGAATTCTAATGGTATCGTCCCTGCCGACCCGAGAATACGCAGTGCGTGCTGGGATAGCATGACGTTAGCTGCAGGAGCTCTATAGGAGGGACTAAGCTATAGTCTATTGGCCCAAAGCCAAACACCTGAACATAAGTTCATGTTTCTTTGACATATTTAATAACCACAGAGAAAGAAGACTGTGCGGTGCGTTTTCATAGGCAAAAAACTTTTCCACACAATTCGCACATGTTTTCTCCTGGGTGCTAAACAACTTTAACTTTGGATGTCTAGAATTGCCCCTGCTGCCAGTTCAGTACTTTTTGATCATGTTTTGAAATGTCCTACCCTCCCATCCCGTGATCCCTGAGGACAGAGCTTACGTGAGGCTGTGACGGTGTTGTTGGGAACTGGACAGGTAAAATTCAGATCACTGTCTATGCCAGGGGAGGTGAAGTTGACGAAGCCCGGCTGGTTCTCTGTGATATGGCTCTTTATCCAGGCCTCGTATTGGGAGATTCGAGTGTACACAGAAGGAAGGGTGGCCACTGCACAGGGGTATGTAAAACTCACTAATCCAAACTGGATCCACTCAGAGCTCGTCTTGTACACTAGAGGACCTCCAGAGTCTCCCTGCAAACATTCACAAGAAGAAGAAATCCACTTACAGTCAGTACATCTCATCAGTAGTTTATTCACAGTTGTATTTGGACTGATTTATGCATGTTTGTGTAATTTTGTATTTTCCTGCAGCTCATGTACAAGTGCTCAGAAAAGTCATTATCACTATTAGAAGGCAGAACTTATCACTGTCGTTTGTTTGCAAAAATTGTGTGGACGGAGTTTAGTCGGAGGCATATAGAAGCATTCTAAAATCTTTAAGTCATCTCAAGTCACAGAACTCCAAGTCAAGTTTCGAATCACTAACGCGGTGTGAAAGACGCGGCTGTTCAAGCACGACCAACATGTAAGAGCAGAGTGACAGTGGACCAGTACTCTAGCTTTCAACAAGATCAGACTTCGGAGTTAATAACTTATTCTAATCAAAAACTGCAGCAACATAAAAACACAGAACATGTGACTTACCCTGTCTCCACAAAAGAAAAAACAACTTGTATTCACAAAGTTTAGTCCAGGGCATGGGCGGTGCTACATGAGGCCAGAGTAGACAGCTGCCTATAGGGCCTCAAGTCTGATAGGGCCTTGCACCTTGGCCTTTTTTGTTTTGATCTAAGTGCGCTACAGGAGCTACATATAATGAAAAGAGTGGATGGCAGAAAACACTAACCTTTTCACAAAGGCAGGGGAAAGTTTAGAACAAGGAGTGTACGCGGAGAGAGACACTGCGGTGATCCGACACAAGCGTAAACTGGACAACAACTTTTCCCCTGCTCACAGAACATTACGTGGAACGACTCCTAAAAAGTTAGTATGATGTTTACATCCGTGGCGTTACAACAATCCCAGATGATAAAAAAAGCCAAAAGCCGGTGTCCCATATCCACAGCGGATTGTTTGCTTTTCTGGTAAACGTAATTATATAATGACATATGTGCGCTCCCTGTCCAATCAGAACTCTTAAGCAGAATAAAATAACGCCAATTTAGCATGTTTAACATGTAAACTTTTATTCGGAATTATTATTTCCATGTAAACTTGAAGAAAAATATTTGAAACATCATGTAAACGTGGCCATACAAAGGTCATAGAGCTATGAGCTCAGACCCAGTTCTTTAGAGCAAAGAACAAAGACATACAATACAAATGTTTACAGTAAACAAACAGTTCTAATCTTCTTAGGTTCCCATCTTTGACTGGCTTAGACCCATTGTTTGATCTTACAGTTTAAGAGGGCCTATCATGTGAAATCAATGATTCAATGATTTGAACCTTGTTCTAACTACATTCCGTCATCATTAGTTTACTCAAAGTTGTATTGTATGTTTGAGTAATCTTGTATTCTTCTACAGCTCTTGCTCGAGTGTTTAAACACTTCCTGTTCTTCACCCCGCCCACTTGTCACTTGTTTTAAACAGGAAGTCACTGGAGGTGTTTTTTTAAGCCGTTTCGATCATTTTAGTGGCAGAGTTGTGAGAGCTTTCAGTTTGGCAGGTCAGATGTTTCAGATCTGTGGACCCTTAACTGTGAATGCTCTGACCAAATGAGGTCTTACATCTGACCAGTCTGCACTCGCCGCTGGTCGAGCCTCTGGTGCTGACCCAACAGCTTCTCTCTTTTTGATCAGATCCCCGACAACAGCTGGAGCCATTGAGGCATTTACAAAACAATTTTATAATTGAGAACTTTATAAGATTATCCAAACTTAAAATATATATATATATATATTTTTAAATTCTCCAGTAATGCCACTTCACAAGCGACCACATGTGACCAGTTTTTTCTGGCGGGAATTTGACACTCCCTATGTGAACGCACCATCAGTCTATTTTAACTCAAGTCTCAAAACATCAAAATAGTGACTCAAGTCTGACCCGAGTCCAAGTCATGGTTAGAAGTCCACACCTCTGCATGTTGTAAGTGTGTACACTAGAGGGCAGCAGACAGATACTTACAAAACAAATTCCTTTCCTCCTTCATCAGGTCCAGCACACAGCATGTTGTCTGTGACGCTGACAAATGCACTGTAGTTACAAGCACACTCTCTGTTCCCCACAATGGGCATCTCCACCTCCTGCAGGATTGTTGGTGACGGCCCTGTAAAGAAAAACACTCCAGTTAGAAAGTCTTAACACCAGTATCCAAGTAAGCAGATCCATAAGTTATGTTTGACTGGCTCTGGTCCAGAGGCAGAGATCTGTGTCGTACAAGCATCACCCAGACATCAATAATCATCATGAGGCAGATCTCAACAGTTCACAAACTTGTGATTTCAACTTTCTTTTCATATGTGTGACACCTCCACAAAGCCTTTGCATTTGCACTTCTCTTTATGTAATGCATTATTTGGAGAATGTTGTGCACTGTAAATGTTTGATTTCTGGCTCTTTACAAATCCAGGAAACAGTTGTTGCTAACATGCCTTGCTAGCTTTGTTTTGCTAAACACATTAGCACACATAGATACACACCATCTTATCAGAAGATCAAAATTGTTTAAAACTTTTTTTCTGCTTTTTATGGTCATGTTTTGCTTGAGTCTGTGTTTTCTTTGATTTTATCCAATCATCTGTCTGTGCTGTGGAGCTCCTCCTCAGCTAAAGTCCACCTGAAGCCCACAGACTCATCACTTTATGGTAATTTTGTATCCCGTTATTACCTCCTAATACCTGGATCTCAAAAAGGCGGACCGCGGTCCAAATCCGGCCGTTTTCCCGTAATTAAAAAATAATTTTATTTTTTCCTGTCTAATGCAGTTTTAACCCTAACATAGTTGTTTTTGTGGTATGATTCAGTGCCGTGGCCTGCAGCGAAGTGCGGTCAGGGGAGGCAGTGCCTCATCAGTCCAAATGAGGGTAAAATATCCAATGTCAATAAGATTAAAGGTGCACTGCGTAAGTGGCAAAGGTTTTGAACAAGGGCGCCATCTTTGTCGTTTTGTGGCACTGCACACACCATACTAAGTTCAACTGAAGACGTATTTTAGGCTTAAAAGATTATTTTTGACATGTCGGTATTTTCTGCTAAATGTTTTCTGAGTTAAGAAAACAAAGTTTTTTGTGTGAAAAAAAAAAAAATCCCGGACGAGGCCCCAAGGGCCACAACATAATGTGGAGACAACAGCCGGAGTTATAAAATAGACGTCTTTATTATACAAAGAATGTGTAGAGTGGTGGACAGGCCGGCTGGTTCTGGCGTCCTCCTGGGAGAGATTAGAGAAAGTGAGTGAGAAGAGTGGGGACTGCTTTGTAGCAGAGACACCGGGGCCGTCACATTGGACAATAGCCGTTTTGGGGCGGGGCTCGGCGAAAGGTCAATTAGGCTCATTGGCGCCTGCAGCTGTGGGGCTGTAGTAGCACTGTGCGTAACCTGCAAAAGCTGTATTAGTTGTATACTTTTCTTTTTTTGTGATTTATTTTTTTCATTTACAAATTTGAATGAAAACAAGTGAACAACATCAATCAGTAAAATTAATATGTAAAAAGAAATCTATAGTGTAAATTACATGGGTACGCACTCCTCTATACGCGCTGTATAACAGAAATCACATAAAGAAACAGTGAGGAGATTCTGCTCCTCCATTGGTCAGACTGTTCTAGGAGCTACACGATCTGCGTCACTTCAAACGAACATGGAGCGGGACCAACACGCAGCTGGACTTTATTATGTTGTGTTTTATTGGATCTACCTTACGACCTGCCTCATGTGCTGCTCAGTGCGATTGAGGCTCGAAGAGCGCGGACACTGGCTTTTATGTTAGGAGAGAGAAAAAGAGCCCATCGTGAAGACAAAAGCTAAAAACATCAGTTTGAGTAAAACAGACTCTGAGAGGTAAGTCATCTAAACATTTACTTAATATTGGATAAATATTGTTCAATGTATCCTAAGTTAAGACGGTGTAGTCCCTCATTCATCCAGGAGTGATCCATAGTAGAAGTCTTCAAAGTAGTCATCTGGACAGTGTTTCCGAAGATCAAGACGTTTCGACTCTCATCCGAAAGTCATTTTCAATCTGATGATCAGAAATCAATCATCAGATTGAAAATGACTTTCGGATGAGAGTCGAAACGTCTTGATCTTCGGAAACACTGTCCAGATGACTACTTTGAAGACTTCTACTATCCTAAGTTAAAGACAGCTGTATTGTTACTTTTGGCAGCGGTGCAGGCTGGGGCGGGTCATGTATTGTTAGTGCAGGATCCGCGGTTTAGAAAATGCCTGACATTTTCTAACCCACATCACTATAACGCACTAATTAATCAGTGGCGTGGGTCTTGTCCTGTGATAGACCACGGTCCACCTGCCGCTGCAGAGTTTTCCTGTGTGCGATGTCCCACCTGCCCCGCACAAAGCCCACTCCTCACACACACAAGACGCTCAGCTTGTTGCTCAGCGCGGGCCATAGCTTCGTCATTTGCGGTTTGAACGTGTTTTATCTGAGCGCCCGGCCCCGCTCTCTCCCGAAGCATTGAAGACAACGGAGAAAAGCTTAAAACACTGCTTTGTGGGTGCGTGATGTCGCGTGCGTCTGTGTGCGATAGGGCACGTGCGTGACAGTGCGCATGCATGCACGTGCGTACCCTCACCCAAACTCCTGCAGTCGCCCCTGATTAGGCTCACCGCTGTCTATCGCAACAATCCGACTGGAAAACGATCATGTAAATACTTTAACTATCGTTTTCAAGCAATCCAGAGAAAATATGCCTTGCTTATGTGGTACGGAGCTCAGAAGCTTTTCCAGTTGAAATGTCATGATAATTATTAAGTAATGACGTGATACTATCAGGTAATAACATGATACAAATAATAAAATATATACAGTATATCAGGTTCAAACGTGATAGTATTAGGTCAGGGGTCTCTAATTAGATTTTCGTGGGGTCCAAATTTTCCGGAGGACAATGGTCCGGGGTCCGGACTACAGAACCGTAGCGCAATTTAATGTTTTATCTTTGTAATATCCACAAACGAGTCATAACGAGGGAGTTCAACATCAGAAATGTAAAGTATTTTGTTTTACCAAACCAGAGGATCTCATTAACATGACAAGACCAGCAAAAGCTCCAAAGAAGGACCCAAAGGACCCAGGACTACACAGGACTATAACAGGACTAAACCAGGACTACAGCAGGTCTATAACAGGACTAAACCAGGACTACAGCAGGTCTATAACAGGACTAAACAGGACTACAGCAGGTCCTATAACAGGACTACAGCAGGTCCTATAACAGGACTAAACCAGGACTACAGCAGGTCCTATAACAGGACTAAACCAGGACTACAGCAGGTCCTATAACAGGACTAAAAAAAAAAAAAAAAAACCAGGACTACAGCAGACCTATAACAGGACTAAACCAGGACTACAGCAGGACCTATAACAGGACTAAACCAGGACTACAGCAGACTATAACAGGACTAAACCAGTTCTAAACCAGGACTAAACTAGGTCTAAAGCAGGACATTGTCATATCATATCAGGACTAAACCAGGTCTAAACCAGGTCTAAAGCAGGACATTGTCATATCATATCAGGACTAACCAGGTCTAAACCAGGTCTAAACCAGGTCTAAAGCAGGACATTGTCATATCAGGACTACACAGACCATACAAATGACATCTGCTTCAATATTAAGCCTAGTACTACAAGCGCAGCTCCGTCACACCTCCCCCGTGTCTGTGCTCACCCCACAGTCGTGTGTCTGCTTTTACCTCACAGTCGCAGGTTTAGGCTCATTCACGATAAAGCACGATGTCCAACAGTCCAAACTTAAGTCCTCCGGTGCCGTTGCATGTAATGGTCCGAGTTGACTTCATAACACAACGGAGCACGCGGCCCGGTGCACGCTTCCTTTACACTGAGGCACAAATTCGGTTTCTGCAGCGTTAAGACAGTTTGTGCTTTGACAGAGGAGTGTTTCCAGATGAACCGCAGCCCTCTGGCCTGCTGTAAACAGCGGCAGAGCTGCTGGGAGGTAGCGCAAAGAGTAGAAGCGAAGCGGATGCATCGCGGAAAAAATAAAAAATAATTTTTAATTTCGGGAAAACGGCCACGGTCCGGTTCAAATTGCCTGGGGGTCCGGTTTGGACCGGCGTTCCGCCTTTTGGAGATCCAGGTATTAGGAGGTAATAACGTGATACAAAATTACCAAAAAAAAAGTTTAGAGGAAAACATTATCAGGTAATTACTTGATACTATCACGATTTTACCTTAAAGTTTTTGTACATTTGTTTTTTTAATATTTGTATCACGTTATCACCTGATAATATCATGTTTTTACCTGATAGTATCACGTTATCACCTGATAATTATCATGAAATTTCGTGATACAGCTGAAAAAAAAAAAAGTAAAGATTGGCAGTATTGAGCTTCCGTAGTTTGCTGCACACAACCAGAGCATATTTGGAAAAAGTAACCTACGTGAAATGTTATTTTGCAGCAAGTCTTCTCAGCAGGTTACGTCAGTGAAATGAAGGAGAGAGGAGCTGACCGGAAGTGTGCTTGTGAGCGTTGTGTGTAACGGTAGAAAAATGTGGGAAGGCAAAATAAGATGCATTCTAAAGAAACACTAGACCCAAATGAAATGTGCTAAGCTCTTACATAAATTAAATTACAAAGTGAAAAAGAATGCATTTGCTCATTTTGCGTATTTTGACAGGATCAGGTTTTGACAAGGAGGTATGGCCCCTAAGAGACAGTGTCTGGTTTGTGTTTCTCTCACCTGGATATGAGGTGGCGCCCCAGCCTGTGTTCCAGACGTTGGTGCCTGCGTTCAGAGTACTCCCCGAGCCTGCCAGGCACACAGGCCGGATGTAGTCGGTGAAGTTGACAGGGGAGGCCAACTTGAGCAAGGTCATGTCATTGACCACCGTGATGATGCTGAAAAGGTGGTTGATGATCTGACTGACGTTGCGTTTGACCTCGTTTGGGTTGGAGTCGCTTTGATTCCTACGTCCGAGGTACACAGTGAGTTCTGAGGGAATTACACTGTGGAAAAGGAAACAGGAAGAGATGAGGAGTGTTACGATAAGGTTTTTACAGTTTTCACAACTCTCTCTCTCTCTCACTTTTTCCTTCTTTTCTCACCGTGCACGTGACATAAAGTACGCGACTCATCCTCATGTTTGCCTCATTGTGTACGAACACATTGCCTACACGCTCCTTCTTTCTCTGTTCCTTGCGTGTGTGAAAGACATGCCTTTCCTTCTGTTTCGCCTTTCTGTCTTCGCGACTCCTGCGTCTCAACCCCAAGCCCGGCCGACAACTGAACGAGAAATGAGGGCCTGGCCTGAAAGTCGAGCTCGGGCTGGGTTTGAGCTCGCGTCCAGAGTCTAAACTCTAAAGGATTGGTGAAGCTGGTGTTGACAGCTGAGACCTGAATGACACTAGATTTTGCATATTTTAGGTTTTGACAATTTCTCTGCAAAAGCGGAAGGTAATATACAGTACAGACCAAATGCTTGGACACACCTCATTCAAAGAGTCTTCTTTATTTTCATGACTATGAACATTGTAGATTCAAACTGAAGGTATACAAACCATGAATGACCAGAAGGAGAGTGATGGGGTGCTGGACCAGATGAGCTGGCCTCCACAGTCACCAGACCTGAACCCATCCAGATGTTTTGGGGTGAGCTGGACCACAGAGTGAAGGCAAAAACTCCTTCAAGACTGTTAGAAGAGCATTTCAGGTGACGACCTCTGAAAGCTCATCAAGAGAAAGCCAAGAGTGTGCAAAGCAGTAATCAAAGCAAAAAGTGGCTTCTTTGAAGAACCTAGAATATGACATATTTTTAGTTGCTTCACACTTTTTGGTTATGTAGCCTACCATACTTCCACGTGTTAATTCATGGTTTGGATGCCTTCAATGTTCATAGTCATGAAAATAAAGAAAACTCTTTGAATGAGAACGTGTGTCCAAACTTTTGGTCTGTACTGTAGGTAAAAATGAGTTTTGGGGGCCTAAAATTACTCAAAAAATGTTGGCGGCGACAATACTAAAGTCCTATTAAAATTTTTGAAATTTTGTTGTAATATTTTTTAAGAGGGACACAATGTAATTTTTAACATTTCCAGGTGCTTCATAGTTTGTTTTTAGCAGTTATTAAACAAAAAGACATTTATCAAGACAAAGTGGGACAGTTCTTCAAAGGGACGCCGGAACGAGACGTAACACAGGTTCACTCAGCCCTGCTAGCATCTGTCGGTCAACATCGGTCACTGACTAAACTTCTGTTTTATGTCACATTCTTTAAAGATTTCCGTGCTGCGATGTTTTGCGCAAATTGCGTCACTGTTATTTCACGTTTGATTTCACTGTATATTTTGGACCTTTTCTCTGTAGATTTATGGTGGATTTGTACAAAATAAGAATCAATATGATGCTTTAGAGTTTAGATTCACAGAATATCAATGGGAGATCAATACTCTTCTCATAAGAAAACTGTTGATCAGCTCTGCTTTGACGCTGCACCACTGCAGAGGGAAGTAGAGAGGGAGAGAGAGACATGAGCCCATAAGACTCATGCGTCTCGCGTTCCTCGGGGTGTCCACCCCTGTGCTAAATAAACTTTGATCAACTGATTGATAAAATAGTGCTAGAACTAGAAAAGCATGGGAACTGTTACTTGAAGTGTGAGTTTGAGACATGAGACTGACCCCACGTAGCAGTGCGCCGCACTCAGCACCCACTGGTTGTTGATGAGAGACCCTCCACATGTATGGAATCCTGCATAGTGGACGCTGACCTGCCACGGCCAGGCTCCGACAGGTGCATCAGCGCCCCCTACGATCCGAGTGTTCAGAGGCGCTTTCCCACACACTAAAGACACAACACACACACCTCTGAGTCAGTTTGTCAAAGTGAAAGTGAAACTAATACAGAAAAGACCTGAACTCACCATCGAGCTGAGCCGCTGAACCTGGAACAGAACACACACAGTTTTAATAATACACACACTTGATTATTTGGAGAAACACAGGAAATAAACAATGTAACAGCTTCAACACAAACATGCTGGAGTTACATTTCAGGTCAATGCTAGTGTGACCGGTGTATTTCTGTCTGCGTTGTGTTTCTGATTTATGATTGTTGGTGCAGGAGTGAACCACGGGACACAGCCGAGTGATTTAAAAGTGAGTCAACGTGTGCTGTTAACAGTTGGCCCAAACTCTTCCATCACGGGATACTGTGTTCCTTCGCTTTTGTATTTTTTTTACAGTGCTATAGACACAACACCGACAGCTAATACTCATGAGCTGCTTTTCTCTCAAATGCACTGTTTGGCGATCGTGTCACAAAAACAACTCGCGCAAAAGACACTAAACTCAGAACCAGGCAGGTTATCAACTGAAATTATGGTAAAAAATGAAGATCACTACTTCGCGGGTTATTTTTGGAACGTAACCCCGCAATAAATGAGTTTATGGGGCCTAAAATTACTCGTTAAGTATTGCAATAAAAATGAAGTGAAAGTTACGACACACGAAGAAGAAACGTAGGCGAACGATGACACAGCACAGTGACTGGACGCCTGGAATGTAGAATAACCAGCAACAAAGATAACTTTGTGTAATTATAACACTATAATGAACCGGTTACACTTGTACTGCATAAACAAAACATTCCATCAAACACACAACAAAGTCTATCTACAGTTTGATATCATTTCATATTAGGTTTGAGGTTAAATGTGAGGTCAGCCCATCAGTCCGGTAATAACGACTCATATTCCTGGAGAAATGAGCTGAATAAAAACACAAACTTAGACGTGTCCAAATGTAAAGTTACCGCAGGAATAAGATAACACGGTCAGACTTTTATCATCACCACCACCACAACCTGCCGCTGTGAAATAAAATCTGTGATCTCGACCTGCGAGTCCAAAGACAACGGCAGTTCAAAAGAATCAGATCGCTCATTACAAACAAATTATCCCTCGGTTGACCTCATTTTGCCCCGCCCAGTTTTCTAAGAAGTGTTTAGCTGCATTTAGTAAAATTCAGTCGATGGTTTTTTTTTTTAACTGTCATTACATCTGTTCAAAGTTGCCTGATAAGACAAACTAATATTTTATCTATCTTAACAGAGCTAAACAGGAAGTGCACTTTTTACAAAATAGGGTTGTTCCTTTTAGCAGAGAAGAAAGACCACAAGACGTTCTGTTGTGCGTCATTATGACTGAGGTTTACAATGATGTTGCTGATGATGATGGTCCTGAAAATAATAAACACTTTGAAGACCTTAAAGGACACATATTATGCCATTTTTGTGTTGTTGTTTTTCCTTAAAACCTGCTCCGAAGCACCTCCACTTTGGAATCTCAGGCATCAGAACTAACATAAAACGTCTAGTAAAGTCACACATGGGTTGTGTGTGTTTCTACATCAAAAATTGAGTTGGAGATCTATTTACTCACTCCAAAGAAAATTACAGAGGTTCTGCAATCAAACCAATCTCACCTAATATGCTAATTCTGCAGAAATGCTCAAAACGAGTCTGCATGATTTATGGACTTAAAAACAGAGCAGAGTATCTCAGAGATCTATCTATGACATCACAGATCTATCTATGACATCACAGATCTATCTATGACATCACAGATCAGATCTGGACATTCAGAACAGTGTTTTTAGGAGAACAAAAGATATCTCACAAACAAAACTTCAGCGGCATTTTTGGTGAGGAAGCAACTTTACAATAGGATTAAAAACTCAAAAAAGTTGATTTAGCATAATATGTGTCCTTTAAGGGTCACATAAAATAACATGGGGAGCCGGATTTGGCCCGCGGGCCTTGTGTTTTATACATGTGGGTTTTTATTAAATATTTAATTGACTTATTTTAAAAGTGGACCATGTACAATTAGAACATAAATATTGTCATCCGATGCATTGTCCCCCGGCAGGGAAGGAAGAGTCCACAAACACTAGTCCTACATACAGTTTAGAACAGTGGTTCCCAAAGTGGGGGTCGGGACCCCTCGAGGTGTCGCAAAGCAAAATCTGGGGGTCGCAGATGATTTCTAGATTTAATTTTACAATTATGACTTGTTTTTTAATTTTTTTTTTTTATTTATTTAACCTTTATTTAACCAGGAAAGTCCCATTGAGATTCGGAGATCTCTTTTTCAAGGGTGTCCTGGCCAAGAGGCTCCAACACACACAACCCAAAACACAGACATTTTAAAATAAACAGAAAAGACATAGTTAAAAACAGTTACAGGTTAATGATTGCATTTCCAGGTCTTTCAAAAGAGAGTCAAACTAGCCATAGAGACAAGAGTTTAGAGTTTAAAAACTCTCTGTAAAGAATTCCAATCTGTTGGAGCACAATATTGAAAAGACATTTTTCCCTTTTCTGTTCTAACATTGGGAACGATCAATGGTTAGACATCCTGAGAACGCAACTGATGAGGTCCATCAGGCCTACGCTGAAGATACACACTCAGGTATGAAGGAAGTAGACCAACAAGTCCTTTGTATATAAACCTGTACCAGTGTGTGAGCCGTCGCGTGGCTAAAGCAGGACGTCCAACACCAGAGTACAGGTCACAATGATGGGTCTGTGCACCACAGTTTGTTATAAAGCGCAAAGAAGCATGAAACACTGAATCCAGTGAACGCAAAGCTTGGGCTGGAGCATGCCTATACAAAAGATCTCCATAGTCCAACACAGAAAAGAATGTTGCAGCAACAAGTCTCTTTCTGGAATGGGCTATATGCACGCACCACTTCCGCGTTCTGTGTCAGATTGCTCAGGAGTTTCCGGTGCGGCGAGGCGGTAGAGAGAGAGCGCTGTCTAGCATGATTGCAGTCTTCAAAGTGTACCTTGTGTTTGCTGAAGCTCTCAAAAATCAACGTTAATAAAGTGAGGTGAAGTCATCTAGCTCAACTGGTCAGAGCTTACTGGAGGAACGGTTCAAATTTGATGTTTGTTCTCATTTGGAAGGTAAGTAAGTAAGTTAGCTGAAGTTAAAGCTAGTGCTAACTAGCATTGAAACTTGACAGAAAAATGTTTAACTTTCTTTTACTATTGTTATTTAAATTAATGCAGTGATGTTTTATCATGTTGTGTTTGTAATTTTAGTGTCAGGTAAAAACTGTCTGATGGGGAGGAGGTTAGAGCTCAATGTTAGCACCCATTGTTAGCTCATTGAAGAAGTCCGAGGCTCCACACAAACTGATCAGGGTAAATATCATTATATTCCCGTTGGAATCTTTTGTCTGTTGTTTTATGTTGGTACAACATGTTCAAAGATTTAATAACAGCATGTTTCATTTTATATTGTGTCTGCACTGCTTTTTAGCAGCTAAAAAACTCTCAGAGCAGCAGTGCAATGTCAATGTATGCACTTATTATAGTGGGGCAAGCCCTAATGAAACAATGATAAATGGACAGTATCTATCATTTAACGTAGTGATATTTTGTCTTTTTATTTATTAGAGCATGTTTTAAAAGGCAAGATTGCTGCAAAATTAGATTCACTGTTTTGTCTGACTAATAATTCATTTCAATTCAACCTGCTCAGCTGCTTTTAAGACTTTGAATTAGATATTTTCAGATACAAATACACACTCTGAAAGTTTTTGATTGTTGTAGATTACACCACATTTATTTAACCCAACACACAATACAAAACAACTCAGTAAAGTTTTCAATTTGGCTTGGAATTAAGTGTAATCTAACTTTATTGCCTAAACTAATGGTTGTTGTCAAGGCCAAGCCAGGTGCTACAGCAACAAATAAGGTTAATTAATTTATTTGATGGGGACACTGAATTTATGAACAGCTATAACTGTGTTTGTCTTAGAACAAAGACATGACAAAACATTACCAAAAAATTAAATAACTCTCTGCTGATTGACTGATTGTTTTTGCATTTTTATTATTCATAAAACAATTGTCAGTTATAAATTTAGGTTACAAAACATGTCACGTGGACATAGAAAAAACTAACAATCATGCACTTTTCTCATTTTTCCCCCCATGCTGTACAAGTTTAGTTTACTCTTCTGAATTTGAAGAATGAACATCTCAATCGGCAAACCACTGGGACACAAAGTGACCTTCAATCAAGAGGAAAGAACTTCACATGGAATCAGAAGCTATAAAAGATTTTGCAGCCACGAAGAAGCTGAACATGTCACAAAGCAGGCTGGCTCTACACCCAGATGCACTATGGTTAGGAGGTGTCAGTAGAGGAGCTGCTGTCTGGTCCTTCTCATGAGTATCCAAAATGCTCAGAACATGACTGTGGCTATTTAGTTTCAGAACATTTTCTATCCATTTACACAGATTCAGACTTTATTTTTATTAATAGAGCTGTCATTTACCATCTCACTTGTTCAGTGAGTTTAGTTTGTTTCTCCAGACCTGTTCTCACATAGTAAACGGCTTTTGCCATAACAGTTTGTTTTTATCTACAAATTTACACACCACAGCAAAAATCTAAAACTAATTAACGGTCAATTTTAAACAAACAGGAAACCAAGGTTGACCATATGAATCAAACAGGAGACTGGTCTGAGCAGAAAATACAGATGGTGTGATTGTGTTCCTTGTGCGTAAGATGACATGTTGAACAGCGCATTTCCCAGAGATGAGGCAGTGACGTCCGAACTTCAGCAAACCAGAAGTTGTTGGTTTAATCCTTCTTCACCAGGTTGAATGAGGTCCAAGGTCACCAGGTCAAATCACCAGTAATTCAACTAGAAAAAAAAAAGTCAAAGGGCTGAGTTAACAGACTACAAAAACAGACAAATTATTATCTTATTATCATGTCAGATTGCAAGTCAATTAGAGAAGCCTTTTTAAAAAATAGTTGTACTGTAGAAATAACAGTATACAACAACAGAACCACAATGTTTATTTTCCAAGATGAGAATAAAAAGGTTTCTAAGTGAAATGGCATAGAAATCTGTCTAGTAGATCTGCGGTCTAATCTCGTATCTGTTAAAGCTGGTTCCACCTAGCTCCAAAAACAAGTATCTAACCAGCAAACCTGCTAATGGAAAACAGTAATGTTTGATTTATCAACCAGAGGTTGTGTATTTCTTGACATTTGTAATGCCAATAACACTAGAAAATAAATTTAGTAGATTTCATTGCTCTCTGTGAACATGTGTATTTTTTTTGTATTGTGCTGTCTAACTGGCTTATGAACAGCAGATGTAAATGTGCAATGTTTGCTATATTCTTATGCACAGTAATTTAAATGTCTAAATAAATATGTACTGTTATCAAATAAACAAGTAAATCAATCTGTCAAATTGTTTAGTATGTAAAACGTATTTATATATTTGTGAAAATGCTAAATTGCTCTTTCAGATGTGGCAACTAGGTGGCAATGTACTGTCAATTTCAGACGTTTGAGACAACTTACAGAAAACGGCAAACTAGTATTTAGACAAAAGAAATAAATCACTCTTTTACTAGAGACTACCAGACTGAATTGTGGTTAATAAAAAGACACTGGTCCACAATAACAATTAGCTACTGCAAAAATAAATAACAGACCTTGGTTTGTATGGAGCACCACAATAATGAAGTTAGCTTAGCATGTAACTTGTTTTGGGTACATCATTTGTATTCACTTATAACTTTGACTTCCTTACCTTGTGTATAATTTCATGTCATCTTCACCAGCAGTGGCTACGATCCCTTCAAATAAATTTCATCCACGTTGTTTGTTGCTCCGTTTCTTTTGAACAGATCCTCAGCGCGAAGTTACTCTGGTGCAGGCTCTTTGTGCTCTTCCGTCTTCTCCGGAGGGAAGATTTACAGTCTTTTTTTGATGTCACAGTGTAGACACGCAACCATTAAAATACACGCTATTAGAGAAATAAATAAAATGCAGCTAAAGGAAGAGTGGAGTAGAGTTTTTTGCAGGTCAAATTAGGCCACAACATGGGCGAAACACTAGCGTCCGCCATTACCGGAAACTCCTGAGCAATCTGAGATTTTACCGGAAACACGTCATGAAGCTCCGTGCATAGAGCCATTGAAAGAAAATGACAGCTTGTTTCTGAAATAAAAACCTAATTTCAAGCGCAACTTTTTGACAAGGGATTCAATATGTGGTTTAAAAGACAATCCATCATCAATTATGACACCCAAGTATTTAAAAGTATTACAACTTCAATAACTGAGCCGTCAGGTGTAAAAATTTTATAACTTTAGCATGAGATTTGACTGGATTTTGGTCATATAAAGCAATAAACTACAAACATAAATGCATCTTAGCCCAATTTAAATGGTTTTCCATCAAGAAATGTTTATTTTATTTTGCTGTGGGGGTCGTGAGTTAGTTACATCGTCATTTTCTGGGTCCCGGTCTGAAAAGTTTGGGAATCACTGGTTTAGAACATTTACACTTATAATAAAACTCATGTAAACATACGTACACTTTCTTACAGAGCCAGTAACAGAAAACAGGACCAACTAAACCTTTTTTTAGTTCGATGTTAGTTCAGTTCAGCCAAGCCATTTAGCACTTTGAACGCCAGACACAAGTTTGAAAAAAGTTTGAAGTTTTCAAAACTCAAAGATTATGTTTGCCCAAGATGTTACAATGATTTTTTTTATTTTTTTATGCCTGATTCACTTCATATATTACAATAAAAATGCATCTAAATGTACATTTTGTAGTCAGACATCTGTATTCACATTATTATATAATGTAGAGGTTTAAGAGGTTCAATTCTCACCTGTGAAGAGCAAACAGAAGACACACAGGACCCACATGGCTGCAACAACTGCAGAGCTCACCTGTTCAACTGCATCTGAAGCCTGGCACCTGATCACAACTATTTTTAAAGTATCTTCACTTACTTCCTGCTTAGATCATGCTCAGATTAAAATGCCTTTCTCTATTGGTTACTTGTAGTAATTAGAAAAATATTTGCATACTCCCTTTACATGTGGCCATACCTGCTTGTGTGGCCATACCTGCTTGTCAAAGCCTGTTCCAGTCAGATTTCAGAAGCTAAGCAAGAAAGGGCCTGGTTAGTACTTGGATGGGAGACCGTTAGAACACCAGGTGCCGCAGTGGGACGACAGGAGTAGATTGTCGTTGTGTCCTTGGGCAAGACACTTAACCCACACTGCCTCAGTGTCTGCGTACACTGGGTGAGTGGATGCCAGGTTGTAAAGCGCTTTGAGTGCCTGGAAAGGTAGAAAAGCGCTATATAAATAGACCATTTACATTATGGATATTTAATCATGCTGAGATAATTAAACTAACCAACTTTTTTTTTATTTCTTCAAAAAAGCTTAGGATAACAAACAAAAAACAAAAACCAGAACACCTTCCACCTAAAGAAACTGGTCTGACAGGCTGCACACCTCTGATCATCAGGAAACATTAAGTTTATCGATAACCAGCATTTTTCAACCACAATATAATCATACAAACAAAATATTCATAGGGTTAGTAATTTGTTAAATCTTAATAATTGTGGCAAATGTTTAAGCAAAATTAAATACTATTAATTTTAAACTATAGTCACAATGATCCGTACGACCTGCCACGACCTCTCTGCAAACGATTTTTTGCTCATTTCCTTCGTCATTTCTGAGGCGTCGTCATTTAAAAATGATCCTATTTCTTTCGTTTTGACATTGAGTTCAGTTGAAAGAAAGACATTCTGAGTGCAGCAGTTTGACCTGAAAAACATTCAGATGACAAACAAAATCACCCACATAAAGCCTGTGTGTGCCAAGTACTGCGCTTGCCAACAGTAATTGATTCCATCTTAAGCACGCCAGAGCTGACAGTAAGTGCTCAGCTATTTATTCAAAGGAAATACATCGTCATTCGTCACCAACATCAGACAAAAGGTTTACACGGCTGGCTGAAAGAGAAATATGTCTGATTAGATTGATACTGCCACTGTGCTCCTGGGCAGGAAGTTTTTTTTTTTTTTCCATTGATACTGAGAGAACTAACTTGAATCATTTGGTAACACAATATAATAATTAAACAAATATACCTGCTAATTAATAGGAAAACATCTGATTATTACTAAATGATTAAATTGTGTTTATTTATATATTAAACAAACATGAACTACTCTTTTATATGCACGGATATGACTCCGATGGATGTGTGTTGAACTCTGATCTGAGTTCTTCCACATTATCCATTGGAACTTCCCCCACTGAAAGTGTTCAGAGAAACATGGAAGGTTGATTGGGTGACTTTTCAAGTGTGCCCGCCTGCCTTAGTTTGTGCTCAAACCAATCACAGTGATGAATCATAATGACGTATCGAAGGGGCACATTGGATTAAACACATCTCTCTGTTCTTTGTTCAAAAAGGAAATCCTTTGTGTTTCTGCTCAAACAGAATCAAACGCAGCAGCTGCCCTCTTTGTTTTGTTTAAAGTTGGGGTAGCTAACTTTTTAGTTGTAAATAACTAAACTTTGTGTTTTCCACCAAAAAGTACATGATAAATGCAGCATTTTGTGAAAAATTGAGACCCCAGAGTACTCTCTGAATCAAATAGTAAACAATTTAAGTTCTAATCAGGAGCAGAATGCAGCGTTCTGATTGGCTGAGCTTGGGTGGTCCTCTCCAGTTTCACTTTAAAAGAGAAAAAAAGAGGTTTTTAAGTCAAAATTGCAACCACAACTTAATATACTGTATATTGATATTAACAATGTGTTGAAGGATTTATGAGAGAAAGTTTTCACATTTAAAACCTAAATTGTGTTTTCACCTACCTCACCTTTAATTCAGGTGTTACTTGCTGTCATCTTTGTTAACAGCGCTGCTAATGGACTCTGACTCTACAGACTTAAACTCTACATCTGCAATTAGATCTGCAGTAGTCTTAGTCACATATTCAGCCTGTCCTTCCAAGGGAGTGGATCTCTCCTTTTTGTTTTTTGAGTTTTTCCTTGCAAAGAAGGAGAGTCTAAAGACAGAAGGAGGGTCTAACACACAAACCTGTTAGTGATTCTTAAAACCTGTCCACACACACACACATATTCCAGCAGGTGGCGCTAATTGTCCAAGTCTATGACATTTTTAAAGAAACTTTATTCACAAAATAAGAACATTGATTAACAGTGAGTACATTCATTTGTGTTTGTCACATCATGTAGAGTTCATAGAGACGCTCATGTAAACAGCAGCAGCCCGAGCAGAGCCAGCAGCAGGTGTGAGGCGAGGAGGGCGGGGCCAGCGGTGAGGGCGGGGCCACTGCTGGTGGTGGAGACGATGGGAGCAGCTGTGGTAGAGGCAGCAGGAGACAGGAACTCGCCCAAAACGGACCTCAGGAAGTCCTTGAAGGCGCTGACTTTCTCAAAGGTCATCATGTCTGCACGGGTGGTGCTGTTGGTGTTGAACAAAACCACGGCCTGGAACCACGAACCGCTAACTTTGCACATGAGCGGGCCACCATAATCCCCCTGAACGCACCACAGAGAAGAGACCAGTCAGATGTGATCAGGTAAGATGATATTTTGACACTAACTTCTGCCGTACTCTGACTGCGAGTTAAGTGCAAGTCCTGCAGGACTTGAAAAGTGCTTCAGTAGTGCAAGTGCATGTCTAAGAGTTGTGTGAGTGTGTGGAAAGAATCTGTATAGAGTTTTATTTTCCCAGAGGTCGCAACAGTCTAATGCGACTTTCAAGTCATAATACAAACATTCTGGCGGGAATCCACAGGAATCCGTGCGGCTTTGGGCAAATACAGACCGCAGTGAACTGGAGCTGGTGAACAAGACACTATGTAAGGAGTTTACGTGTGTCTCGAAACGAACTCGCCTCACAGTCAGTGTACGACAAGAGCCCTATCTTCCTCTCAGCTCTGGTCTAATGCAAGACATTTTTCTCCTGCACATCTACTAATGTGTGAAAATAACAGCGCAATAAGTTCACTGGAAACATGATTTGGCTATAAACTGTATTTAGACTCTTTTCAGTTAGAAAAAGGCCATGCAGATGTAATACTATAAGCCAAATAGAATTTACATGTCCAAAAGTCTATTCTCACGAGTAGCTTTAATCAAGCTACTTTGCTTCAAATAAATTTTTTTCATTTTCAACAGCTTAATCCCATTAGGAGTCGCAAGTGACTGGAGCCTATCCCAGTGACTTTGGGCTTTAGAGTCAGAACTAAACTAAACATGGATCGACCTCAGAGTCAGAACTAAACGTGGACCAGGACTAAACATGGATGGACCTCAAAATCAGGACTAAACAAGGATCAACCTCAGAGTTTAGACTAAAAATGGACCAGGATCGAAACTAAACATGGACCGGCCTCAGAGTCAAGACTAAACATGGACCAGAGTCAGAACTAAACATGGCCTCCTAAACCAATTTTATTATTGAGAAAATGTAGCTGAGACAGAACCCTGAGCCCAGCTGTCACGTACCTGCTGCAGAGTGAAGATCCTGGTGCACAGAGTGTTAGCAGAGGATGCGGTCCCACAGCTCACGATCGAGGTCTGAATCTCCCTCAGCGTCTGAGCTCCTGGACACACAGCATCACTTTTATTATTATAAAGTAGTAGGTAGGTGAAGGTAAGCTGAAGTTTGAACAGTGATCCAGCCATTAAACAACGGACTGGAAAGGTCAGTGTTAGGGTTTGCTTCGCTCATAGTCACAGTCACAAGGCCTCTCCAGGATAATCTGTTGGGTTAACGTTTCTTGTGTAAGGCTTTGAGGAGTGGGGAGCTTCTCATACAGGCAAACTCTATTTGGGGGCTTTAGGTGAAAGGACTTTTTGTATGACTGGAGGGAGTGGAGATTGACTATTTACCCTTCAAGAAGTCTATTTTTTAGGCTCTTGCTTCGGCTAAAAGGACAGGGAATTGCGTGCACACGTCCTTTGGCAGACCGATGTTTTTCTGCCCTCTTACTCTTCTTCGGAGAAGAACGCTCAAAGCCATAAGTTTTAATGCAGTAGCTCATAGGTCGTATCGGGCCAGAGCTATTAATTGGGATTCACAGCTAACACTTAACTCACTGAATCTATTGTGCAGTGAAGAAATATTAGGCGCAGGGTTGGTCTCCACATACACATTTATTTGTCCTGCAGTTTAGTAGCTAAAAAAGTACCTTTAGAGCGTTTGGGTTTAGTTTGTCTTTTAGAATGTCTGACCTGTTGCCACCAGGCTCCAGCCGGCAGAATAGCACGTTGTTCCCTCTGCAAAGGTGTTCTGTCCGTCGTCCAGGCAGATGGGCTGGATGTAGTTGGACAGAGTTGGTTTGGAGGCCAGCTTCAGCACCACCACGTTTGAAACGCCGCTGCTGTTGCTCCTGGTAATGTTTGTGATCATCAATCGGACCTCGTTAGCGTTAGAGCCATTCTGATGCAGGCGACCTAGCACCACGCTCCACTCCGACATGTTCAGAGAGCTGCACACATGGGCAAAGGTCAGACTAGTATTTTAATACCCTGCAAACATCTGGTTTTAACAGCATTTTAGAGGACACAATTAAACAGTATTGATTATGATAACTATAGTCGGATACCCTAAGACAAGTATTGTATTTGGAACAGGATAAGTTAGATTTGATTATCCTTACATCATGTCACCACTAGAGGCGCTCAGAGTGTCCTGACCTGGGCAAACAGCTGGAGTCGCTCAGCACAGCGTTCTCAGACACCAGAGTTCCTCCACACACATGAACCTGGTTCTTCTGGATACTGACCATCCAGGGCCACTGTCCATCAGACACAGAGGCTCCAGCAGAGAGGTTCTTGTTCAGAGGAGCATTTCCACACACCACAGCTGTGACAAACACACATTAGCGGTCAGAAACACCAAAGCAAGATAACTCTCCATCCCCTTCCAGGTCGCTCCTCAAAGGAAATAGGAATGCTTCATATAAGCGTTCTATTGGTCCTAGCACAGTTTGAGGCCTGTCAGTCAGCCTCACACTTTTTATCCTCCTCCAAGTATGTGTTAGGGGGTTTGGGAAGCTCAATGGCAATATTTACCACTGAAGCATTTTTTTTATTATTTTACAACTTCCGTCTGATATACCAAACAGAGAGCTAGTTTAAAAAAAATACAAAAATTACAACAATACAGTGAAGCAGGACTAGCATTAAGACATTTTCTGCAGCCAATGCAGCTAACGTCAGTGGAAAATGCCCCCAGCTTTACAGTGTATATTTTTTAGAAAAGTCAAACCCTCCCACACCATTAACTCTTCAATGTCAGAGCTTACGTGAGGCTGTAGTGTTAGAAGTGGAGCATTAATCGCGTGAGGGTGAAGAGCGTCTCACACTATAGGCAGTGTAGGTAAATGCTGAGGGTGCAAAGTGAGGCTAAGGACACCAGCCAATGTCCTGAGGGTGCGGAGCTCAAAAAGTGTTAAGAGTTTGGAATATATGCAGAACAAAACTCAGAAAACAGTTTAGAACACATGTTCCACCTCTTATAATTTATCAACTAATTTTTATGTTAATAGGACACAATGTCTGAGTTACTAGAAAAATCTAATGCATCTGCTGACAAAAAGTCTGCAAATTACTGCAATAAAGTATTTGCCCAGTCAGTTTCATTTCACTTCATGAAAACCAGCGATTTGACTCGGTCCCCAAACAGTGCATTTGAGTGAAAAGCTCAGCGTATTAGCACAAGCGTACGCCTACACTAGGTCTGTGCGCCGGTAAACGGTAAAAAAAAAAAAAAAAAAAACATTTAAAATGTAAAAAAAATGCTAAACAGTGTGGCAGCGAACAGTGAACCACATTATAGCGAAGGAGAGCTGTGTATCGTTATAAATTTCGGGGGAAGGACGCCAAGACCCCCTGCCCTAAAATATATATTTAGAGTTCTAATCATTGTAAATTTGAATACACACCCTCTTTACGGGCATCTACCTTCCTTATGGGGACAAAAGCTGGTCGCCATTATGTAAATCCTTCATTTTGACATCAACAACATGGTTTTAAGTTCAAAGAAGGTTAAGGTTAGGTTAAGTATCCATGAAATGAATGTTCACATGAAAAAAACATGTGTGGATAAGTGTGTGTGAGGGAGGGAGCATGTGAATCTTGCCTTGGGCGGGTGTAGTTGTTGTAGGTTTTGTAGTGCTGGTGGTGGTGGTAGGTGGTGCAGTAGTCGAGGACAGATTCAGTTTGGTGCAGTTCACACTCAGGTCACTGTCTGTGCCGTTGGATCTGAAGCTGACGAAGCCCGGCTGGTTCTCTGTGATATAGCTCTTTATCCAGTCCTCATATCGAGAGACTCGGGAGTAGATTCCAGGGTAACCGGGCAAAGCACATTGATATCCAAAACTCACCACTCCAAACTCGATCCAGACCGAGCCTGGCTTGTACACCAGAGGACCTCCTGAGTCTCCCTGAAAACACGTTAAAGACCATGTGACAGACTATTGCATTTTTCAAATTTTGGCTTAGTTTGGTGTGATAGTGTGTTACAAGATATTATCATTTGTCAAATAAAAACGTCTGTGTCATTTATGCATATTTTGTCCCATTTTACAATCTGGTTGCTAGGTAACAGTAGTGGAATTACCGCTACATACAGTATGTCATATTTACGAGACAAAAGACTGAGTACTGAGTTTGTAAGTGACATGTAAAAAGAGAAAATCTATGAAAAGCGCTATACACATAAAGATTACTTACTACTTGGTAAACAGTGGCAGAAAAACAGAATAACTACAGTACAACAGCACTTCTGTTTCTCTCACATTGCAATTCTCACTCACAAACTGGGATCACATACACATTTATGCCGAACAACCTTTAACCAGAGAGAAAAAACTAGGCCAAAAAATCTACAAAAAACAATTTATCAGGTGTTCTTCTCATACTTTTGCCAATCGGTCAAAATATTGAGAATAATGTTTCACTGTTTATGCACCATGGACAGGCTGAGATCTTGTGATGGAGGGCACACAAGGATACAGTGAGGAAGGAGATGGACTAAACTCACTGAGCATGATCTGCTGGATTATTGCAGCCTGACGGAAAACCACAGTGGGATTGTTCAAATTCCTCAAGATGTATTTTTATGCGGTGAACCCAGGTCATGTGGATGCTCTCTGCCAGATGTATGAGGAATTGGTAATTGGCTTAATTAATGCCGATAAATCATTCTGCAGTAAAATGTCAGGCCAGGTTAAATGAGCACATGAGAGAACCTGCTGGTAAGACTATGTGAAGCTAGAGTCAAGCAGTTCAAGGATAATATTATGTAAAAAAAGAAATCCCCGTCTTCACCTACCACCCACCTCCTCCCACTTGTCTGTATTTACTTGCAATTACTCAAATGTTAGCAAAAGCTCAACTTCTATTTCCCGCTACAGTTCAGCCTTCGAACTGCGGCAACTCTCATCTCTTTGTTTTTCTCACTACAAGACAAATTGAAGACTACAATATCAGACCACTGTAAACTGAATAACCACATACTGGGCTGGGAAAATGCTTTGATTATTAATCAAGAAACCAGCAAATATAATCATTAGATCAAAGAAGCAACAGAAAGTGAGGCCCACGCACTTTGAATTGAGACAAACTCTGCAGTATGTGGAGCAGCCTTCACCAGAAAACATCAGGTGGCGGGGGCCTTGGGCGGCCCAGTAGACCTTATGTGTCCCACGGGCTGGCTACGCCTGGGAACAGCAGATAGTAAGACACGTCACCATGGCGACTTGCGACGCCTCTGACGAAGACGGAAGTGATCGGCGAAATTAGTTAGGTAATAAACCATCTCTTACGATACTTGCCTGATATAGAAGAAAACTCATAATATTTTGCTATCACCATCTGGTGATTTTAGTTGGTACTAGACAACAGACAAGACAAAAAAGTTACCTCAACAAGTTTTTTTTTTTTTCTAAAAGGAAGAGCTTGGTTGTTTTCTTTACCTGGGTTAAAGAGTGTTTTTTGTGCCTCTTAACTATTTCAGAAAATTTCTCATGTGTGTTTTTTTGAGCACTTCTCAAAAAATGCAACTCTTCTCAAAAAATTCAATCGGTCTACAGCTGCATGTTTCAAGGGCTTACCCCAGAGGGCAGAGGTCAGACACCAGAGGGCAGAGGTCAGACACCAGAGGGCAGAGGTCAGACACTTACGTTACAGGAGTCTTTGCCTCCTCCTCCAGCGCAGCACACAGCATGTTATCTGTGATGTTGACGTAGGGAAAGTAGTCACAAGAGCACTGTCTGTTCCCCACAATGGGCACCTGCACCTCCTGCAGGTTCGTTGCCAATGACCCTGCAGAGAAAAACACTCAAGTTTGAAAGATTTTACACCAGGATCTATGTTTTGACTGGCTCTGGTCCTTCAGACGCTCTGGGGAGTAAGAAATCTGAACAGCTTACCCCTGCATCACCCAGACTTACAGTAAATAATGTTGTTTGTATGTAAGTTATTTATCACAAGTCTTTGGTTTGATGAGAAAGGAATCCGACAAGTTTCCTTGTTTTTTCAATCAGTCTCCTTTTCCCGGATGTGAGAGCATGTCTAAAGTTCAAATTTCCTAAATCTCTCATTGGCGCAAAATGGGAAGTTTCTACCAAGTGGTACTTCACACAAATTCACAGTTTACTTCAAGATGGGACTTTGCACTTAGGTAAACCTTCATGTAAAAATTCTATCAAGTTTGAATACACTTTAAATGCCTACTATGAAGTGTTTACGCTGGCAAACCGACGGAAAAATGACTAAAGGCGGCAGATATTGTGCAATGTCTATCCGTGGATATGCAGCGCCTGCTCAGACTGCACGAGTGAATCTCTGAGGTCAAAAGTTATCAGCTCACGATTCATGTTCTCACACTACACGGCCGGATGGTCTAAAGCTGGGGTGTCGACCTCATTTTGACAAAGGGCCGCGTTGGCATTGGGGTTGTTCTCGAAGGGCTGGTTGTAACTAAAATGAACCTTACTAATCATTCTGCATTTGATTATTGTATATGAATTAAAGTGACAATTACTGAATATACATCTGCATTAGTCTTAAAAATGACTTAAAGTGAACCCTGACTATAACGACAAATATGGCTAAAATGCAAGTACATCTCATGTTTGTTCAAATAAACTACAAACAAATATAAAACTGCTTACTATGTTTATAAAATCTGCATTGTTTTGAGCTACTGGGTGTCGCCATATTGTGCATTCTGGGTTGATGACATCAAATGGTTGTTTTTGGTTGTTGCCATGGATACTCCTGTGGTTCGATCGGTGAACAGTTGAAACAAAAACACCACTGACAGTGTCCAGTTCTTGTCTCTTCCTCTTGATTATCTTCAGTTTTACAAAATTCCACATAATCGTTTTGTATTTGGCCAAACTCCAGCTCAAACTGAAAGGTTTTAACTGTTGAATTCATGTTGCTTAGTTATCTGTTACCTTGACAACCACCAGAAGGCAGACAGACAACCATTTGACGTCACAGCCAAGACAAAATGGCAGCCATGTGATTTCTTTAAAACATGATTTTGATAAAACTACAAATACTTTCAAGGTTTTTGTTCTGAATTTATATAAGTGATGATATTATAAGTGTTTTAAGGTAAACATGTGATTGTAGCCAGGGTTCGCTTTAATCTGTTAGTTTCAGACAAATCATTTCATTAGGTTTAGACACACACACCCTGGCATTAATATAAAAGTAAGCATTATATAGACCTTGAGTGCCGCATAAAATGAGGTGGCGGGCCGCATCCGGCCCCCGGGCCTTGACTTTGACATACGTGGTCTAAAGAGATCTGAGTCTCACACTGTATATGGCACGTCAGAGTTTTGTATCCCGAAACACAACATAAAAGATGGAGGAGAAGAAGAAGAATCCAGAAGTGGAGATGCCCTGTGTATAATCAAAAAACATTGTTTGCACATGGGTAGTATGAGAGATCGTGGCACTGCTTCTACAGCGATGTTCCGACAAGGGGCAACCAAGATTTCAAACAAGTTTGATTTTCTTGCGACTCTACGATTGTCGATCGGAAGCTGGTTGTGACACCTCACGTGATTGAACCTTTTTTTTATCAAACCAGTTGCTGAATTGTATAACCTCAAAAACAAAGTGCTTTTCGTGAGAATTTTGCACTTTATTTACTGTTGGAAGATGCAGTATAAGATCTTCCACAACTCTGCATTTTCAGTTTTGCATGTTGAGTAAAAGCTTGATAAACGAGGTTGTTCATCATTGTTCTCACCTCCAAATACGGTGGTTCCCCAGCCTGTGGTCCAGACGTTGATGTCTGCGTTCAGAGTACTCCCCGACGCTGCCAAACACACAGGCCGGATGTAGTCTGTGAAGTTGACGGTGGAGTCCAGCTTGAGCAGAGACATGTCGTTGTCATATGTAGAGAAGCTGAAGCCTGGGTGGTAGATGATCTGACTGATGTTGCGTCTGACTTCGTTTGGGTTGGAGCCATTTAGGGTCCTACGTCCGATGTACACAGTGAGCATAGAAGCATTTTCACTGTGGAAGAGGAAACAGGAAGAGATGAGGAATTACTGTGTTCATAATTCCGATTCAAAAAAGCTTTGTGTGAGCTTCCTTTATATCCTTATTCATTTGTGTCGTTTCCAGTGTAAAAAAATTGTGATGGCAGCAGCTCACTTAAGCAAGTCGCCTAAACACCTGGCGCCTCAACCTCCGACCACCATCAAGCGTTTCCTAAATTGCATGTTATTGGTTGGTAGGGAAACCGGAGTGCCCGGAGGAAACCACCAGACACGGGAGGAACATGCAAACTCCACACTCGGGCTCGGCCATCTATGTAGATATATGGAAGAATGCTAGATACTGTCCTCAATGCTAATCATTATTAAGAAATATTTTGAATTGACTTGGGATGTATTTCACAAAACCTCCATGCTATTGAATAAAAAGTAAAACTGATAACACTTATTTTTAATAAATGGCTTCTTGTCATAATGACCTTTTTTATTGAGTTGAGGTCAACAACGGAAAAGTTATCAAGGAAACCAAAGAACATCTGTTATATTCGGGAACAGTAAATGACAATCTCTCAATAACAAACAGAATGTTTACCGACACTTCAAACTAAGCCACACCGCTTCCCACTCATTATGTTTGCAATCATCACGTCTTGCAGCCCTCGGGAGAGAAAATGTAAAATATCTAATGTTCTAACAACATCACGGAGAAAATGGGAGGTACTCTGTTTTAAAACACTTTCAACTGCACTATGCAGTTATGCAATTTTCAACATTTGTTGATGAATTTGTTTCAGCAAACTGCAACTTTACCAAAGCAAAACTATAATAAATGACCAGGAAGTAAGTGAGTGCTAACAAGGTCCGAGGATAGTAAATCAGTTGCTCATCGAGGATCCATGGAAATTGGAACAGCAGAAAAACAAGGCCTTGTTTGCCCTAACGAAGACCCGTAAGGGGTCGAAACGATGTACATCAGAGTGCCTCGGTTTTCTGCTGAAAACTATAATAAATGTTCACCACTGGAACTATCCCACCCAACAGTAACAGAAAAACCATAGAAGTGAGTTTGAAACATGAGACTGACCCCTTGACACAGTGCGCCGCGCTCAGCACCCACAGGTTGTTGATGAGAGACCCTCCACACATGTGGGATGAGTTTCTGTGGATGCTGACCTGCCACGGCCAGGCTCCATTTGGTGCATCAGCGCCTCCTACGATCCGAGCGTTCTGAGGCGCTTTCCCACACACTAAAGACACAACACACACAGTTTGTCAAAGTGAAAGTGAAACTGATACAGAAATGAACTGAACTCACCATGGATCTGAGCCGCTGAACCTGGAACAGAACACACACAGTTTTAGTAATGCACACACTTGTGTTTGGTTTATTTGGTTAAACACAGCCGTGTGGCTTTTGGCAAATGCAAATAGCAGACGACTGAAGCTGGTGTACAAGGCACTTTGCAAGAAACCCACACGTGTTCTGAACCAAACCCTCCTTGCAGATACAGTGTACGAAAGGTGTAAAGATCCTATAGAGGGTTTTTTTTGTTTATTAACATGGCTGATGCGCGCGCATCAACCTGCAGAAAGAGCCTCCGCTCATTGACACAAACAATGGAAACAAGTCGACAAACACTGTTGTCAGCTAACTACAAGAGTTTATCACTGTGAGAAAACAAAATTATGGTGCAAATCAACATCTGTGAAATAAATTGACCCTACGACCCTTAAAAGTTACATTCAGGTGAAAAAATTGAAAGAAAAGCGCTGTCTCAATCTTCAGGAGCCAGACGTATGTCAGACTGGTTCAGACCTGATCGTAACAACTATCTTTCGCCCATTTTGTTGTTTTATTCATAGAAGTTTCCCCAGCTAACCAGATGGAGAGCTGCTCTTTCTGCATAACACATGTGCCACAGAGCGAAAAGTGACTCTATATACAGTATTTTGCCAGATTGACCTGACAGACTTTAGTCATGTTATAATGTTGCTACCTCATCAAAAAGCTATGTTTTGTTTTACTTACAAAGTTTAAGTTTGTCTGTTAAGCTGTAAATGCTTTGCACCACATTGTGATGTCATTAACTAGATTTACAGTTAAGATCAGTTTATAGAACGAGCTTTGGCTGAAGCTGATGACTATATTTCCATCTTCTTATGTCAAACCACCAGTTGTTTTATCTGTCCTTGTCATGTTTGGACTGTATGTCTGCTCACATCCTCTGAAGAGTCCTGTGATGTGTGTGTGTGTTGCCAGATGATTTCCACAGTTTTTGCCGCTGTTTTCCTTCCAGAAGAACAAAGACGACAGCACCCTCTGCTGTCCAACTTCTTCAGGACAGTGTCTCGGTTTAGTGTAGCAGCAAATTTCAATTGTCTCTTATATCCAGTGTTGGTGTTTGTTGTCCTTTGTCACAATGACAGTAACATTGTTTTCTCTTTTGCAGTGGTCATACTGCCACAATATGTAATTTCTACATGACAATTCAAATTAATTGCTTAAAATACTATTAGAAAATATTATCTATGTTGTTATAATTTGTAATCATTCAAATTTACATAATGTGATGTGAAATGCATTTGTGAAGAGATTAGGCTAACACCTAGGAAAATGTTGTTGCTCAATGTAATCTCTTTGCATCTCACGTGAAAAGATGAGATTCTCATTGTTGCTCCTAAACCTCTTAGGAGCAAAAAATGAGACTAGAAACATTGAGAAACACGTGATGCCATAGTGAGACCTCACTCATATCTCAAATGGAGCTGAACTGAGTTGTGGCTGCTTTGATCTCATGGAGCAAAGATGAGAAACAAGAGACATAAGCTAAAATCTCAGCTTGGTCTCAGAAGGCTCAAAATTGTCTATGAGCAATAGCTGAGGCCTTGTTGAGATCTCATTCTTGCTTACTCTTTCCTCTGGGCAGTTACATGTGTGTGAAGCCAACAGCACATTCCAAAATGACTGGTTACCGTTGAACTGTGAACTGTCACAGACTGCTGATCTGCTTGGGTTTTGCAAGTCTGAAGGTTTCGAGTTGAGACTGTGGTCTCCAAGTCTGAGTCTGAGTTTGAGATGAGATTATGGGAATGGACATTCTGAGAAGCAACATCCAAACATGGTGAGAACTGAAGACTTGGACTACCAATCAACATTAACCTGGCTAAAAGGAGTTCTTGGACAACTGATAAAAGGACTTTCTTCTACTTCCTTCAAAATGAGAACACATGGGACAACTTTGCGAAGTTTAGAAATAGACGTCGCTTTGTAACTTTTGTGTTATCTGTTTGAATTCAAAGTAAATCTTTTTCCTAATTTGTATCGTTTTGAGTCCGAGTTGTTTTTCTAGACAGGATTACAGTACGTGGAAAGATCAAATTTCCCTAACAAATACTTTTCAAAATGTCTTTCACAGTCGATATAATGATAATTACAGTCCTTTCTCATGTTATTACGTTTGGCATGTTGCACAATCCTGTCTATACACTAGTTTCACCCACAGAATATTAATCTGTCTTGAGCAATCAGGTCTTTGATAAACCGAGAGCATAACTGAGCACAGGTTGGACTGCATAGTTTTGAATGTGACGTTGGCTTATGTCCAGAGTCAACAGGAGTCACTTTTTATTACACTATGCTTTGATATGGTCATGATGAGCTAAACTAGACTTTTGACGATGCTCTGTTTGGTTTTGTGCAAGTAGCGCTGAAAAAAGATGGCTGCCATCTGAGTTAGCCTTTAGCAGCTAGCTCCGGTTGTTCTTTTTTTACAAGTGGATGTGTGCACATGTAAGAAGATTAAAAAATATAGATTTTCAATTAAACTAAAACCTTTGGAATCAGACATTTAAATTTTGCAGGTCTGTGAGTCGAGCGCCAGCAGTTTAGTGCTTTCTGGACTTTGAGAGATTTTTCTGCCGCTGCACCAACTGAATGGCTCAACTCACGACAGTTTTAGGCCAGCATTGTCCTGTCCAAGTATTTTAATCAGTTCTTGGTTTTAAGAGGCAAATTTACCCGTTACACCTCAACAAAATGTCCTCATGTGACTTCAGCCAAACTCACTTTTTCCACTGTGAATTGTGTAGTTTTTCTGCTTTTCATAATGTATTAAATTACGGCATAACATAAAAACGTGAAACAAAAGGCGTAAATCGTCGTAGTAAATGTACGCTTTCTTGTGAGACTGAGGCTGCTGTTGCTTATATTAGTCACAGACAAGCTACAAAACACATGCTCTTGTTTAGACGTCTGTAATCAGATAAATGAAGTAATCAATTTGTGTGCATAATCAGTGATTCACTATCACACTGATGCGATGTGAAGTTGTTATTGCAATGTTGTGATTCTAAACAATATAATAGATAGTCTCATCACGCCGGTTTATAGTGATTAAACACGCTCACTTCTGTATTACAATAAAAACAATAGTTTAAGCATGCTCAGATTAGTATTCAAACAAAACAAACTGATTGGTTAATAGAATGTAGTTAATGAAAAACAATTTATAAGTTTAAATTCTCACCTGTGAAGAGCACACAGAAGACACACAGGATCCACATGGCTGCCACACCCAGACTGACTGCACAGCTCACCTCATGTGTCACCTGTCACCTGGAACCCGCCTACAGACATGTTCTGTGGCTTTCTCTTGAATTTCTGGAGAAATTAATAACGGTTAATTAAGGTCACATGAAGAAATGCGGCGTTCCCTTTCTGCTACGTCACGCCCACTTCTGTGTTCAAGGTGGAAGAGATTTAAAATTTCACCAAAATATAACTTAATAATTCCATCTAAACAATAAAATATTTCATGAAATAATATCTTAGTATGCATAACTGTTGAAAATGGTAGTTAATCTGTCATATGGACTTCAAGCTAAAAGAATCAAAATGTCAGAAAATAACGGCTTGAATTATTTCACATGTAACTGTCACTTTATTTATAATGCACTTTAAAAAGAACAAAGTTAACCAAAGTGCTACAAGAATAAAACTATAAAACAACAATAAGATGACAGCAGGTCATGACAGGTCCTCTGAACATTCAATTGTCTTCTGGATGCTTAAAAGGAGCCGTTCTTCGACCTTAAGCACTGTGCAGGACTGTAAGGATGGAGAAGCTCAGAGAAATACAGCAGGCGACACTATTTAAACACTTAGAAACAAAGAAAAGGATTTTAAAATGCATTCTAAAGTGAACTGGCAGCCAGTGAAGAGAAGATAAAATTGGGGTGATATGCTCAGTTAAAAGACGTTTGGCTGAATCCTGCAATAGGAAACTGACTCACCCCAAAATAAAGTGCATTACAGTAATCAAGCCGAGTGGTTACAAAGACATGGATTACTATTTCAAAGTCCTGAGGTGTGTGGTTATTGTTAGCCAGCTGTCGCAGATGAAATAAACTGGTTCTTAGAACAGAACAAATCTGGTTGTCAAGCGAGTTTAAAAAAAAGTTGAGATTCCTCAAAACCTCTGGAGAGGTAAGTCCGACACGACTAGGCCCAAACACCATAACTAAATTTAGATCAATCCAAGCTTTTAAATCCTTCAAACACTTCTGAAGGGACATCACAGAAAAACCATCTCCTTTTTGAGTGGTACATAAAGCTGACGATCATCTGCATAGCAATGAAATGAAACCTTGTGCTGTAAAGAGAAAAAAGAGTGGGGCCCAAAATAGATCCTTGAGGGACACCACACAACAAAGGAGCAACAGAGAACTCATAATTCTAGGCCTGATAGAAAATGTTCTCTTCTGTAAGTAGGACTTGAACCAAAGCAACACTTTTTTCACCAACCCACTGTTCCAACCACAATACTAGTTTGCTCGTCGCCAATCCGAGTGCGGCTCTTTGGCCCATTCAGAAACATTTACTTTTTCACACGCTCATTTCGAACTCCCAGTGATATTCTGTAAAACTGGATCTTTCTTTTTGGTCTTTATTTTTGTGCAAATCCGCCTTATTCACGTGGAGAAAAGGTCCAAAATGTACAAAGAAATAAAACATGCAAAAACAACGAGAATTAGCACAGTCCGAGAAGTGATGTTTACAGCTGTGGTTCTTGTCTGAATGTGACACAAAACAGAAGTTCACACACTGCCCTGACAAAATTGTGTGCAGCAGTGTTTTCTCTGTTCTGATCCCACAGGACAGTCTTGAGTCTGACTGACGCTCCTAAAGCCCAGTGGGGCCTCTAAATCTGAAATTTTAAAAATTCTCCTGAGGTACAATTCCCCCAGACCCCCTTGAAATACATCAAATCATGTTATGTAGAAAAATATTTTTAATGAAGGGCTTACAGTGTCTGTGTCTATGAAATTCAATAAAAATGTACGGTGCCCCGTGGTGGTGGCAGTAGGTCGAATCATGGTGTGGCTCTTCAAGGATGACGCTGAAAATTTCGGCTGCTGGCCTCTGCCTAGTTCACTAATCTACTGTATCAAATGCAGCTGTCAGACCAAGCAACGCAAGAATCACAGAGCCACCAGCATCCGAAGCTAAGAAAATGTCCTTAAAAACTCTTAAAATGCTGATTCTGTGCTGTGCATTGCTTTAAAACCAGATTGGAACATCTCAAGTGGTCATTAAACACTTTCTTGCATGACCTATATTCCCCTTATGACAGGTATGTCAAATTGCAGTCAGATAAACTCATTAGAAACATAATCAACATTACATAATCGGTTTTTGAAAAAAATGTCACAGTTTGGAGTAAAAAGTTGTACACTTTTGTAACCACTATGCAGTTACGAATACCTGAGGGGAGATAATGGCGTACACTAAAGTTACCAATATGCATTTATAGAACAAACGTGAATATTTTTTTATGAATTCTTATTACAACCTTCTGCATCAAACAGCTATTTTCAATTACAAAACA
The DNA here is from genome assembly GCA_038363315.1 of Mugilogobius chulae. Lineage (NCBI taxonomy): Eukaryota > Metazoa > Chordata > Actinopteri > Gobiiformes > Gobiidae > Mugilogobius > Mugilogobius chulae. Next base: position 8,733,747 of record CM076396.1, on the reverse strand, counting down.
ATGTATTTATGTTTTCAGAAGAAACTTCTTGTTCCTAGACCTGGGTTCTACAATCAAGATACCAAATGCCTACAACTCATTTATTGTGAAATATGAAGAAACAGTCGGCTTTACCAAGTAGGAAAAGATAGATATTGCGCTGTCTGAGATAGATCTGTTCACAATGACATACCCATGTGCATGTGGTAACCTTAGTGTACGCCATAATCTCAGGTATTAGACAAAAATATGGCTGCTGACCTGCAAAAATTACAACAAAATATAGTGCAAGGAAAACCAATAATTTGTACATAAAGAAAACATAAGAGTGCATGGTATATAGTCCTCTAAATGCATACTGTACACTTTTGTGACAGACAGAAATGCACTGAAGTACACCTGTGTGCATGATGAGCACTTTTCTGACAACTATAAACCCATGTAGGCATTGTATCAAATTAGATTTTACTCAAAGATGTATGATGTCCTGCATCTTTGTCAAGTGTACAATGTGTGTAATATGTTTATTGTACAAAAAAATAATTTATCATGATAATCTTCATCATTTGTTGGAGCTTACAACTTTCTGGTGAGAGAAGACATTTTGGAATCTCCAAGCATGCCCTAGCATGGTCTATGCAGACTGTAGTGCCACCTATTGACAGTCACTGGAACTACAAGTGGTAACAAAAGCCACAGTATGCAGTCATATACATAGAACATATTATGAGGGCACCAAGAGGGTTATTTGGCGTACACTTTTGTGAGTGGTATGCAAGAAAGGGGTAAATGTGTTATTATCTGATGACGAACAATTTTCTCTAAATGTTTTGACTAAAAAGACAACTTGGAAAAAACATTTGGGTTCATGTCTTGTATTTGTCATGATTATATATTCATGGCAGCACGGTGGCAGAGTGGAGAGTGTTCTCGTCTGTATGGTTTGAATGTTTCTCCCCATGTCTAGGTGAGTTTCCTCTGGGCACTTCTATTTCCCGGCCAATCAGTAACATGCAGGTTAGTGAACGCTTTGTGAGGTTGAAGTTGAGGTGCCAGATTCCACCTCTTCAATGTAAAATTGAACTGCAACAATCTCTTTGCACAGAGAAATTGAGTTTGGCAAAATAAAATGTGGATTTAACGGACACTGCGAGATTTCAGGTACCAGTCTCATTTTGATTGTTGAATGTTAAATAAACACAAACATTTTTGCAGACGCTTTATTGATTTTAAGAGCCTAATTATGCAGAGTTCAGTCATTTTTTGTACGCCTTCGTCAGAAAACAACAATAAAATTTAAATAGATTATGACGCTAAAAATATCTCATGATGGATTATTTGGTATCTTGTCTGTCACAAATGAAAATGCATACAAGTGGGTGGGTAGATAATAAATCACATGCTGTTCATTCTATTTAAATCTTAAATCAAGTAATTACAATTCTTTTATCTCTTTGAAGAAACCTATACATGTTAGTGCTTCCCAAAACTGGTTCACACACCAAGGACAATACTGTTTATTAATGTCCAACTCAAATAGTGCAAAAAGATTAGAACTCTCAGCTGTCCAAGTCTGTACACGGCTGGATCACATTATGAGCATCAGTCTGAGTGTCTCTGGGTCGGTTACATTCATTTGTGTTTGTCACATCATGTAGAGATCAGACGCTCATGTAAACAGCAGCAGCCCGAGCAGAGCCAGCAGCAGGTGTGAGGCGAGGAGGGCGGGGCCAGCGGTGAGGGCGGGGCCACTGCTGGTGGTGGAGACGGTGGAGTTGGTGGAGTTGGTGGGAGCAGCTGTGGTGGAGGCAGCAGGAGACAGGAACTCGCCCACAGTGGACCTTAGGAAGTCCTTGAAGGCGCTGACTTTCTCAAACGTCATCATGTTTGCACGGGTGGTGCTGTTGGTGTTGAACAAAACCACGGCCTGGAACCACGAACTGCTGACTTTGCACATGAGCGGGCCGCCGTACTCCCCCTGAACGCACCACAGAGAAGAGACCAGTCAGATGTGATCAGATAGAAGAATACATTATTTGACATTGAATCGGATTTTGTTTATTGGGACATTAAGGATAAAAGTTTAGAATTTTGTTCAGAGCGAACTTGGAAACCTGTGAACTAAATTAATGGTTGCTAACCCTAATTTTAGCCTGAACAAACATGTGTACTGCTGTGCTATAGAGGGATTCTTTTATTATTCTGCTCATTGACCAAGCTGGAGCAACAACTCAAGCTAGAGCTATCACTTTGCAAAAACAAAAGTTATTCTGCTAAATAACATGTGCATGATTGACCCTAAGTTAAATTCAGTGAGTGAAAAACAGCGAGAAAAACACAGTCTCAAGCTTCAGGAGCCAGATGTCTGTCAGTACTGCTCTTGTTCTTTTATTCAAAAAAGTTTTCCCCAGGTAATCTGAAAGACAGCGACTCTTTCTGCTAATGGAGCATTGTACAGTAGAGCGAAAAGTGGCGTTGAACCTAAAATCTCACTTACACGGTCAGTGACCACAGCTTTTTTTTTTTTTTTTTTAAACCTTTTGTTACCAAGAGTGTACCTTTGAACGATCAATTCAATTTTTAAGGGAAGACTCTTACATGGAAGAGGCAGGGGCATTTCCACGGGCTCTATTCTAAATGTCTAGTTGGGAAACATTTAAAACCCACTATAGGACATATAAAAACGGATAGTAAAATTTATTTAATTTCCAGCTGAAGAATGACATCCACAACTTTCAGCTAAGACCTTTTTCAAAAGAAATTTAAAGAAATCTGTTCCTGAAGGTTCAAACATTTCTTAATATTGTTCCAAGCCTAAGAAGCTGCGTATGAAAACCTTGTTCTGCCTGGTACTACAGAGCACGAGTTACAGCCACTGTGAGCTGGAGTCAGGAGCTGGAGCCTTACAGATTAAAATAAGCCAATGCTGTTGTCTGTGCCCAGGTTGTGCAGGACTGAGGAGGCTGCATATAAATACAGTCTCCATAGTGCAAAACTGAAAGGAAAGTGCCCTGAACAAGTGTTTTTAGTACATCGAGTTTCAAACTGTTCTTATGTTTATAAGGGTCTAAACCTGGACAGGCCTCTGAACCTCAGTACTGAAAAAAACTAAAAAGAATGTGATAAAAATCAACAACTTTACTCTTTTTAACTCCTCACTCTGATGCCCGGAGTGAACCCTGAGCACAGCTGCCACGTACCTGCGTCAGAGTGAAAGTCCCAGTGCAGAGACTGTTAGCAGAAGATGTGTTCCCACAGCTCACGACCGAGGTCTGAGTCTCCTGCAGCGTCTGAGCACCTGGACACACAGCATCACTTTTATTAGAACATATAAGGTAGAACTTGGTAGGAGTATACAGTAGCATTTGGACCTCTTGATCAACAATAAATGGAGGGAGGGCTAAAGTGAAGCTCAGTAGAAGTGATCATAGACAGACAACCATTCACTCTCTCATTCACTCTCAGGGAAATTTACAGTGATGCTTAATTAACCTAAACATGGATGTTTTTGGAGGTGGAGGAAACAACCCATGGTAACACTGGAAACCAGTGCTCTAACCACTCTGGTATTGTGCACCCAGAGGTGGCAAGTAACTAAGTATTTTACTGAACTTGAGTAGTTTCTTCACTTGAGTATTACAAACTCTGGTGAAACTTATAATTAGTTAAAAACAGATGACCACAGCTCTGACCTGTAAATCAATGATCCATACTAACTGCAAAACAACCTCGCTGCGAATGCAGAAACTATAAACTGTAGAATACAGCTTGTGATCAAGTCTATGCAGTTTGTCTAGGGTCCAAACAACTGCGTGCGGGGGAAACCACATCGCCTGAGTCAAACACAAGGTCTGTGGACCTGGAGCTTGCAGGGAAAACGCAGATCGCCTGGAGTGGACACAAAGACAGGGAGGACAGCTCGGTACAACAGGGGCAGACATTTGGTCAGGGTGGTCATTTGGTGGAAGGGAAATGACACACAAACGCTGGAAGGTTAGAATCAAAACCTTACATTCTGTGTTTAGTGTCTTTTAGAATGTCTGACCTGTTGCCGCCAGGCTCCAGCCGGCGGAGTAGCACGTTGTTCCTCTGCAAAGGTTTCTGTCCGTCGTCCAGGCAGATGGGCTGGATGTGGTCGGTCAGAGTTGGTTTGGAGGCCAGCTTCAGCACCACCACGTTTGAAACTCCGCTGCTGTTGCTCCTGGTGACGTTTGTGATCATTACTCGGACCTCCTGAGGGTTTGAGGCATTCTGGTGCAGGCGACCCAGCACCACGCTCCACTCCGACATGTTCAGGGAGCTGCACACAGGGGCAAAGGTCAGACTTTCTTAGTTTAGATCCAATAAGGAATACACAGCACTTGATTCTCAAAACCAATATCACACCACAAGGTAAGGTCGGTTTTTCATGGTACAATGTCATTACTGGTGAAAGTCCTGTCCTGCTTGATGACCCTTATTCCCTTTGCCTGATGGATCTACAGTCTCACACTCTAGTCCAGGTATCTTTTTTGGCTGAGAAGGGTATACAGACAATAATCTAGGACAGAAGAAGAGTCCAAGGACAACACAGTCACCGAAGATAACGTGAATTACAACAAAAAGTCACAAATGTATAATGAGCATGTTTTCAATTTTAGATCTAATCCTAAATGTATAGGCTACACAGTGGTCAGAAGTATCTGAAATCAGAGTATTAGGAGACCTTTTTTATTATTGCTTTACCTAGAGCAGTGATTCTTAACCATAGGGCCAGGGCCAAAGTTGGGCCACGACCAGTGAAATACAATACTTTAATATGAGATTAGGCCCCAGGTCGCTTTGCACATGATTTATCGGGCCTTGACGTCAAAAAGGTTGGGATACCCTGACCTAGAGTGTTCTTGGTATAGCATTCATCATTTTATTGCAAAATATATATTATATGAGCTTGAACTTGGACTTTTAAAAAACGTGATCTGTGCATCTTTACAACACCAATCCCACTTCTATAGAATCTCAGAGTGTCCTGACCTGGGCAAACAGCCGGCGTCGCTCAGCACAGCGTCTTCAGACACCAGAGTTCCTCCACACACATGAACCTGGTTCTTCTGGATACTGGCATCCAGGGCCACTGTCCCTCAGACAGAGAGGCTCCAGCAGAGAGGGGCTGGTTCAGAGGAGCATTTCCACACACCACAGCTGTGAGAAACACACACATTAGCAGGTCATACCAGGGTCTCAAACCTATAGTCCAGGAGCTACAAAAGGTCTAAACACACTCCTCAAAGCAAATAGAAATTCTTGTCGTTGGGAAAAGTGCAGCATTATGGTGAGTATTTGAAGTTCATTCATTCATGTTACAACCCTTGTGCTATAATGGTGCATTTTATTCCCACCTCTCTTCTTTCTCCCTCTTCTGCGTGCTTCCTCCTCCACCTGTCTTACTTGCAGGTAATGCCAAAAGATCCCGCAGCAACTAGCCATCAGCTGACTATAAAAAGCCAAGCAGGTCTACAGATCAGTGGCCAGTGGGTCCTCGCCACACCTTCATCTTATTTTTGCTGTTTTATTTGTTAAATCAACTTTTAATTATAGTTTGCTATTCCGCACGATTTAGTTTTACTTTTTGGTAAAATATATTATTATTTTCTAGCACATTTACCGTTTTGCCTAGTTTTCTGTCCCCTTTACCTTTTGTTTGTGCCTAAACAACCCTAGACCCTTGGCAGGTTCTGTATTGCTTGGGATCCAGAACCCACACTTCAGCAAACTGAAGAGTGGTCTGGTCACCACGCTCTCTGTCTGCGTTTCAGATCAAATCTACATCGTACCGTGCATCAGGTTAGTTTATTTGCGTGACGCAGATGAAACAAAGGAGCTGATTGGTCGTCTGTCATTTAGACCAAATCTAACTTCACTCACCTCACATTAAATTGTTTTTTGCTTCGCTCATTGATTCTGCAGAAATCTGCGATGTTGTTTTTACACGGCGAAAGATGCGTGTCTCTGACTGGCTAATTAATCTGTCTATCACGGCTACAGAAATCCGAAAGAGGGACACGTTGCCAGACGATATATTTTTAATATATCGTCTGGATTTCCAGGCAAGGTTCTGTATGGACTGTGGCCTGTTCGTTGCAGGGTTAACATATAGAGTCAGACAAACCTTCCATCCTCCATTCATTACAGGGTGATTTTACATCGATGCCAAATAACCATACACATATGTTTTTGGAGGTGGAAAAAAACCCATTAGAGAACCTATTGAGCACGGAGAAAACCATGCAAACTCCACCGAGAAGATTGTGAGTTTGATTTTGGCCCGACCCCGGCCGGAGTCCTACCCATGATCTCTTATTGAGAAGCGAGAGCTCTAACCACTCTGCTATGCACACTTCACAGTATTTATTGGTCATACCCTCTAATCTCGTGATTCCTTCTAAGAGCAGAGCTTACGTGGAGCTGTAGTCGTGGTTGGAGCAGTGGTGGTGGTTGTAGTAGGCGTTGCTGTTGTGGGTGGTGGTTGTAGGCATTGCTGTTGTAGTGGTGGTTGTAGTAGGCGTTGCTGTCGTGGGTTGATTGGGGCTGTGGTGGTGGTGTTGTTGGGTGCAGCTGTAGTCGTGGGCACAGGAGGCAGCCCGGTGCAGTTCACATCAGGTCACTGTCTGTGCGGTGGATTTGAAGCTGACGAAGCCCGGCTGGTTCTCTGTGATCTGGCTCTTTATCCAGGCCTCGTAATTGGAGACTCGGGCATACACTCCGGGATAATCGGCCAGAGCACAGCCAATTCCAAAACTCACCACTCCAACTGGATCCAGACAGAAGTCGGCTTGTGTACCAGAGGACCTCCAGAGTCTCCCTGCAATAAAATATTAACATCTTAAAGTATTACGTCTTGTCTAAAAGGGAATATACAAAATTGCAACGTGTGTTATTTGTAGATGTTGATTCAGTACAGCTGCATTTAATAGGTACAATCAAAGCCTGTTTTGATATGACCTTTGGCACGTTTATAAAAATATGTACATTTTATGACTGTTTTGATTGACTTAAGTATGAAGCATGTGTCTAAAAGCCTATTCATTATAAAGATCACTATAAATTACCTAAAGGTACAATAAAAACCTATATTCTACAAAAACAATATTTTCCTTGTTTCAAACTGTTTCAAACTTGTTTCTCTTAACTTGAGCAGTTGAGTTATTTGCCACTGTGAAAGACATTTTATTTAATCCACTGAAGTTTCCCTATTCTAAATCAGATTCTCCAACATCAGTCAAACATTTGAAACCATAGAAATACATACAGTATGCATGTGAATAACTCAAATTCATAGTAAAATTTTGAAACTATGTAAGGGTTAGATATATGCTTTTTGCAGTCATCCAAAATGTAGGATTTCTTATACCAATAATCGTGGTTCTGCCCTCTGCCACTTGGATTTGAATCTGGCCCTCAAGGAAAAATAGTTGTCCACCCCTGCGCTAGAGGTATACCAGTCAGTTACCTGACAAGGAGTCTTTGCCTCCTGTATCCAACCCAGCACACAGCATGTTGTCTGTGATGACGATGTTGTCGGAGTGTATTTACAAAAGCACTGTCTGTTCCCACAATGGGCACCTCCACCTCCTGCAGGATCGTTGCAGCTGACCCTGCAGAGAAAAACATGAAGTTAGAAAAATTTTACTCCAGTATCCATGAAATGAGCATGTGTGTCAGTCTGGGGCTGCAACTGACAATTTTGGGAAATCAATTAGTTGGGCTATCTTTCTTTTGCTCGATCAATTAGTTATTTGGGAATGCGTGAGGTCTTGTTGCTTGAAAACATTCTGAGTGTAGATTTACAGACAAACTAGTGTTCTGTCGTCTGTGTGGAAGCTCTCCTGATACAGACACACATCCCTTTTAGGTTTGCTTTGGAGCACTACATTTTGAAAGATCTAAGTCGTTTATCATTTGTCTCACCTCCAATGAAGTGGTTCCCCAGCCTGTGACCCAGGTGTTGGTCCCTGCGTTCAGAGCACTTGCCGAGGCTGCTAAACACACAGGCCGGATGTAGTCTGTGAAGTGACGTTGGAGGATAACTTGAGCAGGGACATGTCATTGTCAGATGTAGAGGAGGCTGTAGCTCGGTGGTTGATGATCTGACTGACGCTGCGGCTGACCTCGTTTGGGTTGGCGCCACTTTGAGTCTTACGTCCAATATACACAGTGAAATCTGAGCAGTTACACTGTGGAAAGAGGAAACAGGAAGAAATGAACGTCTAGTGCATCTGATTAGGTATTTACAGTGTTTAGTTTCAACCCTTTAATCACAATCTATCTGGTCAATCGTGATCAAAACAGCTCGATCCCGGATCCCTGCTATTACAGTGCAGTAGCGGCATACACATGGGACACAGTGTGGCACTCACGCAAGAGAGAAGAAGACAGAAGAAGAATGCAATGTTGACTTTTTAAACAAGTTCACTTGTCAACGTAGACTTAAAAATAGGACTAAAATGGTCTAAGCAGTGCCCAAGTAGAGAATACTGTGAATATGGACACAAGTTTGTTTTGTGTAAATTGTCTCTGTTTTCAATATAATACCAGTGACAAAAGTAGAAAGAATGAGCATCCAAATGAGTTCAAAGTGCTTAGGAAATAACCTGTTGCAGAATGAATATGTGTATCTCCGATTTACCTTCAGCACATTATTAATCTGGGATGACTGTCGCTGAAAGAAAAACAGAAAGTCATGGCAATATTTGAATCTGATTGATCGAAACATCTAAAATCCGAAATTGTGCTAAAAAAAACGTCCATCTACGTAGCCATGTTTGCTTTGGTTCGAACGTGCGCTTCCACAACATAACAATGCTGCGCTGTAATTGGTTCAACTAACCATGGCTGTCTTAAGATGGAAAGTAAGAAAAAGAGTAGAAGTTAAGGATAAAGACAAAGAATAAAGCATGGGAACATTGGGATCTTTCAGTGCCAAAGAGTGATGAGGCCCCAATATCCAATTCGCAGATCGCTCAGAAAATATCTGAATAATATTTCTAGCGTACAAACAGGTCTCTAATGTCGCTGCAGACAGGACTGGGTTTATGGATTTTTTCTCTTTCTGTGGCTGTGCAGCTGATAAAGAATCTTGATATCTCTGGAGCTTTAGTTTATCCTGCTCTAATGAAAGTGATTAATGATTAAACTGCGCAGGTTTCAGCAACATCTTGTCCATTCACTTTTAAATAGTAATTGTGCATAAATAATATTCCTAACAATAGAGTACAGGGAGTTGTGTGCTTCTTGTGAGTTCTGTAATTTACCAAAAGAACTATCCCAACAAACAAGGTAAGAATTGATAATACAGGGAACAGTCATTTGAAGTGTAAGTTTTGAAACATGAGACTAACCCCTGGAAGCAGTGCGCCGCGCTCAGCACCCACAGGTTGTTGATGAGAGACCCTCCACATCTGTGGCTTCCTTTAAGTGGATGCTGACCTGCCACGGCCAGGCTCCATCAGGTGCATCTTCCCTCCTACAATCCGAGTGTTGAGAGTGCTTGCCCACAGACTGAAGACACAACACACACCTATGAGTCAGTTTGTCAAAGTGAAAGTGAAACTATCACAGAAATTAACTAAACTCACCATCGAGCTGAGCTGCTGAACCTGGAACAGAACAAATACAGTTTTAATAATGCACATACTTGTGTTTGGTTTTGTTCAGGTGAACACAGGGCATAAACAACGTAACAGTAAACAGCCTGACGTAACACAAATATATAAACAAAAGATGAAGTATGTGCCAGAGTGGTTTTAGTTCCAGTCGTGTAGATGTAGAAGATGCTCTGCGATATTGAGCCAAGGGTCTTTTGCTCAAGATGTTGGTCCCTGCTTGGTCGGAACAGAGCTGTGGTCACATTGCCGACAGTAAGTCAGACTTGTTCCCTGTGCCCATTGGACTCTCCCAGGGCTGATCAGAGGCTCCTGCTCCAGTGTCGTGCCTGGACCTCGGGAATCTTGACTTCGGATTCCATAATCTTGAGAGACCTTGTCATTGTTCCACTCCAGCCTCTCTTTGACTGGCTGTCTTGCTGCTGAAAAATCTCTATCCTGCTAGAATCTATCTGGAGCCACATCTGGACATACGTCTCCAGGTCACATCTACAGCCTGTCCGTCCATGATCCCTCTTCACTGTGGTCAGGTTTCTCTTTTTCCACCAATGTTTTTTTTTTAGTTTTTCCTTGCAAGAAGGAGGAGGACTGCTCTGGGTGCCACTTTGTTGTTGTAACAATCTTGCATTTCCTATTAATAATTGACATTGTTTCTGTTGACATTGACCAAATGTTTCACAGACAAATCTTGTTTGCCATCTCCGTGCTGCCATTGGACTCTCTATTAACAGTCAGGGCTAGACTCCTTGGACTCAAGACCTGCTGTTTTGTTCTTTTTCAGTCTTTATGGCTTTAACTACAGATATTTCTATTAAATTGCTTCTTATTGAAACTTAATACATTTGGCCATATTGTGTTATTTAAGTGATGTTTATAGTACAACTCACAACTTAACAACTTAATCTGAATAAAATGCTCAATATTATGAAACGTTATGGATCAACACCAGCCTGTAAATAGTCTCATTATGTCCAAAACTATGGTATCGGCTTAACCGATATCATGGAGCCGATACTCGATCCAGCAAAATACCTGGATCGGCGCCGATATCCGATCCAGGTATCGGATCGGTGCATCACTAGTTTGCAGACGATGTTGTCCTGAAAACCAGGACTTGAAACATGCACTGGGACGGTTTGAGCCGGTGTTAGGAGGCTGGAATGAAAATCAGCTCCTCCAATCGAAGGCCATGGTTCTCGACCGGAATAAGTGCTTTTCCCTCTTCAGGTGAGGCATAGTACTGTCTTAAGGTGGAGTAAGGTGGAGTAGCTAGCTTTTTTAAGTTGTAAATTTATCAACTTTGTGCTTCCCCCTAAAAAGAATATAGTAAATACATCACATTGTGAAAAAATGAAACCTCTGAGTACTGTATGAACTGAATATTAAAGAATGGAAATTCTAATCAGGAGCTGAATGCAGCTCTCTGATTGGCTGAGCCGGGCTGGTTCTCTCCAGTTTCACTTTGTTGTTTGTAAAAAGAAGTTTATAAGCCAAAATTGCAACCAAAATTAATACATGTCGATATCAACCATGTGTCGAAGGATTTATGAGAGGAAGTTGTCAATTTTAAAACCTAATTTGTGTTTGCAGTGTGAATATCAGCTACCCCATCTTTAAGTGGAGAAGGTCAAGTATCTAGATCGTGTTCACAGTGAGGGATGATCGGAGCGTGAGATTGACAGGTGGATCGGTGGAACATCTGCAGCGATGTGGTCACTGCATCAGATTGTTCTGGTGAAGAAAGACCGGTCAATCCACATTCCAGCTCTAACCAACCGTCGTGAGCGTTGAGTAATGACCAAAAGCACAAGATCACAGATAAAAGTGGTGTAAATGAGTTTCCCTCTGCAGGGTGACTGGGCACTATACAGTCAGAGAGAGGTAGAGGAGCAGTTCCGTATCGAAAGAACCAGCCGAGGTATCATCTCTAGATTCCTGCTGGACACCCGGACGTTTTGGACTGGCCGGGGAACGCATTGGACGAGAAGAGAAGAAGTTGGGTGGGAGTCTATGGGTGTTGGATGTCGTGGAAGATGCCCACAAATGCAATTATTATTACAGCACAAGTTTACTTTTGTATGACAGTAGAAATCAGGCCTGTAAATATAAAAGGCCCACAGACAGACCCATGGAGTATTATGGTGCGTGTATGTGTTTAGGTACTTTCAGGTCAGGTGTTTCTCGCACGCACAGACACATTTCTTATTGGTTAAGCACAATGCAGAGTTTTATTTCCGAGTGATTTGACAACAAAAGAACAATGAGCAGATTTGTGTGAGAGATATTGGATAGGCCTCTTTCACCTCACAGGTTTAGACAATAAAAGTATTAGCTAAAGCTGTTTGTGACCAACGGTGGAGGACAGACTGACAAAGTATCTCACAGACAATAAAAAATATAATCTTGTTGACTGTGTTTTACTGAAACATGCTGCCTAACCTGTCACTTTGAGGTGGAGTATTTTTACAAGTGTAGCGTCTGGAGATGTAGAAAACACAACATTTAAACCATTTTACTGCTCGTCAACATTTCTGGTCAGTGCAAGGCTTTTTCTTAGACATGTTTTGAAATCTAAAGAAAGATCAGTTAATGAATAAATGAATACCAATGAATCGATTAACTTGTTGAAAGTTTATGGGTTTTTTCTATGTATTTAGGAAAAACTCTAATAATTTACTTTTCTGTACAAAACTGCAAAAAAAGAAAAAGCCCCACCTCTTTGCATTGATAAGCTCCGCCTCTTCATTGTAAGAGTTTAATGTAGTAGATTTCCTTTAAAATACAAAGACTGCATACAAATGAAATTTGACTAAAGTTTTCAGATTTAAATTTGTAACAAATCAGGCTCAGAATTATATTAACAAATCCTTCTTTAAAACCTTAAAATATTCCGTTCAGGATTGTAAAGTTTGGTTGTGAAGATCATGTTGATGAACTTGTGCTGGAAAAATTCATTTAGAGAAAACAGACTGTGAATTTAAAATGTTTCATTTAACTCTATAAGTGAATAAAATCAAATTAAATCATTAAGCATCTTTAGGAGCAGATTAGACATGAAAGCCAATAGTTTTAACTAATTACAAAAGTTACTTACTGTAATAGTTTTTCAGTAATTAAGAATAACTCATTATTTAAACAAAATATTGACAATATCTTATTGAGTATTCTAGTTCCTTGCATTGATATTTTATTGAAAACGACGTTTCAGGATGAACAGTGGTGTGGAGGAGTTTCTGTGTCTGTGACAGGTGAGATTATATTTTCACTAAAACACAGTGAACATGATTATATTCAGACCCACAACTGTTACTCAGCAACCGCAAAATCTGGGCCAAAACCCACATAAACGACACAGATTTTATAATCTGACAAATGATAATATTTTGTAACACTTTAATTGTGTTAAATGATTATAATAATTATAACTTGAGTGATCAATTAAAACAATGTTCAACACTCAATCAATTTAAAAGAAAATTTAGAGAAAAAGTATTATCGAAGTATAGCGCTGATGAACTGGTGTAGTTTTGTTATTATCATGTACTCTATTGAGATCATTGTAATGTCAAAGATTATTCTCTTGTTGCACAAGTTACTTCTTCGAAATTTAATTCTGTATGAATATACTACCAACCAAGTTAAGACATTCTTAAACAAAATTTACATTTAGCACTTGGCTTTTGTTTACAACAGTATAAGAGAATTTCTAGTTAAAGTTAAATATAAGAATATATGTATATGTACAGGTGTATATATGTTTATTTATGTATACTGCACAGAATATATGTGTATATACAGCATATGTGTTCATACATGAACATATGTATGTACTATTGTAAATTGCAAGCATACACTTTTGTGTTAGTATCTTAATATATGCATGTAATGTACACTCATGGTACACATAGTAATACATCTAGTTCTGTACATAATACTAGCCGTAATTGTTCAAGGGAACACAACTGCATTGTAAAAGATAATATGTTGGGAGTGACAGTAAATAAGTTTTACTTCTTCTCACTCCCTTTCGAGCTTGATAATTGTATGTATTTGTTATGGATGTTATGTATTGTTGTCAGTTGAACTCAATTGTTCAATTCTGATAAACATTGCATGTTGATATTATATGAGCTTGAATAAACTAAACTAAACATTATTTAAACCCCAGAAAACTGTGTCAGTTTTGTGTAAACTGTCTTTGCATTTTGTAATTTTCCATACATTCTGTAATTTTCAACTTTTATTTATCAATTTGCACTTTAGCTGCTGTAAAACTATGATCAATATTTAACGCAAAGACTATCACACCAAACTCAGTCAAAATGAGAGGTTGGTGACTTTTGTCCCCGTGACTTTGGGCCTTAGGCGGGTAAACACCCTGGACTGTGGCCAACTCGTCACAGAGTTAGACAGACAACCATTCAATCTCTCATTCACTCATTCACAGTGGTGCCCGCAGTTTATCTAAACATGGCCGTTTTTGGATGAAAACCAGAAAGAACCCATGGTGACACACGGAGAACATGCAAACTCCATCAAGAGAAGTCATGAGATGTTGAATTGACTCGACTTGGAATTCAAACTCATGACCTCAGAGCTCTAACCACTCTGCTACTGCGCACTCGTCAATCAAACATAATGATTAAAAAGAAAATAAATGTAAATGTAACAGGATTAGAGTTGTGCAATGTCTTAACACATTTATTTTTGCAATAATTTACCCAACATACCGAGAGAACAAGCTGAACAAAAAGCATAATAAAAAAAAATATATGACAATTTTCTCGTTTTAAAAATTCTATGACCTTATCCACAGACAAAATCAGAGTAAATTCTCACCTGTGAAGAGCAGACAGAAGATAAACAGAACCCACATGGCTGCCACACTCAGACTGACTGCAGAGTTTACCTGTTCACCTGGATCTGTCGTCTGTCACCTGCTCACAAACTTTTATACGCTCACTGGCTTCCTGCCGAGTTCAGAGTCAAATGCTTCCTCGTCTGAGCCGTAAATAACTCCACTGTTTCCTGCACCAGAGATGAAATGGCACTTAATTATCCAGACTTCGATCTCAAAATGGTGGACTAGTGGTTGTTCTTGTTCTTTAAAAGCACGAGAAGTGTTTAGTTACCAAGCTTTTGTGTTGTAGAATCAGCTGCAGCTTTGTTAAAGAAGCTGGCAGAGTCTCTTATTTAAGATTAGGCTTAATGTTTTTCTTTAATCCAAATTATTTAAAACCGACAATCATTTGTGACCTTCATTAAATCTGCTTTAATCCACTGGCGTTTCATCAGTGTTCAGTGAAAAATAATGATTTCGACCCTTAATACAGGGGTTTACAAACTTTTCAGCCCGGGATCCCCAAAATAACCGTGCAACCGCCTTGCGACCCCCACAGAAAAAAATTAATATTTCTTATTAGTTTTAAGTTACAAAACCATTTAAATTATGATGCGCTTTAAGTGCCTTGTAGGTGGAAAGCGCTATATAAATAGAGAACATTTAAATTAGGTTTAATAGTGTAATTTTTATAGTGTATTGCTTTATAAAACCCCAGTTTACCCCCCAAAAAACTGATTAAATGCCAAGTCATAAATGTAAAAATATATTTGAAATCATCTTGCGACTCCCACTTTGGGAATCACTGCCTTAGTAAAGGTAGCACATATTTTTAAAATCAGTTTTAATAATTTTTATTGTTATTAAAATCTACACACATAATTAGACTAATAATGACACCAACTTCCTGATACTTACACAAAAAAATTATGTAATTGCAAATCTGCTTGTTGCACAAGCTCCAGAAAGCAGCGCCAAACATCTCATGTTCTGTATTTGTCAAAGCCTGATTCCATCATGTCTCAGAAGCATAACCCCTGCCGTAAGGACGCGCATGACTCTCGCAAGACTTAGAAAGTGCCTAAAACCAACGTGCCCTTGTACACAGACCTCGGAGCAGAGCGAGCGCACGTCCGAGAGTCGTACGAGTATTCTGTATTTTGTCGGAGGTCGCAGCGGTCTGATGTGACTTTCAAGTCATAAGACGAGCATTGTTGCGGTAATCGCAACAATGCCCGTCTTATGACTGGAGCTGGTGAACAAGGCCCTTCACAAAAAACTCGGACACTTCTTGGACCGAACTCGCCTCAGAGTCTGTGTACGGAGGTGTAAGCATGTTTGGCCTGGACAGTATTTGGCTGGGAGGACGAGTCACAGTGAAACGAACAGAGGAGCAACTTGTTGGATATAATCCTTATTTATTAATAATGATTACTATTCATTATAAAGTATAATCAATGTATTTTATATTGGACGTAAACATTTTTGAAACTTACATACAAAAATTAACTGAATTTAATTTAATTCTTGTTTGCATTATTGTGTCAAAAAAATTAAGTAAACTCAAGTTATTTTTTTCAGTGTTGTTTCACTTTTATAACCACGCTCATGAAAGAAAACATTTTGCAATCAATCTTGTGACACATGCACTGTTCTCCGCTCGCTGCTGCTTCACAAGTCTGTGTCGTCTCTGTTCTTCTCTCAGACTAATAATCCTGAAAATGTCTTTTTGTGTGTGGCCTCTTGTTTTTATGACTAAATTCTAAAAATCGTAAAAGGTCCTAAACTGCTCTAGTGTGCATCTGACTTTGCTGGAACAAGAAACTGTTTTGAATCAGTGAACTTACCTGTGTCCTGACTAAACATCACAGCTGAATACTTGTCCTTAAAGCAACAGCCATAGTTATGTCATCTATAATGTTCTTGCACGTGCTCATAACCCCAGTGACAGAATTCATCTTTACTATAAGAGGTAATTATCTCACATGAAGAAGGAAATACATTTACAAACTGACTTGTACATTCCACAAACATCTCAGTGGAAAACATTACACAACAGCTCGTTCTCGCAAGAATGTGCCTCGTTAGATTTTTACTGCTGTTCACACCGCTCTCTTCTTGTCCTTGTATGAACGTTTGAAGTAGAGCCTATAATTAAAAACGCTACACAACTAACTTAAAGAATATCCATGCAATGATTTAAAATCAAATTACAAACCTCTCATTGTTTGTGTGATATTCAAACCACAACTGAGACATTTATGAGCACACCGCTGCCGCGAAATAAAAGAGTTGTCCCATTTTTGTTAAAACTCCTGATTGTTTTCATATGGTTTAGAACATGTTTTGGATATCTTAAGTTACAATAATGAGATGATTGAATATATTGGACCCCCTCAAAAAGAGATAATACATCTCAAGAGGCTATCCAATAAATATAATAAATGTACATTAGTAACAAGAAAAAAAGTCAGATTATTGCCAAGTTGAAACGCAAACTCTGTCGTCTTGTCCAGCTGGGATAAAAAATTGGCCCCAATGCAAATCAATCCTGGAACGAGGAGGATACAGTCTCGTACTGTCTGTACCACGGATCCATGGTTTGTACCGTGACTCTGGCGTTCGCACGGTGACGATACGGACCAATGCTGTACTGGACTTGCACACTCGTGGAGGATGATACAGACCCGTGCTGTATGTACTGGGATCATGGAAGTATAATACACGGAAGATGAGTCCAGATGACGGCCTGTTGTTTTCAATGGCTTCTGCTCAGCTTGGTGCCGAAAAAGATTTTTACTTCTGCTCTCTTTCCTGAATACGGGTAGCACCTCCCACTATCGCAACGTCAGAAAAGTGACAGCGTGATCAGTCCTGACCAATCAGAGCGATGGCGGCCTGCGTGGGAGGAGGGGAGATAGCGTGAGCAGAGCGGTAAGCTAGGCTAAACACCTTTAAGCGTTTGGGACATTGAAAAGTTAATGTGTGAAACTAGAGAGAAATATCTTCAAAATGAGTCTTTGTTAAACCTGTAGGTGCCGTGTCCGCGGAGCAATAGAATTTTTCGGCACTTGAGAGAGGGGGCGGAGTCCAATCCAGATAATTTTATACGTCCATGACTGGGACTTGTGCGCTCGCTGGGAGGATACGGATACGTGCTGATGTCGCGCGTAGCCCAGAGGATACAGCTCTGTGCCGTAGGCCTATCACCAGGACTCGTGCGCTCGCGGGGAGATACGGACTCATGCTGTATGTACTGGGACTCACGTGCACGAAGGGAGAAAACGACCCGTCTGTATCGGATCTGCAATGCACAACGAAGGAAGCCATGCAAGCACCCACCCACTGCCACGGTTTAGAAGAAGCATTTTGTAGCCTATTTGTAAAAGTAATTAAACAATTGTGAGACAGTCAGCTGATTCAAGAGTAGAGCATATTGTATTGCTTTTAATCCCTCAGGTTTTAAGGTTGGTCTGAAGTGCGGTAGAGCAAATAGGAGTTTTTCTGTTGCCCACTGGAGTAAGCATGTCTGTCTGTGAGTTGCTCTGCCGTCATGGGATTGTACCGGCAGTCATACTCCGCATTCACACATGTCAACCCGGGTCTGTTCCCAGTAAAATCTAATAGGTATCGACTAAGTATCAAATGCCGGATCAAAATGTTCCGTGTCTATGTTCTGGATCCGTTCATACTTGACCTGCATACTAGGAACCTTCCCGTGTAAGGGTGTATGTGTGAACGGGGCTGAAGAAGTTAAATGAGAAGAGAAAAAATATAATGTAGTTAAAACTCTCTTAAACCTCTACGCAGCTCAAAAGAACCTAAACCTAATAGACAGTGACAAAATGATAAGAAAAGAAGTGAAATGTTTCCGTAACTAAATCCTGAAACATGAGTCATTTGTGATGCGTAGAAAATAACTTATCGACAGCTCAGGTATTTTCAAAAGTATGTGGGTTTTTCCACTTGTGCCCAGAACCGGCTGCACCATGTGATCTCACGATACTAAAAATACTGTAAGTGCACTTTTGGTGAGACTGTGAGAGAAACTGTTTAATAGTGAAACTACAGTAAGAGTGAAGCAGACATATTCAACTTTTTTAAGTTTTTAAAGTTGAACTCTTACATAAGTACATCCTCACTTGACATTTTGTTGATTGTAATCCAAAATGATTTTGTAATAGCAAACAGGTTCATTAACTTCTGATCGAAACAACATAATGAATAAGTTATGTAATCTGTGGTGCAACATTATTTTGCGATCTCTCTCTCACCCATCAGGTTTTGGGCTTTCGGGAAAGTGGTTTGTTTTTTGTAGAATATAGAATGTGTCAGACATTTTGTTCAGTCTACTCGGCTTCAGTGTGAAATAAACTGTTCCACTGTTTGAGTTTCATTCCACCCCTGGCTCAGACTGCGTTAGTCAAGCAAGAAGAGATTGTGGGTTTGTACCTAGTAACGTGTGAATGCAGAAGTTTCACTCGATCCCAGGAGTGAACAATTATTTTTCCTCAACAGCCATATTCAACAGTGGCAAAGAACCGGAATAAACTAAAGCAGGGCTAAACTAATTAATTAATTCAATTTATTTGTACAAGCCAAAATCACAACAGCAGTTATCTTAGAAGATTTTACATGATGTTGATTTAGCAAACAAAATTTGTCATTATTAGGAAATAACAACAAATAGGCAGCTAATAATTATCCCAGAGCATACCCTGTCTTTAGACCCTTCTTCTCGAGACAAAAAAAAAAAAACAACCTAAAAAACTAAAAAACACCGGGGGACAAAGAAAGACCTGGAGGAGAACCACAATGGACGGACAGGCTGTAGATCTAACCAGGTCTGACGCGTGTCCAGATGCAATTAGAATTTTAATTAAGTGAAGCCAGAAATTACTTTTAGGGAAACACATTTTCTAGCAGGACAAGGACAGCCAGTTAAAGAGAGGCAGGAGTGAAACACTGAGAGAGGTCGAGGTTCTAAAGACCAGGGGACGTCCGAGGTCCAGGCATCGTCACTGGAGCAGCTGCTTCTGGAAAAGACTCACTCCCCAAAGAGACGACATGGGAAGAGCAAAGAACAGATTATGGATGAACTTAGTAATAAAATATTCTTTACAGGGAAGTAGGAGAAATAATGAAAATAGGCAAGGGAAGGAAGTTTGTTTATATGCATAGCACAATTTGAACATAGATAAGAGCGGGAAGAATTACAAAGCAGGAAGAGTCACACACAAAACTCACACATTTAAAATACAATACAAAAACAAGAGTGCAGAAAGTGCATATACAGTCTCTTGCACATAGATAATCAAAAATGAGGGCTTGTGTGAAAAGACATGCAGGCTGTAAGTGCAGTACATTGTTTCAGTTCTGCTTTAAGCCTGGTCTAAAGCTAACTAAACCTGGTGTAAGGCAGGATTAAAACAGTTATTAACTACAACTAAAGCAATACTAACTGTTGCCTTTAGTATCCACCTTATTCCTGGGGCCGCTGATGTAAAACGGGTTATGGGCGCAGCTTCCGGTATAAGCAACCGGAAGTGTCACTGCGTTTGTTGTTTCGATTGAGAGTTGGCGGTTTTATTAGCTTTAGCGGTGTAAACAAACTTTAGAAGCGTGTCTCACTTAATTCTCCGACGTTCACAAAAATGACATTGCGCAGCTCGGGGACATGTGCAGCTCGTGGTTGTACTAACAACCAAACAAAATTAAATTTGTGGCTTAAAGAGCGTTGTGTGGAACATGGGCTGCTGACGAGTGTAGCTGCCCTCCAAGGTACAGTTTTTACTGTCTACCAAAAGAGGAGGAAGTCAAAAGGATGGGGCTGAAAATCTAAATCTTAAGAAGCCACCGAAGACATTATATGTATGTTCTTTTCATTTTGTGGATAAAGTACCCACAGAGGATAATCCATATCCTACATTAGGTTNCCTTTGCCTGATGGATCTACAGTCTCACACTCTAGTCCACGGTATCTTTTTTGGCTGAGAAGGGTATACAGACAATAATCTAGGACAGAAGAAGAGTCCAAGACAACACAGTCACCGAAGATAACGTGAATTACAACAAAAAGTCACAAATGTATAATGAGCATGTTTTCAATTTTAGTCTAATCCTAAATGTATAGGCTACACAGTGTCAGAAGTATCTGAAATCAGAGTATTTAGTATTGAGACCTTTTTTATTATTGCTTTACCTAGAGCAGTGATTCTTAACCATAGGCCAGGGCCAAAGTTGGGCCACGACCAGTGAAATACAATACCTTTAATATGAGATTAGGCCCCAGGTCGCTTTGCACATGATTTATCGGGCCTTGACGTCAAAAAGGTTGGGATACCCTGACCTAGAGTGTTCTTGGTATAGCATTCATCATTTTATTGCAAAATATATATTATATGAGCTTGAACTTGGACTTTTAAAAAACGTGATCTGTGCATCTTTACAACACAATCCCACTTCTATAGAATCTCAGAGTGTCCTGACCTGGGCAAACAGCCGGCGTCGCTCAGCACAGCGTCTTCAGACACCAGAGTTCCTCCACACACATGAACCTGGTTCTTCTGGATACTGGCCATCCAGGGCCACTGTCCCTCAGACAGAGAGGCTCCAGCAGAGAGGGGCTGGTTCAGAGGAGCATTTCCACACACCACAGCTGTGAGAAACACACACATTAGCAGGTCATACCAGGGTCTCAAACCTATAGTCCAGGAGCTACAAAAGGTATAAACACACTCCTCAAAGCAAATAGAAATTCTTGTCGTTGGGAAAAGTGCAGCATTATGGTGAGTATTTGAAGTTCATTCATTCATGTTACAACCCTTGTGCTATAATGGTGCATTTTATTCCCACCTCTCTTCTTTCTCCCTCTTCTGCGTGCTTCCTCCTCCACCTGTCTTACTTGCAGGTAATGCCAAAAGATCCCGCAGCAACTAGCCATCAGCTGACTATAAAAAGCCAAGCAGGTCTACAGATCAGTGGCCAGTGGGTCCTCGCCACACCTTCATCTTATTTTTGCTGTTTTATTTGTTAAATCAACTTTTAAATTATAGTTTGCTATTCCGCACGATTTAGTTTTACTTTTTGGTAAAATATATTATTATTTTCTAGCACATTTACCGTTTTGCCTAGTTTTCTGTCCCCTTTACCTTTTTGTTTGTGCCTAAACAACCCTAGACCCTTGGCAGGTTCTGTATTGCTTGGGATCCAGAACCACACTTCAGCAAACTGAAGAGTGGGGTCTGGTCACCACGCTCTCTGTCTGCGTTTCAGATCAAATCTACATCGTACCGTGCAATCGGGTTAGTTTATTTGCGTGACGCAGATGAAACAAAGGAGCTGATTGGTCGTCTGTCATTTAGACCAAAATCTAACTTCACTCACCTCACATTAAAATTGTTTTTTGCTTCGCTCATTGATTCTGCACAAATCTGCGATGTTGTTTTTTACACGGCGGAAGATGCGTGTCTCTGACTGGCTAATTAATCTGTCTATCACGGCTACAGAAATCCGAAAGAGGGACACGTTGGCCAGACGATATATTTTTAATATATCGTCTGGATTTTCTAGGCAAGGTTTTGTATGGACTGTGGCCTGTTCGTTGCAGGGTTAACATATAGAGTCAGACAAACATTCAATCTCCCATTCATTTACAGGGTGATTTACATCGATGCCAAATAACCATACACATATGTTTTTGGAGGTGGAAAAAAAACCATTGAGAACCCATTGTAGCATGGAGAAAACATGCAAACTCCACCGAAGAAGATCGTGAGTTTGATTTTGGCCCGACCCCGGCCGGAGTCCTACCCATGATCCTTATTGAGAAGCGAGAGCTCTAACCACTCTGCTATGCACACTTCACAGTATTTATTGGTCATACCCTCTAATCTCGTGATTCCTTCTAAGAGCAGAGCTTACGTGGGGCTGTAGTCGTGGTTGGAGCAGTGGTGGTGGTTGTAGTAGGCGTTGCTGTTGTGGTGGTGGTTGTAGGCATTGCTGTTGTAGTGGTGGTTGTAGTAGGCGTTGCTGTTGTGGTGGTGGTTGTAGTAGGCGTTGCTGTTGTGGTGGTGGTTGTAGGCATTGCTGTTGTAGTGGTGGTTGTAGTAGGCGTTGCTGTTGTGGTGGTGGTTGTAGTAGGCGTTGCTGTTGTAGTGGTGGTTGTAGTAGGCGTTGCTGTTGTGGTGGTGGTTGTAGTAGGCGTTGCTGTCGTGGCGTTGGTTGGGGCTGTGGTGGTGGTGTTGTTGGGTGCAGCTGTAGTCGTGGGCACAGGAGGCAGCCCGGTGCAGGTCACACTCAGGTCACTGTCTGTGCCGGTGGATTTGAAGCTGACGAAGCCCGGTGTGTTCTCTGTGATCTGGCTCTTTATCCAGGCCTCGTAATTGGAGACTCGGGCGTACACTCCGGGATAATCGGCCAGAGCACAGCCAATTCCAAAACTCACCACTCCAAACTGGATCCAGACAGAAGTCGGCTTGTGTACCAGAGGACCTCCAGAGTCTCCCTGCAATAAAATATTAACATCTTAAAGTATTACGTCTTATCTAAAAGGGAATATACAAATTGCAACGTGTGTTATTTTGTAGATGTTGATTCAGTACAGCTGCATTTAATAGGTACAAATCAAAGCCTGTTTTGATATGACCTTTGGCACGTTTATAAAAATATGTTACATTTTATGACTGTTTTTGATTGACTTAAGTATGAAGCATGTGTCTAAAAGCCTATTCATTATAAAGAGATCACTATAAATTACCTAAAGGTACAATAAAAACCTATATTCTACAAAAACAATATTTTCCTTGTTTCAAACTGTTTCAAACTTGTTTCTTCTTAACTTGAGCAGTTGAGTTATTTGCCACTGTGGAAAGGACATTTTATTTAATCCACTGAAGTTTTCCTATTCTAAATCAGATTCTCCAACAATCAGTCAAACATTTGAAACCATAGAAATACTCTACAGTATGCATGTGAATAACTCAAATTCATAGTAAAATTTTGAAACTATGTAATGGTTAGATATAGGCTTTTTGCAGTCTTCCAAAATGTAGGATTTCTTATACCAATAATCGTGGTTCTGCCCTCTGCCACTTGGATTTGAATCTGGCCCTCAAGGGAAAATAGTTGTCCACCCCTGCGCTAGAGTGTATCAATCAGACAGTTACCTGACAGGAGTCTTTGCCTCCTGTATCCAGCCCAGCACACAGCATGTTGTCTGTGATGGTGTTTCCAGGAGTGTATTGACAAAAGCACTTTCTGTTCCCCACAATGGGCACCTCCACCTCCTGCAGGATCGCTGCAGCTGACCCTGCAGAGAAAAACATCATGTTAGATAAATTTTACTCCGGGATCCATGAAAGCTGATTCATAAGCCATGTGTCAGTCTGGGGCTGCATCTAACAATTGTTTTGGAAATCAATTAGTTGGGCTATCATTCTTTCACTCGATCGATTAGTTATTAGAACACATGAGGTTTTGTTGCTTGAAACATTCTGGAAGTGTAGATTTATAGATAAACTAGTGTTCTGTGCTGTGGAGCTTCTCCTGATACAGACACACATCATTTTTGGAGAAAGTCTCTCTTAAGGTTTGCTTTGGAGCACTAGATTGTGAAAGATCAAATCCGTTTATCATTTCTCTCACCTCCAAATGAGGTGGTTCCCCAGCCTGTGATCCAGGTGTTGGTGCCTGCGTTCAGAGCACTCCCCGAGGCAGCTAAACACACAGGCCAGATGTAGTTGGTGAAGTTGACAGGGAGGCCAACTTGAGCAGGGACATGTCATTGTCAGATGTAGAGGAGGTGTAGTTCGGGTGGTTGATGATCTGACTGATGCTCCGGCTGACCTCGTTTGGGTTGGAGCCACTTTGAGTCTTACGTCCAATGTACACGGTGACATCTGAAGCAGTTGTACTTCTAAAGAGGAAACAGGAAGAGATGAACGTCTAGTGCATCTGATTAGGTATTTACAGTGTTTAGTTCATGAGTTTCAACCCTTTGATCACAATGTATATTGTGAACATTGTGATCAACAGCTTGATGCTGATCACATCTTGATCCCGGAGTGGCATGCACATGGAACACAATGTGACGTGCTTGATTGCTGCTGGTCTCGCACATGAAAGTGCTCGAAAGTGCAAGAGAGAAGGCCAGAAGAAGCTCACTTGACAATGTAGACATTAAAACTGGACTAAAATGGCCTAAATAGTGTTCAAGTACACTAGAGAATACTGTGAATATGAAAACAGCCCAAGTTTGTTGTAAATTGTCTGCTTTTTCAATATAATACCAGTGACAAAAGTTAAAAGGAATGGGTGCATCCAAATTAGTTCAAAGTGCTTAGGAAATAACCTGGTACACACCAGATTAATATGTGTATCTCTAATTTGAGTTCTGCACTTGATTAATCTGGAATGACATGGCAATATTTGAATCTGATTGATCGAATCAGATTAAAGTACGGAAATCTGCTAAAATTGTTCAAAATACATCTGTATGCGCTGCCATGTTTGCTTTTGTTTGAAGGTTTGCTTCCACAACATCACAATGCTGCTTTGTGATTGGTCCAACTAACCATGGCCGTCTCGAGATGGAAAGTAAGAAAAGGAGCAATCATGCTTCCTTTTTATGGACCCCAGGAAGACTGGCAGCAACCCCAAGGTAACGGGATAAAGTTTATGGAGGTCACTAATGCTTAAGCTGCGCAGGTTTCAGCAGCATCTTGTCCACTCACTTTTAAACAGTAATTGTACACAAATAATAATCACAGAGACGTGTGCTGTAATTTACCACAAGAACAATCCCATTAAACAAGATAAGAATTAGTCAAATTAGGGAGCAGTCATTTGAAGTGTGAGTTTAAAACATGAGACTGACCCCTGGAAGCAGTGTGCCGCGCTCAGCACCCACTGGTTGTTGATGAGAGACCCTCCACATCTGTGGAATCCTCCAAAGTGGATGCTGACCTGCCACGGCCAGGCTCCATCAGGTGCATCTTCGCCCCCTACAATCCGAGTGTTCAGAGGTGCTTGCCCACACACTAAAGACACAACACACACCTCTGAGTCAGTTTGTCAAAGTGAAAGTGAAATTAATACAGACATGAACTGAACTCACCATCGGACTGAGCCGCTGAACCTGGAACAGAACAAATACAGTTTTAATAATGCACATACTTGTGTTTGGTTTTGTTCAGGTAAACACAGGGCATAAACAATGTAACAGTAAACAGCCTTGACGTAACACAAAAATATATAAACAAAAAGGCAGTATTATGTGCCAGTGTGGTTTTAGTTCCGGTCGTGTAGATTGTAGAAGATGCTCTGGGAATATGGAGCCAAGGGTCTGTTTGGTCCATGTTTGGTCGGAGCAGGAGCTGTGGTCACATTGCCGACAGTAAGTCAGACTTGTTCCCTGTGCCCATTGGACTCTCCCAGGGCTGCTCTTGGTCACCGCTTTTGTTCTTTGTCTTTATGGACAGAATTTCTATTAACAGTCAGGGTCTAGACGATGTCCTGTTTGAAGACCACAAGATCTCATCTCTGCTGTTTGCTTGCAGACGATGTTGTCCTGAAAACCAGGACTTGAAACATGCACTGGGATGGTTTGAGCCGGTGTTAGGAGGCTGGAATGAAATCAGCTCCTCCAAATCAGAGGCCATGGTTCTCGACCGGAAATAAGTGCTTTTCCCTCTTCAGGTGAGGCATAGTACTGTCTTAAGGTGGAGTAAGGTGGAGTAGCTAGCTTTTTTAAGTTGTAAATTTATCAACTTTGTGCTTCCCCCTAAAAGAATATAGTAAATACATCACATTGTGAAAAAATAAAACCTCTGAGTACTGTATGAACTGAATATTAAAGAATGGAAATTCTAATCAGGAGCTGAATGCAGCTCTCTGATTGGCTGAGCCGGGCTGGTTCTCTCCAGTTTCACTTTGTTGTTTGTAAAAAGAAGTTTATAAGCCAAAATTGCAACCAAAATGAATACATGTCGATATCAACCATGTGTCGAAGGATTTATGAGAGGAAGTTGTCAATTTTAAAACCTAATTTGTGTTTGCAGTGTGAATATCAGCTACCCCATCTTTAAGTGGAGAAGGTCAAGTATCTCAGGATCATATTCACAGTGAGGGATGATCGGAGCGTGAGATTGACAGGTGGATCGGTGGAACATCTGCAGTGATGTGGTCACTGCATCAGATTGTTGTGGTGAAGAAAGACCGGTCAATCCACATTCCAGCTCTAACCAACCGTCGTGAGCGTTGAGTAATGACCAAAAGCACAAGATCACAGATAAAAGTGGTGTAAATGAGTTTCCTCTGCAGGGTGACTGGGCACTATACAGTCAGAGAGAGGGATAGGAGCTGTTCCATGTCGAAAATAACCAGCCGAGGTATCAGCTCTGGATTCCTGCTGGACACTAAGACGTATTTCGACTGGCCGGGGAACGCATTGGACGAGCTGAGAAGAAGTGTGCGTGAGAGTCCGTGGGTGTTGGATGTCATGGAAGATGCCCACAAATGCAATTATTATTACAGCACAAGTTTACGTTTGTATGACAGTAGTAACCAGGCCTGTAAATATAAAAGGACCACAGACAGACCCATGGAGTATTATGGTGCGTGTATGTGTTTAGGTACTTTCAGGTCAGGTGTTTCTCGCACGCACAGACACATTTCTTATTGGTTTAAGCACAATGCAGAGTTTTATTTCCGAGTGATTTGACAACAAAAGAACAATGAGCAGATTTGTGTGAGAGATATTGGATAGGCCTCTTTCACCTCACAGGTTTCGACAATAAAAGTATTAGCTAAAGCTGTTTGTGACCAGCGGTGGAGGACAGACTGTCAAAAGTATCTCACAGACAATAAAAAATATTATCTTGTTGACTGTGTTTTACTGAAACATGTTGCCTAACCTGTCACTTTGAGGTGAGTATTTTTACAAGTGTAACGTCTGGAGATGTAGAAAACACAACATTTAAACCATTTTTACTGCTCGTCAACATTTCTGGTTAGTGCAAGGCTTTTTCTTAGATCATGACATGTTTTGAAATCTAAAGAAAAAACAGTTAATGATTATATCAGGACTAATTAATTGATTAACTTGTTGAAGGCTTATGTAATTAAAATGGTCTTTGGGCACCTATTGCGTTTTTTCTGTGTATTTAATCAGAGCTCTAACCACTCTGCTACTGTGCACTCGTCAATCAAACATTATGAGGAAAGGGTTTGTGACGTCACATGTCTATTAATTAATCAGAAACTAGAGTCCTATTCACGTGGCCTAATATTTACCTCGAGACCTCATGTAAATTGTAATAATTCCGGACATCGTCTGAGTTTCTACTCCCGTCCATGTCTGTAAAAATGTCTGTAAAGTTTCCCCCGAATTTTCCCTCTTGTAATTTCCCAAACTCAGACGTCCTCATGTAATTTCAAAGCCGTGTGAATGTGTTTGTCTAAATTAATAATGACTCTGCAGCTTATTTTACCTTCAGATTTTAGCTAAATTATTATTACTATTCACTACGGTCGTTTTCTGTGATTGAAAAGCTACGGGAAAAACAAAAATATCCGTGACCCGGAAGTACAAAAACAGGTTGGTAAAATGGATATGAACGCTGCAAAGTTTGGATTTTATCAACGTAAATGGATTAAAACAGAGAGTTTTCGGCTGTTTCATAATCAATCTGATGTAGTGGAAGTGATTCTGATAAACTGACTCAACAACGTGACGAGAAGACACAGCTCACGTAAGATAATTCACGTCAAAACAAATCGAAAACAGAAGAAACGCTCATTTCATGAATACAGTAAAAGGTTGTTGCCCTAAATAAAAGGTTGTTGCCCTAAAGTAATAAGTTGTTGCCCTAAAATAAAAGGTTGTTGCCCTAAAGTAAAAAGTTGTTGCCCTAAAATAAAAGGTTGTTGCCCTAAAGTAAAAAGTTGTTGCCCTAAAATAAAAGGTTGTTGCCCTAAAGTAATAAGTTGTTGCCCTAAAATAAAAGGTTGTTGCCCTAAAGTAAAAAGTTGTTGCCCTAAAATAAAAGGTTGTTGCCCTAAAGTAATAAGTTGTTGCCCTAAAATAAAAGGTTGTTGCCCTAAAGTAATAAGTTGTTGCCCTAAAATAAAAGGTTGTTGCCCTAAAGTAATAAGTTGTTGCCCTAAAATAAAAGGTTGTTGCCCTAAATCATCTGTCGCCATTTTCAGAAAGTCTATAAAAACAAAAAAATTACAGACATCGAATATCTCTGTGTGAATCTCTGTAAAAAAAAAAAAAACTCAGACTTTGTGGGGTAATTTAAAGTTTACAGACGTCCCGAGGTAAAGAACCTAATAGGACCTAGGTGTAAATGTAACAGGATTAGAGTTGTACATTGTCTTAACACATTTATCTTTGCAATAATTTACCCAACATACCGAGAGAACAAGCTGAACAAAAAGCATAAACGCCAAAAAATACATATGACAATTTTCTCGCCTTAATAAATTCAAGTAGAGCAGGATCCACAAAGAGACAAAATCAGATTTAATAGAGTAAATTCTCACCTGTGAAGAGCAGACAGAAGATAAACAGAACCCACATGGCTGCCACACTCAGACTGACTGCAGAGTTTACCTGTTCACCTGGATCTGTCGTCTGTCACCTGCTCACAAACTTTTATACGCTCACTGGCTTCCTGCCGAGTTCAGAGTCAAATGCTTCCTCGTCTGAGCCGTAAATAACTCCACTGTTTCCTGCACCAGAGATGAAATGGCACTTAATTATCCAGACTTCGATCTCAAAATGGTGGACTATTGGTTGTTCCTGTTTCTAGAGTTTCTAAATAAGTGTTTAGTTACCAAGCTTTTGTGTTGTAGAATCAGCTGCAGATTGTGTTAAAGAAGCTGGCAGAGTCTCTTATTTAAGATTAGGCTTAATGTTTTTCTTTAATCCAAATTATTTAAAACCGACAATCATTTGTGACCTTCATTAAATCTGCTTTAATCCACTGGCGTTTCATCAGTGTTCACTGAAAAATAATGATTCCGACCCTTAATACAGGGGTGTCCTTTTTAGCCCGGGATCCCCAAAATAACCGTGCAACCGCCTTGCGACCCCCACAGAAAAAAATTTATATTCTTATTAGTTTTAAGTTACAAAACCATTTAAATTATGATGCGCTTTAAGTGCCTTGTAAGGTGGAAAAACGCTATATAAATAGAGAACATTTAAATTAGGTTTAATAGTGTTAATTTTTTATAGTGTATTGCTTTATATAACCCCAGTTTACCCCCCAAAAAACTGATTAAATGCCAAGTCATAAATGTAAAAATATATTTGAAATCATCTCGCGACTCCCACTTTGAGAATTACTGCCTAAAGGTAGCACATATTTTTAAAATCAGTTTTAATAATTTTTTATTGTATTAAAATCTACACATATAATTAGACTAATAATGACACCAACTTCCTGATACTTACACATAAAAATTATGTAATTGCAAATCTGCTTGTTGCACAAGCTCCAGAAAGCAGCGCCAAACATCTCATGTTCTGTATTTGTCAAAGCCTGATTCCATCATGTCGCAGAAGCATAACCCTGCTGTGAGGACGCGCATGACTCTCGCAATATTTAGAAAGTGCCTAAAACCAACCTGCCCTTGTACACAGACCTCGGTACAGAGCGAGCGCACGTCCGAGAGTCGTACGAGTATTCTGTATTTTGTCGGAGGTCGCAGCGGTCTGATGTGACTTTCAAGTCATAAGACGGGCATTGTTGCGGTAATCGCAACAATGCCTGTCTTATGACTGGAGCTGGTGAACAAGGCCCTTCACAAAAAACTCGGACACTTCTTGGACCGAACTCGCCTCAGAGTCTGTGTACGGAGGTGTAAGCATGTTTGGCCTGGACAGTATTTGGCTGGGAGGACGAGTCACAGTGAAACGAACAGAGGAGCAACGGTAGCACTTTAAAAGACCTCCACGGTACCTACCAGTTAAGTACCGTGTCAGTTACTAGTAACTAACAGTGACACTTACTAGTACTTACTCTGGTACTTACTGTGGTACTTACACTGGTACCTAGAGTGGTACTTTGAGTGGTACTTGTACCAGCAGTTACTGGTACATACCAGTGGTAGTTACTATGGTACTTACTGTGGTACTTACACTGGTACCTACAGTGGTACTTTGAGTGGTACTTGTACCAGCAGTTGCTAGTACATACCACTGGTAGTTACTGGTACTTACTGTGGTACTTACACTGGTACCTACAGTGGTACTTTGAGTGGTACTTGTACCAGCAGTTACTAGTACATACCACTGGTAGTTACTGGTACTTACTGTGGTACTTACACTGGTACCTACAGTGGTACTTTGAGTGGTACTTGTACCAGCAGTTACTGGTACATACCACTGGTAGTAACTGGTACTTACTGTGGTACTTACTGTGGTACTTACACTGGTACCTACAGTGGTACTTTTACCACCACTATTGGCATGCTGGTATGGTCGTAGCCATACCAGCATGCCAAAGCCTGATCCAGTCAGATCTCAGAAGCTAAGCAGGGTTGGGCCTCGGCAGTACTCGGGTGGGAGACCACAGAAGAACCTCAGGTGCCACAGTGGGGCAACTTCAGTGGTACTTACTACAGTAGTTGACAGTCAACTACTGTAGTAAGTACCACTGAAGTACCAGCATGTGTCACTTTAGAACAGGTCCCGTTGTTACTAGTACTTAACTGTCAACTACTGTAGTAAGTACCACTGAAGTACCAGTATGTGTCACTTTAGAACAGGTCCCGTTGTTACTAGTACTTAACTGTCAACTACTGTAGTAAGTACAACTGAAGTACCAGTATGTGTCACTTTAGAACAGGTCCCATTGTTACTAGTAGTTGACAGTCAACTACTGTAGTAAGTACCACTCAAGTACCAGTATGTGTCACTTTAGAACAGGTCCCGTTGTTACTAGTAGTTAACTGTCAACTACTGTAATAAGTACCATTGTAGTACCACTATTTACCATTATGTATCATGGTATTTATCAATAAATGTTGGAATTAAGCTAAGATTGTTGTAAATTGTTTTCTGTTGTTTTGTTTACTGAAACAAATAATTACTTTGGTATTTGTCAATACCCAATATTGTTGTGACATAAATAAAGACAGTGGTGCTTTTTTAACATTTGCATTTTATTGTTATTCATAATTTATATATAATTTATCTACTTTTTTAATTTAGTACCAATTATACCACCACTGAAACATATGTGTGTGCCACAAATTATTTAAAGTGGTATGTGTACTAATAGTTACCACTGTAAGTACCAGTCACTGATGACACAAGTACCACCTTAAGTACCAGTGTAAGTACTACAGTAAGTACCACAGTAAGTACCAGTAACTATCAGTGTTATGTACCAGTAACTGCTGGTACAAGTACCACTATAGGTACCAGTGTAAGTACCAGTGTAAGTACCGCAGTAAGTACCAGTGGTATGTACCAGTAACTGCTGGTACAAGTACCACTCAAAGTACCACTCTAGGTACCAGTGTAAGTACCACAGTAAGTACCAGAGTAAGTACTAGTAAGTGTCACTGTTAGTTACTAGTAACTGACATGGTACTTAACTGGTAGGTACCGTGGAGGTCTTTTAAAGTGCTACCGGAGCAACTTGTTGGATATAATCCTTATTTATTAATAATGATTACTATTCATTATAAAGTATAATCAATGTATTTTATATTGGACGTAAACATTTTTGAAACTTTACATACAAAAATTAACTGAATTTAATTTAATTTCTTGTTTGCATTATTGTGTCAAAAAAAATTAAGTAAACTCAAGTTATTTTTTTCAGTGTTGTTTCACTTTTATAACCACGCTCATGAAAGAAAACATTTTGCAATCAATCTTGTGACACACACTGTTCTCCGCTCGCTGCTGCTTCACAAGTCTGTGTCGTCGCCGTCTTCTCTCAGACTAATAATCCTGAAAATGTCTTTTTGTGTGTGGCCTCTTGTTTTTATGACTAAATTCTAAAAATCGTAAAAGGTGTTAAACTGCTCTAGTGTGCATCTGACTTTGCTGGAACAAGAAACTGTTTTTGAATCAGTAAACGTACCTGTGTCCTGACTAAACATCACAGCTGAATACTTGTCCAACAGCCATAGTTATGTCATCTATAATGTTCTTGCACGTGCTCATAACCCAGTGACAGAATTCATCTTTACTATAAGAGGTAATTATCTCACATGAAGAAGGAAATACATTTACAAACTGACTTGTACATTCCACAAACATCTCAGTGGAAAACATTACACAACAGCTCGTTCTCGCAAGAAATGTGCCTCGTTAGATTTTTACTGCTGTTCACACCGCTCTCTTCTTGTCCTTGTATGAACGTTTGAAGTAGAGCCTATAATTAAAAACGCTACACAACTAACTTAAAGAATATCCATGCAATGATTTAAAATAAAATTACAAACCTCTCACTGTTTGTGTGATAGTCAAACCACAACTGAGACATTCATGAGCACACCGCTGCCGCGAAATAAAAGAGTTGTCCCATTTTTGTTAAAACTCCTGATTGTTTTCATATGGTTTAGAACATGTTTTGGATATCTTAAGTTACAATAATGAGATGATTGAATATATTGGACCCCCTCAAAAAAGAGATGATACATCTCAAGAGGCTATCCAATAAATATAATAAATGTACATTAGTAACAAGAAAAAAAGTCAGATTATTGCCAAGTTGAAACGCAAACTCTGTCGTCTTGTCCAGCTGTGGATAAAAATTTGGCCCCAAATGCAAATCAATCCTGGAACGAGGGAGGATACAGTCTCGTACTGTCTGTACCACGGATCCATGGTTTGTACCGTGACTCTGGCGTTTGCCGTGACGATACGGACCAATGCTGTACTGGGACTTGCACACTCGTGGAGGATGATACAGACCCGTGCTGTATGTACTGGGATCATGGAAGTATAATTACATCTGGAAGATGAGTCCCAGATGACGGCCTGTTGTTTTCAATGGCTTCTGCTCAGCTTGGTGCCGAAAAAGATTTTTACTTCTGCTCTCTTTCCTGAATACGTGCTAGCACCTCCCACTATCGCAACGTCAGAAAAGTGACAGCGTGATCAGTCCTGACCAATCAGAGCGATGGCGGCCTGAGTGGGAGGAGGGGAGATAGCGTGAGCAGAGCGGTAAGCTAGGCTAAACACCCTTTAAGCGTTTGGGACATTGAAAAAGTTAATGTTGTGAAACTAGAGAGAAATATCTTCAAAATGAGTCCTTTGTTAAACCTGTAGGTGCCGTGTCCGCGGAGCAATAGAATTTTTCGGCACTTGAGAGAGGGGGCGGAGTCCAATCCAGATAATTTTATACGTCCATGACTGGGACTTGTGCGCTCGCTGGGAGGATACGGATACGTGCTGTATGTCGCGCGTTAGCCCATAGGATACAGCTCTGTGCCGTAGGCCTATCACCAGGACTCGTGCGCTCGCGGGGAGGATACGGACTCATGCTGTATGTACTGGGACTCACGTGCACGAAGGGAGAAAACGACCCGTCTGTATCGGATCTGCAATGCACAACGAAGGAAGCCATGCAAGCACCCACCCACTGCCACGGTTTAGAAGAAGCATTTTGTAGCCTATTTGTAAAAGTAATTAAACAATTGTGAGACAGTCAGCTGATTCAAGAGTAGAGCATATTGTATTGCTTTTAATCCCTCAGGTTTAAGGTTGGTCTGAAGTGCGGTAGAAGCAAATAGGAGTTTTTCTGTTGCCCACTGGAGTAAGCATGTCTGTCTGTGAGTTGCTCTGCCGTCATGGGGATTGTACCGGCAGTCATACTCCGCATTCACACATGTCAACCCGGGTCTGTTCCCAGTATAATCTAATAGGTATCGACTAGGTATCAAATGCCGGATCAAAATGTTCCGTGTCTATGTTCTGGATCCGTTCATACTTGACCTGCATACTAGGAACCTTCCCGTGTAAGGGTGTATGTGTGAACGGGGCTTAAGAAGTTAAATGAGAAGAGAAAAAATATAATATAGTTAAACTCTCTTAAACCTCTATGCAGCTCAAAGAACCTAAACCTAATAGACAGTGACAAAATGATAAAAAGAGAAGTGAAATGTTTCCGTAACTAAATCCTAAACATGAGTCATTTGTGATGCGTAGAAAATAACTTATCGACAGCTCAGGTATTTTCAAAAGTATGTGGGTTTTTCCATTTGTGCGCAGAACCGGCTGCACCATGTGATCTCACGATACTAAAAATACTGTAAGTGCACTTTTGGTGAGACTGTGAGAGAAACTGTTTAATAGTGAAACTACAGTAAGAGTGAAGCAGACATATTCAACTTTTTAAGTTTTTAAAGTTGAACTCTTACATAAGTACATCCTCACTTGACATTTTGTTGATTGTAATCCAAAATGATTTTGTAATAGCAAACAGGTTCATTAACTTTCTGATCGAAACAACATAATGAATAAGTTATGTAATCCTGTGGTGCAACATTATTTTGCGATCTCTCTCTCACCCATCAGGTTTTGGGCTTTCGGGAAAGTGGTTTGTTTTTTGTAGAATATAGAATGTGTCAGACATTTTGTTCAGTCTACTCGGCTTCAGTGTGAAATAAACTGTTCCACTGTTTGAGTTTCATTCCACCCCTGGCTCAGACTGCGTTAGTCAAGCAAGAAGAGATTGTGGGTTTGTTCCCTAATAACGTGTGAATGCAGAAGTTTCACTCGATCCCAGGAGTGAACAATTATTTTTCCTCAACAGCCATATTCAACAGTGGCAAAGAACCGGAATAAACTAAAGCAGGGCTAAACTAATTAATTAATTCAATTTATTTGTACAAGCCAAAATCACAACAGCAGTTATCTTAGAAGATTTTACATGATGTTGATTTAGCAAACAAAAATTTGTCATTATTAGGAAATAACAACAAATAGGCAGCTAATAATTATCCCAGAGCATACCCTGTCTTTAGACCCTTCTTCTCGAGAGCAAAAACTAAAAAAACCAACCTAAAACTGAAAAAACACTGGGGGGACAAAGAAAGACCTCGAGGAGAACCACAATGGACGGACAGGCTGTAGATCTAACCAGGTCTGACGCGTGTCCAGATGCAATTAGAATTTTAATTAAGTGAAGCCAGAAATTACTTTTAGGGAAACACATTTTCTAGCAGGACAAGGACAGCCAGTTAAAGAGAGGCAGGAGTGAAACACTGAGAGAGGTCGAGGTTCTAAAGACCAGGGGACGTCCGAGGTCCAGGCATCGTCACTGGAGCAGCTGCTTCTGGAAAAGACTCACTCCCCAAAGAGACGACATGGGAAGAGCAAAGAACAGATTATGGATGAACTTAGTAATAAAATATTCTTTACAGGGAAGTAGGAGAAATAATGAAAATAGGCAAGGGAAGGAAGTTTGTTTATATGCATAGCACAATTTGAACATAGATAAGAGCGGGAAGAATTACAAGGCAGGAAGAGTCACACACAAAACTCACACATTTAAAAATACAATACAAAAACAAGAGTGCAGAAAGTGCATATACAGTCTCTTGCACATAGATAATCAAAAATGAGGGCTTGTGTGAAAAGACATGCAGGCTGTAAGTGCAGTACATTGTTTCAGTTCTGCTTTAAGCCTGGTCTAAAGCTAACTAAACCTG
Organism: Mugilogobius chulae; assembly: GCA_038363315.1. Lineage (NCBI taxonomy): Eukaryota > Metazoa > Chordata > Actinopteri > Gobiiformes > Gobiidae > Mugilogobius > Mugilogobius chulae. The sequence continues at coordinate 8,697,603 of CM076396.1, read as the reverse complement.
GTGTAAGGCAGGATTAAACCAGGACTATTAATTACAACTAAAGCAATACTAACTGTTGCTTTTAGTATAAGAATTTATCATTGTTGGAATCACATTTTTGATAAAATATTGGGTATTTATGTTTTTTGTGTCCATTTATATTAAGAGCACAAGTGCAAACAAATGCTCTGTAGTTAAGTTAATAAAATAAAAGAAATATACAATGCAAAAAATGTAATTCTAGATTTGTTAAATCTGAATTTTCATCTTTTGTTTTGTTCTGGTTAAGATGGTTTTGCTTGATGGACATGGATTATTTAACTTGTTTCGAGGTGTTTCTGCCTTGTTTCAATACATTTGAAAACAATTCAAGTTAAAATATCTTGTAAACAGTCAACAAACAACTGAAATATGCTGCCAAATATTAGCAATCTGATTACAATCTGGCTAAAATTTGTAAAATTAAGATGAATATTCTGAATTCTAATCAAGACTAATAACAGCGACTAATAAGCAGTGTAATGAGCAAAACATGCTGGGGGTCTGGGCCGCATCTGATCTAGCCCCCGATTCGCAGTTTGCCCAGAGCCCTGTACTACGAACGTCGCTGAACTTATCCTGGATAAGTTTCTTTTACCCGGGTTGACTAAACCAGATATGAGCCTCTCTGGATAAACTGTCCTACGAAACGAGTTCACAACTGGATCTGTTAACCATGGATTTTCCTATGAAGTCGTGTCACGGAGCAGAGGTGGAGTTAACGCAAACTGACCAATCAGAACAATCGAGCTGCAGACTTCAAACTTGAAGAAATGTCAATCATGAAGCGAAATATACAAGTGTTAAAATCTAAGAGAGCTGCAGCTTCAAGGGGAGTCTGAGCTTACGAGGCCAATCACAGACACAGAAGTTACACTAAAGAGTTCATTTATATGTCCTGCATGGATATAACAGACTAAAGCACAAATGCGCAGACATCACCAAACATTTAATAGATCGACCGTTTAGACTGAATGTCTTTGTCTGAGTCAAAGTAATGCGTAAAAATCCACAGCCAAAAGTGCACAAAGTGCATTGAATCATTCTTTCTTGACAATGAAAGCGTTTATTAATCATCACACAGATTAAACATGATTCTTCAGTGTACTACATATAAGATCTCATGGCTCCTCTTAATAAATATGCTACATGCACATCACATTGATATAAAAGAATAAGCTGTGACTTTGGCATTTCCTCATTTCTCCGCTGCCCTCTCTCTCTCTCTTCACAAATGCATAAATTCTCGTCTCTGATTGGCCAGCGCCTTGTCTTTTTAACTTATTCGGGAAATTATCCTGGTCCGGAGCAGGTTATGAGTTTGCCGCATGTTGCCATAGAGGTCTGTCCCGATAGGAAGTGATCCATTTTTGTAGAACCGTAGACCAGGTTTAACCCAGAACTTACCTCACTAAACCCCAAATCTAGCTTCATAGTACAGGGCTCAGGTCTGCTTTGTCCCGTTAGATGGGCCTGGTCCCTGAAAACAACCTGTGACATCCAACATGCAACAGGTCTGACTTACTGCAGCAAGTGGTTCTCTTTTTTTTCTCCTAGAGGTTTCTCTTTTTCCCCTTGTTTTTTTTTTTAATTGTTTCTTGCCGAGAAGAAGGGTCTAAGGACAGGGGATGCTATGGACAATCATTCATTAGCTTTACTAATAATCTGCTTTGACATTCTTGATCAATCACAGCTTCTGGAATGGAATGTTTATTAAGGACAATTTTACATTTAGCACATTAGTGGACATGCTTGCACCAGATTCTAGCTTACAGCTAATTTCCATCTGTTGTCCTGGAGAGGGAAGGCACATTGGACATGTTTTTAGATGTAGGAGGAAACCGGAGTACCCGGAGGAAACCTACGCAGACACGGGGAGAACATGCAAACTCCACATAGAAAGGCCCCGGGCGGCCCGGCAGTCGAACCCAGGACCTTCTTGCTATGAGGCCAGAGCGCTAACCGCTGCACCACCGTGTCTGAATATTTATTATTTTATTGAATGTGAATTGTTTTATTGTTATTTCCAACTATTCATGTTTGCTAAATTAATAATCTTTGGAAGTCCTCAGAGATGACTGTGATTTTGGGTTATACAAAAATAAATCAATTTGATTTGATCTTCTCCAGGACCTGGAGTGAGTAAACCTTACTGGAGAAGTACTGTAAGTGTGACAAAGACACTGCGCTGATCCCCAAGTGGAAACTGGACTAAACTTTCCTGAGCTCACAGAACATTAGGTGAGCTGATGATGTATTCTCTAGCTGCTGCTTAAAGACAATCATCAGAACGATTAGTACCATGTTTGCGTCTGTATTACGATAATTCCAGGTGATAAAAGCCGGTATCCATCAGATTGTGTTTTTCTTGTAAACGTAATTATGTAATGACAATTATGTGCTCCCTGTCCAATCAGAACTCTTCCTAACCCCAGACGTTAAGCGAAATTATTATTTTTAATGTAATTATTAAGTCAATATTTTATGGTAGCTAACTTTTTAGTTGTAAATGATTAAACTTTGTCCTTTCAACTAAAAGTATTTAGTAAATACAGCACTTTGTGGAAAAAATGAGACCCCTGAGTCCTGTCTGAACTGAAAAATAAAGAATTTTAGTTCTAATCAGGAGCTGAATCCTGCGCTCCGATTGGCTGAGCTGGGGTGGTCTTCTTCAGTTTCACTTTGTTGTTTGTAAAAAGAAGTTTGTAAGCCATAAATGCCACCAAAAAGAATACATGTCGATATTAACCATGCGTGGAAGGATTTGTGAGAGGAAGTTGTCAGATTTAAAACCTAATTCACCGTGTAAAAATCAGCTACCCCATCTTTAATTCCAGAGTAATTCATTTAGAATTTAGAAACATCATGTAAAGCTGGCCATTATCATACAGCAGGGGTGTCGAACTTATTTTGACAAAGGGCCACAATGGCAACGGGTTGTCCTCGAAGGGCCGGTTGTAACTAAAAATAACCTTTCTAATCCTTGACATACTACAAATTAATAGTTATTGTATATTTATTGAAGTGACAATTGCTAAATATACATCTGCATTAGTCTGAAAATGACTTACTCTCAAAGTTTCCGACAAATCTACAGATTACTCCTGGCACTATTATGAAATTAAAGTTATTCTCATAAGACTTGGAGGGCCGCATAAAATGAAGTGAAGGGCCGCATCTGGTCCCCGGGCCTTGAGTTTGACACATGTCATACAGGGAGAACCTGGACACACCCTTCAAAGGAAGTTAGAACAGTGACCCCTTGTGGCAATGTAGAAAACTGCACAAAAATGATCAGATTTTTTCGTACATAGTGCACCTTTGAGTAGTAACTAAGTAAGTAATAGGGCTTTTCCATTAGTACCTGCTTGGCCCTACTCTACTCGACTCGACTCTACGCGCCTCTACCCGGCTTAGCCCCGCTCAGAGGGAGAGCATTTCCATTACAAGAGAGGCCGAGTGGGGCTGTTGTGAAGCTGGGCGGTACGGTTGCCAACACTGTCACTCCCCAAATGGGGACATGATGCAAGCTCATAGAAAACAACGAGCGTTTCAATGCGCATCGGCTTTAATTAAAGATAATCAGACCGTTTGTTCTCCAGCGTTTCATAAGCGTAATATAAAACAAATATCCACCGCCGCATTGGCCAATAGAGTGAAGCTTTTCATGTCAACACGTTCATGGACTCACCTCTTCTTCACGTCCGCCCGACACGTCTTTCTAAAGTCCCGCTCTGGTCCCGATGTACAATCACAAGTCAGCTGTCCCATCTTCCTCCTCCGTCTCTCTGTCCTGACGAAGCTGCATTATAATCTCTTGCTTCAAAACGTGTGCATCGGATGTCCATCAGTGTTTACTGTGAGAAGCAGGAGCCCGCAGCAGCACAGGTAACCTCCATGTGCCTACGTACAAGCCCGTGTGGTCTACGCACACACTCATCGAACTACTGTCTTATGTATTTAGCGGATAGGGACAAGGGACTTGTTTTTTATGTCACTGAGCTGTTTTTTGCTACAGAGAGTACAAAATGTAGAAGCATTACGGTGCTATCGGCAGCTAGCTTAGCGGCGACTCACGTTAGCGTACAGTAACAACAACAAATCAGCGGCACTTGTGTGACGCAACAGGCGACGTGCGTCTGACGTCAGGTTTAGTATCTGCTCGGCTCGACTTGGCCCTGGGGTAAAGCAGGTACTAAAAAAGTACCTGGTCGGCGCGATCAGCCCCAAATGGAAAAGCTCCGCACCAGGGCTAAGTCGCGCCGAGTAGAGTAGAGTAGGGCCAAGCAGGTACTAATGGAAAAGCTCTATAAGTAACTAACCAATTATTAGGCTACACATTATTTCGATTATTTCCCTTGGACACATATGTGATCAAACAAAAACAACAAATTCAACCTCAAAACTGTTTTCATAGGAAACAATTCTTTATTCAAATTAGAACTTTGATTAACAAACATGAAAAAGTGCAAGATATAAAACATATTTAAACAGATCAATCACATTCTGTTAAATTACTTCATTAAAAATATAACTTCTGCAGGATTAGATGATTAAAAACATTGCACTAATGGAGTTTTTACTTGATTTAATGTGACCCAGTTAAGGTTTAATATATTAACTTTCCACCAAACAGTTTTTTCTGGTTAAAAAATCAGGAAGTGCGCTGTTGTGACGGCTAAACTCTTGTAAAATCTCATCTAAACTCATGGTGGTGAATATAAATGAGGCTCTGAATGCATTAGGCAAGTGAGCAAAAGATGTGACTGATGTAAAACGTTAAAATTCTGTTGCTACGTTTTCAGTTCAAAGGCAAGAGAAATTGGCAAATTCACAAATTACCTTTTACAGAGGCCGCACAGAATGACTTTGGTGTTTTGCGACATCAGTAGAACTAAACTAGACGACCTTTCAACCTTTAGGGGATTAAATTATGTCTGTACACTTCTATAATGTTATTTAACCGAACACTGAAAAGTATTTTTGTCTTTCACAAAGTGCTTCAAACGGGTCCATTCAAGCTTCATGTAACGTCAGTGCAAAAAAACATCACTTCATTTATTCATATAAGTTTTAATCTAAAAATAACTCACACATTTTCAAAGGTTGTAGGGCGGACTAGCAAAAATGTTTGATCAAAAACAGTTGTAACAGCCCTGTACTTAAGCTAAACACAAAAATAATCGTAAAAATATATTAATTGTGGACATAGTGAGTCAAGTAAGGCGTTGGCCAATGGGAAACGAGGTATCTCAGTATCTATTGGCCGGCTAACCTGTCAATCCTAAGCAGCTCAATGGTTCAGTTAGCAGTGGGGGGCGTAGAAAACATTTGGTGGGTTTGTTTTTCCCGGGAAAATTATCCTTGCAGCTTTAAAGGGCCTATATTATGTAAATTTGTTTCCGTTTTATAATATTTCCTCATCGAAAACATGGCCGGAGTTGCGCTTTACTTCATTTAGTTTAACAAAGACCCTGCACATTATATAGACTGGACACTTTTGTCAATTTCAAAACAGGTTGTGATGTCACGAAGTTGTAACACAGGAAGTGCTGCACCATGTTTTGAAACTTAGAATTATTTAAATCAGGGGTCTCAAACTCAAATGGAGCTAGGGCTGAAATAATCAAAGTCAGAGTTGGTCGAGGGACACGTTTTAAAAGACAGGACTCAGCTTGGACATTCCTGATTTAGATATTTAATATAAAACTACAATACAAAGGGAAAAACTGATTCTGGACTTAAAGGTTTTTGGTTATTTAAATACAGTTGTGTAACTTACAGTGTAACATTGCTCACTCATACATGTAAGTTCTTTTTCAAGTGAAGTTAGAGAAATTATTGTATGCTTGTTCTACATTGTTGTATCTCATTTTAAGACTGTCACAATATACTGGGATGATAAAAATTACTTTTTTAAAGTTCTGATTACGTCATTTAATATAGTTTTTTTTGTGTGTGTGATTATAATCTAGCTCATCGGTGTCTCTGGGTCGGTTACATTCATTTGTGTTTGTCACATCATGTAGAGATCATAGAGACGCTCATGTAAACAGCAGCAGCCCGAGCAGAGCCAGCAGCAGGTGTGAGGCGAGGAGGGCGGGGCCGGCGTGAGGGCGGGGCCACTGCTGGTGGTGGGAGCGGCTGTGGTGTTGGTTGTGGCAGGAGACAGGAACTCGCCAACGGTGGACCTCAGGAAGTCCTTGAAGCTGCTGACCCTCTCGAAGGTCATGACATCTGTTTCCGCACGGGGGTTTTTCTTCGCCTTTGTGGCGGAGGTGGTGGTGTTGGTGCTGGTGCTGTTGGTGCTGGTGGTGTTGGTGACAGTGCTGTTAGTGATGGTGGTGGTGGTGGTGGCGTTGAACAGAACCACGACCTGGTACCAGGAGCTGCTGACCTGACACATGATCGGGCCGCCGTACTCCCCCTGAACGCAGCACAGAGAAAGACCCGTCAGAAAGATCACACTTTGACATAGAATCAGGGGGGGGGGTCACTTTAAAAATAAACAAAACACAGAATAAACTTAAACAGACGGTGCTGCCATGATAGTCAAATGCTGCATTAACAGTAACACCACTTTGAACATTTCCACGGTCCGCCATTTTGCACAATTTGCGCCGCTGTTATTTACACATGTTATCTTTCACACTATATTTTGGTCCTTTTCTCCGAAGATATAGGGCTGATTTGCACAAAATGAAGCTCAATTTAAGCTCTAGTTCAGGGGTGTTGAACCCGAGGCTCGCGAGTCGTTGTGAGTGAGCCTTGTGAGTGTTTTGAAGTCGACAGCGACACTCTGCTCCTCACAAGTTTTCAGACACTTTTTATTTCACGAAGATAGCCCTCGGATTCACGGAGTTTTTCACTTTACTGAAAATTGCCATTCACTCCAATGGGGCGCACGCGTGGCGTTTTAACGGGGCGCTGCGAAGCCTTTTCATTCCCAGGACACAGGAGATATATGTTTTGCTTTGTTTTGCTCATCTAAAATAACCCAAATTAAAGGCAAACACATCTATTACTAAAAAAATAGAAGCCTAGTCTGTCAAGGCGCCTGTCGTCAGCCTGTCGTCAGACCCAAACCCTCTTTACTGGCTTGATGCGTCTTGATCATCTTGATCACACCTATTCATAACTGTCACATACCTGGTTCAGAGTGAAGACCCCGGTGCAGAGGTTGCTTGTGGAGGACCCGGTCGCACAGCTCTTTATGGCAGTCTGGGTCTCCCCCAGCGTCTGAGAGCCTGGACACACAACATCACTTCTATTATGACACAGTTTGGACACAGTGTAGGAATTAAAGTGCATCTGACATGTTGAGACTACACTTTTAAAGTTTAATAACATGTGGCTTGTTTTCTCCCAGTTCAGTAATATTGGTGACACTTGGAACTTTACTTTTTTGTTGGAATGAGCAGAAAATATGAAAAAAACAGATGTAAATCCACAACAGTTTCAGGTTACAAAGTAACCATTCATGTGTGCGTTAAGCTGCTTTACTTAACAAAAAAAGTAAAAACTTATTTAGAGCCAGTGCAGAAGTCCTGATTTTTCTTAAAATTAGGCCTACATAAAAGTACCAAGATTATAAAAAGATTTCTTTTTAGAACTATCCTCAAATACTCGTTTATGTAGTAAGGACTATTCAACTCATTTTTGAAGAGCAGTGAGTGTATCATCTAGAAGACAGGAAGTATTTTGTGAAATTGGAAATTGTGTGTCTGAGCGCATGGCCTTGACCTGTGGTGTGCCTCAGGGTCGATTTTAGGACCCCTTCTGTTCAATTTTACATGTTGCCATTGGTCAGTTAATACGCAGTAATAATGTGAGCTATCACAACTATGTAGCTGACACTCAGATCTATGTGTCACTAACAGCAGGTGAATATGGGCCAGTGGATTCACTCTGTGTGATCAACAGATCAGTGTGTGGAGGCAAACAACTTTCTCCAGCTAAACTCAGACAAGACTGAAGTTATCATCTTTGGCCCACAGAAACACAGAGAAAGTATCAGTCACTCTTCAGTCTCTCTCTCTCTCTGAAACTCAGAAATCTGGGGTAATAATGGACTCAGACTTGAACTTTAACAGCCACATTCAGTCAATAACATCAGCAGCTTCTACCATCTCAAAAACATTGCCAGAATTAAAGGCATAGTGTCAAAGCCCGACTTGGAGAGACTTGGACCAAAGTAGATCTGTGACATGTTAGTGCCTTATGAACCATCTCACACTCTCGAGGACCTCAGGACCGGCATCCTGCTGGTGCCCAGAGTCAGGACTAAACGTGGACCAGAGTCAGGACTAAACGTGGACCAGAGTCAGGACTAAACGTGGACCAGAGTCAGGACTAAACATGGATCAGAGTAAGGACTAAACGTGGACCAGATTTAATAGGCTTGCCCTTAACAGTCTTCACTCAAAATTTGTGGGCACGTTCAACAGACACAGTCCCTTGTCAGGACTATTCAAGGCCTCTACTTTCTCAGAAGCCTTAAAAAGTAGGTTTGAGTCTTGCTGTGCTGACTGTTGTCTAAAGGTGGAGAGCATCCTTGCTACCAATGTGACTGTGAAGCCCCAGGTTAGTACCAAAAATATACATTCACTGTTTAGTTTCTGTTAAGACTCTCTGACCTGTTGCTGCCAGGCTCCAGCCGGCGGTGTAGCACGTTGTTCCCACTGCAAAGGTGTTTGTCCGTCGTCCAGGCAGATGGGCTGGATGTAGTTGTTCAGAGTTGGTTTGGAGGCCAGCTTCAGCACCACCACGTTAGAAAGGCCGCTGGTGTTGCTCCTGGTGACGTTTGTGATCATCACTCGGACCTCGTTAGCGTTAGAGCCATTCTGATGCAGGCGACCCAGCACCACGCTCCACTCCGACACGTTCATCGAGCTGCACACAGGGGCAAAGGTCAGGCTAGTGCTGGTGCAAAATTGCAAAATGCTACTTTTTGTGTCATAGAGTGGGTCCAAATGTCCTCACTCGTAACCTTTCATACACTTCCGTCACTACAAAGCCCTGTCCTGTTGAGTGGACTTTATAGTGTCATTACTTTACAGGGCTCACTACTGGGTCTCTGGTGTTTCTCAACCACGTTTTACAAAACTCCAAATGGATTTCTGTAATAAATAACGAGTGTTTTTATTGCTCTAAAATACCTTCAAAAAACAGCTTTTTATTCACAGTGAGCAGACGACTCTCCACAGATTTGACTCTTGTCTTGGTCTGGTAGCGCCAAAAGTTTGTCTCCATAAAACAATTAAGTTTAAAGTGCTACTGCACGCCTATTCAACTTATGGCAAAAATGGTCCTCCAAACATCTGATTTGGCCCTCAGTCAGTCTTTCAAATATTGCAATTATGCATTATTTATCTTATTTGCAGAGGTAATTCTAGGTGTATCTTAGACCAGATCTGGGTTTGGCTTAATGATGGTTACTTTTAGACGTTTTGTAAAGCAATTAAAATCACAGATGAATATTTTGTTCAACAGCCCCTAATTTTTGACAACTTTGTTCAAGTGCTGTAAACTAGCCGGCTCATTGGCCATGGCTCCCTGAAAAATATAAATATAAATAATGGTCAAACTAAATGCAGAATTCAATAGTAAGAAAGCTTAAGCTTGACCATGTAACTTAAAAGGCATTCAAGTCAGTTCTGACCTGGGCAAACAGCCAGCATCGCTCAGCACAGCGTCTTCAGACACCAGAGTTCCTCCACACACATGAACCTGGTTCTTCTGGATGCTTGCCATCCAGGGCCACTGTCCATCAGACAGAGAGGCTCCAGCAGAGATGTTCTTGTTCAGAGGAGCATTTCCACACACCACAGCTGTGAGAAACACACACACACATTAGCAGGTCAGAAATAACTCAGGTCTCCAACCTGCACGTCCCTCCAGCTCCTCAAAGGAAGCAGGAGTCCTAGTGATGGGCAGCTTGAGCTTCCTGAACAGCTTCGAAGCACTAAAGCGCATGCGCTTCGGACCACTGCTCCGAATTCTGGTTCAAAACGCTGATCACGTGACATTTGCGGTTCATGAAGCGCTGATGTTACAGAAACGTTTCACTAGGGGTTTTGGCTCAAATATAGGTTTTATCTAAGATCTAATATTGACACAAGATCACATAAGGTTGTTTTTTTTTATTAGGTGTAGGTATGTGCTAAAACCATCAACAGCAGATAAACTTATATTCTTGAATAAAAATCAAAGTATGTTTAAACTTTAGTTTTCAAGCTGAATACAGGATTAGGGCAAATTAACAACTAGACCTATTTGTTCCACAGTAATATAGTGATGATGTAGAACTCTGGATTATTTTGACTCCACTTCAGTACTTTAGTTTTGTATGTAGAGACACAACAGTAGTATATGTAGTTCATTCATTTTGAATCTTTTAATAAAACATTTCACCACCAGATGGCGGTATTCATGCGTTTCGAACTGCAACTCGAAGTTTCGACCCACATTGTTCATATGGTTCAAAGTTTCATGGCGCTTTGCCCATCACTAACAGATGCTGAATCATTTAAATTTGAATTTGTAAGCCTAACATTAGGCAGACAAATTCTATGGTTTTTGTTTGTTTGTTTTTTTGCATGTAAGTGTGTTATAAACAGCTGTCTCCACAAATATATTGTATTATATGATCAAAATTTTCACTCACATTGGGTCAAATAAAAACACCACGACAACTGTGGTGTTTCTGTTGCTGTATCAATTTTCTAGTCATATATTTAGGCTTTTTATAAATAATTTATTTGACCAGAATAAACCAGATTAAACTGTGCACATCCCCCAGGTTTGGAACCACAGCTTTACTATTATCAACTCTGATTTAAGTCTGATAGTCTTTTCAGTTCAGATTGTTATGTACGTGTAGTTTTGTCAACCTGCTGAAATGCTCAGGCTTTATTGTGCAATAATAATTCACAATGTCTGAAACTTTCTTCTCACACAGTTACAGTATATTTAATGAAATGTTGGAATAGTGTGATGACAAACGCAGATAATCATTCCAGTTGCATTGTGGTCTCTTTGGGTTAAAGTTAAGTTTCTAAATGTTGCTTTGCTTCCCTGAGGACAGAGCTTACGTGGGGCTGCGGTGGTGGTGGTCGGTGCAACTGTCGTGGTCACTGCAGGCAGCCCGGTGCAGCTCACACTCAGGTCACTGTCTGTGCCGGTGGTTTTGAAGCTGACGAAGCCCGGCTGGTTCTCTGTGATCTGGCTCTTTATCCAGGCCTCGTAATTGGAGACTCGGGCGTACACTCCAGGATAATCGGCCTGAGCGCAGCCAATTCCAAAACTCACGACTCCAAACTGGACCCAGACAGAGCTCGGCTTGTACACCAGAGGACCTCCAGAGTCTCCCTGCAAACATTCATTGTTAAAGTATTGAATTAAAGCTCTGAACATACAATATGTAGCTCAGAATCATATTTCAAACAGAGCTGGCAAACTGGGCAATGCTGTGGAACTGAGAGAGAGAGGCGGAATCTGAAGATGCTGTTTATATGTTCTACATTTATTTAAGGTGACATACGTGGTGAACATATAAGCATGTTATTCGTGTCTATGATAGGTTGAACTACCCATTTCACAAAAAAACAAAGCTTAGATCATTGGGCCTCACTTGGCTCTGTGCACGGAATATCAGTTGGCTTGTTTTTGTTCAAAATAGATAACTTCTGTACTTAGCAGTTAGTGTTAGCATTTAGATACAAACACGTCTCTTTTTAAACACTCAAGTGTCCTATGTGACACACAGAACACTTCCATGATTCAATACAGTTGCAGGTTATAAGAGCGTACACTAGAGGGTAGCAGTCAGACAGTTACCTGACAAGAGTCTTTGCCTCCTGTAGATACCCCAGCACACAGCATGTTGTCTGTGATGACGATGTTGTCGTTAGTGTACTGACAAAAGCACTTTCTGTTCCCACTATGGGCACCTCCACCTCCTGCAGGATTGTTGCTGCCGTCCCTGTAAAGAAAAACACAGAATCATTAGAATGATTTTACACCCACTTCATTTGGCACTGGCACCAGAGGCAGAAGCCTGCCATGTGAACATCAACCACGAATAAATACTGTTGTCTTAATCTAATCTAAATAATGCCGTAATTTTTGGTTTTTATCATGAGGTAAATCTGAGCTATTTACAAACTTGTAATTCCACGTTTGTGTCAGTAAGATGTGGCTAAACATAAATCTTCCTCAGTTTGTTTCTTTCTAAACCTCTTTTTCTTTTTTCCCCTTATGTGTGATGTCTCCACAAAGCTTTGCGTTTTGAACCTTTTTCGATCGAAGTTTGCAGCGATCGAATTAAAAGACTAGAATCGATCAGTTTTACTCATGTAGCCACAGACTTACACACACTCTGTATTTGTATAAAACAAACAATAATACAAGAATAGCCACGACAAAGCATGAACTTGTGCCAGACCTGGCTGAATTTGCATTATTATGTTGCAATAACAACTGATGGGTTAACGACTCTAAATATGGACACTAAATATTACACTAAATATTACTGTTCAAATGTTGATGAAACACTCAGGTTCTGACACTAACACCAAAGGTAATTTAAAAATGTTAATCTAATATCGTGGCTGCAAAATGAAAACTGTATCGAATCATGACTTTAGTGAATCGTCCCATCCCTATGTGTCACTAACAGCAGGTGAATCTGTTGCCTGGAAAATCCAGACAATATATAAAAATTATATCGCCCGGCTACCGTGTCCCTCTTACAGAGTTCTGAAGCCGTAACTGACAGATTAATTAGCCAATTAGAGACATGCATCTTCTGCCGTCTGAAAAGTAACATGGCTGTTTCCGACAAAAAATACACATTGAAAAAATATCACCGGAACTGAATAACATCGCTAATTTCTGCAGAATCAACGAACGAAGCAAAAAGAAAACGATTTAAATGTGAGGTGAGTGAAGTTAGATTTTGGTCTAAATGACAGACAACCAATCAGTTCCTTTGTTTCATCTGCGTCACACAAATAAACTAATCTGATTGGCCGCAGGTCTGCTGAAGCGTGGGTTCTGGATCCCAGGCAAATGAATCTGGTCCAGAGGATTCACTCTGTCACTGCATCCAACAGATCAGTGTGTGGATGCAAAACAACTTTGTCCAGCTAAACTCAGACGAGACTGAAGTTATCATCTTTCTCTTTCTCTCTCTCTCTCTCTCTCTCTCTCTCTCTCTCTCGCTCTGAAACCTTCAAATCAGGTTAGAAATCTGGGGGGAATAGCCTCTGTGCATCTGGCTTGCTTATATTCAAAATAGCTAACTTCTGTAATTATAAGTATTTCCTGTTAACGATAGCATTGAAACACAAACATCTTCTCTTTATTGACCCTATTTTGTCCCGCCTATTTTTCTAGGACGTGCACTTCCTGTTTAGCTGCATTTAGCCTGTAGATTTCAGTCGATGGGTTTATTTTAACTGTCATTATATTAAATTAAAATTGCCCCACAAGACAGACAAACAAACACGTTAGCTACCTTAACAGAGCTAAACAGGAAGTGCATTTCCAAGCCAAGTGGGCGGGACAAAATAGGGTCAATAGACACACTTTGATCCTTTTGTAGCAGGATGGCCTCTAGCGCTCCTGTTTTGATGCGTCAGGTGAGAGGCTGCCCTATAAAAGGAGCACCCGCGCACCGGTCGACCTCTCACCTCTGACGTCAGACGCCGCAGGCTGCGGGCAGCCCGGTCGGCAGGAGCTAGTGTGTGCTAACGCTAAATAAACGCCGAAAGTCACTGATTGTCGGGCGTAAAGCCGGGTGACTGCGCAACGTTATGGCGCTTATGTTGGTGAGTAGTTAGCCACGTCTTGTACCGATGCATTTGATGTCATTGGGCTAATTTTAATGTTGTTTTTAGTGTGGGCTGTTTGAAAGTGCGAGGCGCTCCCCCGAGCCGCTTGTGTTTATGTCTGTTTGATCATTATCTTGGTAAGCAAGCAATCGTTTCGTCACTTCACTAATTATTTTATGAAGGCTTACACCGTGCTTTTGTTTTAGTGTGGCGCTTCAGCGTGGGGCCAGCGCTGGATCTGTCCTGTTCAGCTAGCAAATAGCAATGCTAAATCTGGTGCTTTTTGATCATGAGCCTCCCCTTTTCGTTTGGATACTCTGTTAATCTTTTTGGACACGCTGTTAACCCTTTTGGATACGCTGGTTAACTATATACTGATCTGTACGTGCTCTGGAGTCAACTTAACTGCTTAACATGTACTGTGAACTGAAATGACTGTCCTGCTTTTCAATCAGTCTACATCAACGTGTCATCAGCACACGTGATTTTAACAACAAGGATAAACTACTAATTAACTTATTAATGTCATAATAAGACTTTGTATATTTTTATAAGAAATCCTGTCTCTAGTCTCATATTCAGCCAGTTCAACGAACCTGTGTCCTTTTAGATTTATTATTATTTTATTTTCTGGCATATGCCAGTGGCGTTGTTGGTCATTTTTATTTACAATATTTAATCACAATTTATTTAGCGGCGCCTCCCTCGGTTACATTTGGCGTTGTTGGCAGGATATCGTTTATTTAATCATCATTTAAACCTCTAGATCGTAACCTCGGATGCCACAGAATTGGCGTTGCTTGGCAGGATGAACTGTAACTGGACAGAGACTTGTTGAGTTTTAATTATTTTGAGTGTTTCAACGGGTAGACAAGTGCATCAGGTTGTTTCTATTGTGTAGATTTTTTACAGCTGTGTAACTAAAACAGTGAGGGCTACAGAGAGAAACCTTTATTTTTTAATACAATGTCTGTGTTTACATTTTTTGATGTGCAATTTTGTTTTGCTGTGTTTATTTTCCATTGCATGTTTTTATGTAATTTCGACATTTTGTATGTAAAATAGGTTTTCTGGAAAAGCTCTTAACCTGTCTAAATGCACACTGCTAATGTTAACAGACTAAATTGGCAACTTTGATGCTACTTCTGTCCCATGTGTATTTGATTAAGTGACTTAAAAGGATTTCTGTAACCTTTTTGTTTTCTAAAAATGTTTTGTTTAAAGGGGAGGCTCGTGAGGATTGGCCATGAACACAAGTGGTGCGTGGTTCCTGCTGCGGCTGCGCGGGTTTGGCGTCAGGGGTGAGGCAAGCAAAGGTGGACCCGTCAAGGGTGAGGCAGTCAGGTATGAAGTGGGAGGCTGCCAGAGTGAGTGATGCTGGGGTAGTACTGTCCTTTTGTTTTTGGTATCATTGGTGCAGTGCAGGGTAGCCGTAATGGCGGGGTTTTCGTAGCTGACCGCAGAATGGTGGTGTCGAGCCATGGTCAGATGTTGCCTCTAAGGGAGTGGAGAGCTTCAACGCGCCCTTCCGCCCAAGAAGTGCGCTGTTGGTGGTACACTTAAGGGCAGTGCTAAGGTGTCAGCCCCAGTCAGTGGAGGTTGTTCACCACCTAGGGAGAGGAGAGCTTCAACGCGCCCTTCCACCTGGCTAGTGCATGTGTAAAATCCATGCGTTAAGAGAGGAATGATTGGACAGGAGGTCAAGCCCGTCCGTCATTGTTTTAAAGGAGAGGAAAGCTTCAGTGCGCCCTTCTAAATTTTGTGTATTTTTGTGTACATGTGACGCAGGTCTAGGGAGCTGCAGCGGCCACTGAGTCAGTGGTGTCAAGCCATGTAAGTTTAGCCCTAAAAGGGAGAGGTGAGCTTAAAGGCCCCCTTCCGCCTGTGGAGCAATGTGTGTGGATGGTACTTTGTTTGTTAATCGTCGGGACGACGATTCAAAAGGGAGGGGTAGAATGTAGCAGGATGGCCTCTAGCGCTCCTGTTTTGATGCGTCAGGTGAGAGGCTGCCCTATAAAAGGAGCACCGCGCACCGGTCGACCTCTCACCTCTGACGTCAGACGCCGCAGGCTGCGGGCAGCCGGTCGGCAGGAGCTAGTGTGTGCTAACGCTAAATAAACGCCGAAAGTCACTGATTGTCGGGCGTAAAGCCGGGTGACTGCGCAACGTTATGGCGCTTATGTTGGTGAGTAGTTAGCCACGTCTTGTACCGATGCATTTGATGTCATTGGGCTAATTTAATGTTGTTTTTAGTGTGGGCTGTTTGAAAGTGCGAGGCGCTCCCCGAGCCACTTGTGTTTATGTCTGTTTGATCATTATCTTGGTAAGCAAGCAATCGTTTCGTCACTTCACTAATTAATTATTTTATGAAGGCTTACACCGTGCTTTTGTTTTAGTGTGGCGCTTCAGCGTGGGGCCAGCGCTGGATCTGTCCTGTTCAGCTAGCAAATAGCAATGCTAAATCTGGTGCTTTTTGATCATGAGCCTCCCCTTTTCGTTTGGATACTCTGTTAATCTTTTTGGACACGCTGTTAACCCTTTTGGATACGCTGGTTAACTATATACTGATCTGTACGTGCTCTGGAGTCAACTTAACTGCTTAACATGTACTGTGAACTGAAATGACTGTCCTGCTTTTCAATCAGTCTACATCAACGTGTCATCAGCACACGTGATTTTAACAACAAGGATAAACTACTAATTAACTTATTAATGTCATAATAGAGACTTTGTATATTTTTATAAGAAATCCTGTCTCTAGTCTCATATTCAGCCAGTTCAACGAACCTGTGTCCTTTTAGATTTATTATTATTTTATTTTCTGGCATATGCCAGTGGCGTTGTTGGTCATTTTTATTTACAATATTTAATCACAATTTATTTAGCGGCGCCTCCCTCGGTTACATTTGGTGAAGTATTTTACTGATTTGTAAAGTCTTTAACATGTTTTCAGAGAGACCACAACTCACCGTTCACTGTCTGATCTTTCGAGTATTTATTCATTTTGGACTGACTTGGTGAAAACTCCATAGAAATAAATTGAACAGGCTCATAAGTACAAACATTAGCTATGTTGAAATATACAAGCCAACTGACATTCTGTGCATATAGAGCTTATAATGGACTCAAACTTGAACTTTGACAGCCACATCAAGTCAATAACATCAGCAGCTTTCTACCGTCTAAAAACAATCCCAAAATCAAAGGTTTAGTGTCAAAGCCTGACTTGGAGAGACTTAGACCAGTGATTCTCAACCAGGAAGTAAAATCATTTAAGTTCTGTTCTCTGCACTGACTACTGTGGCTCAGAGAAGAGACTTTAAAACAGTTCTGCTTGTGCTTAAGTCTATCCATGGACTAGCACCAATGTTAGTGCCTTATAAACCACCTCAGACTCTGAAGACCTCAGGGACTGGCCTCCTGCTGGTGCCAGAGTCAGGACTAAACATATGGAAACAGAGTTTCTCATTAATGCAGTAAAGATCGAGAACAGTCTTTGTGAACTCTGGAACAGAACAGGCCTTTACTGTGACAGTGTTCAAATCTAGCACCTGACTTCAGGTCGTACACCTAAGGTAAGGTAAGGTACACTTTATTGTCCCCGTAGGGAAATTTGTCCTCTGCATTTGACCCATCCTTCAATGCCTCTGGGGCATCTCCTCAGGAGCAGTGATCGCCGCAGTGCAGCGCTCGGGGACCCATCTCCAGGTGTTGTTGCTAGGCTTGGTCAGGACTACCATAGCTGGAGGATATTACCCTAACGTGCATGTTATTGGTTGGTGGGGGAAACCGGAGTGCCCGGAGGAAACCCACCCAGACACGGGGAGGAACATGCAAACTCCACACAGAAAGGCCCGGCCCGTGCGGGAATCGAACCCACGACCTTCTTGCTGTGAGGCAAGAGCGCTATCCGCTCTGCCACCGTGCCGTATCATTTGTCTCACCTCCAAATGAAGTGGTTCCCCAGCCTGTGATCCAGATGTTGGTCCCTGCATTCAGAGCACTCGCCGAGGCTGCCAAACACACAGGCCGGATGTAGTCTGTGAAAGTGACGGTGGAGGACATCTTGAGCAGGGACATGTCATTGTCACTTGTAGAGGAGCTGTAGTTCGGGTGGTTCATGATCTGACTGATGCTGCGGAAAACCTCATTTGGGTTGGAGCCACTTTGAGTCCTACGTCCGATGTACACAGTGATATCTGAAGCAGTTGTAGTTCTGAAGAGGAAACAGGAAGAAATGAAGAAAGGCTAAAGGTTACACAAAATGAAGTGAACACTATTCTCTTTAATAATTAGCGTGCTGCACCATATCCACACCCAGAAGGCTCTGGGGTTTTGGGGGCGTGTTGTGTTTATAACAATATATATTCGCACATTTTGTTGATCATACGCGTGTTTGGATATGAAATCTATTTCAATCCTTGTGTCTCTCCATTCTAGACCTGTGAGTCAGGGGTAATATACTGTACTCTTTGGGGTTATTACAAAAAAAAAAACAATAAACCCAGATAAACAACAGAAACACTAAGGCGTCTGACACAGACTTTGGGATTGCACCCAATTGTTTTTTGTTTTGTTTTTTGTTTATGAGAAAACTTTTGTTCATCAATTAAAGCCAGAAACATATTTTTGATGATAAAAAACATAAAGTACCATCCCATTAAACATGATCGTAATAAGAAAAAACATGAGACTGACCCCGGGAAGCAGTGCGCTGCGCTCAGGATCCACAGGTTGTTGATGAGAGACCCTCCACATGAGTGGCCTCCTCCATTGAAGATGCTGACCTGCCACGGCCAGGCTCCAGTGGGTGCATCAACACCCCCTACGATCCGAGTGTTCAGAGGCGCTTTCCCACACTCTAAAGACACAACACACACATGTGAGTCAGTTTGTCAAAGTGAAAGTGAAACTAATACAGAAATGAACTGAACTCACCACTGAGCTGAGCCGCTGAACCTGGAACAGAACACAGAACATTAGCCATGAAATGTCTGACACAGTAAACAAAAATAAATAAATAAAACTGCATTTTAACATCTACATTTCAAAGATAGAGAATACAGTATTTATTATGTTCCTAATATTAACTCCCATAGGGATTTAAAAAAGAAGTTTGAAAACATTTTTGAGGCTGTTAGCTCTGTGGTAAGTCTCAAGCATAAAACCTTCAATTCCATTTAAAACAGTTTCTGCAGCTTTATAAACCACAACGTTTTTAAACTGTTTTGACAAATTTCAAGATTTACGAGAGTTTTTAAACTTAAAACAACTGCAGCTAGCACTTAGCTGACTAGTGTGCAATAAATGGATGTATGTTTTTGTTTTTTGTACTACTGCCTGAAAATGAATTGATGAAGTCAATGAAGTCAACATTGAAGTTGAAACCAGAGCATCCAGAGGAAACCTACGCAGACTCTGGAAGAACATGCAGCCAAGACCTTCTTGTTATGCTGCCAGAGAGCTAACCACTGCACCATCGTGTCGCGTCTATGTTTATGTTATGTGTAAAGCTCTTGGTTGATTTAAAGTATTTAAAGTGCCTCATAAATGTAGTTGCTTTGGTAATGCTGTGACGTGGGTGTTGGACGCTTTAAGAACGATCAATATCAGCTGTTGCCAGAATGCTTTGCTGGCCTTGTTTGCTTAACATGTGGGATAGCATGAGTAGAAATACAGCTCTTTATAACAAAATAAAGTCTTAGCTTTTGGTGACCCAGTTTGGTAATCGCTTATATGCGCGAGAAGAGTGTGAAAGACTGATCAGCGCCTGTGTTCATTAATGAGATCTGTCCATGTATAATGCTTGTGCACGCGAAAAGTTAGAGAGAAAGCCAGTCAGAAAGGGCCTGTGTGTGAAAGAGTGACGTTATTGGCTGTTATGAAAGCGGACTGAGTGGAGGGGCTGCAGCGGAAGAAGGAAAATCATCATTGAGACTATGCTGGGATAGACGTATTCTGCGCTGCTGTGATTATGTGTGTGTGTGTGCGCTGGATAAACCGTGCGTGAGAGAGCAGGAGCCTCTGTTTGGGTTTGTGACCAGAGGATCTTTGTCATAAAGCACACTTATGAACTTTATGTCCAGTGATTGCATAGCTTTCTTCATGAATAAAAATCGTGCGCTCTCGTGCACGTGCGCAGACTCACGGCTTCTATAAGACAACATGTGAGCTACAGAGTTTTTTTTCTCTCTCTCTCTCTTAATAGATGACTAAATTCATCTAAATTTAAAGGGGAACTGTTTCAGAACCCTTTGGAGCACAAACAATTGGCTGGACTCTTTGTGAAGCTGAGGCTCTGTAGTTTTACATCTGATTAACTCTAGTTTTAAGTGAGAAGAAGCTCTGTGAGAAGAAGCTCTGGACAAAAGAACATCAAGGTAAATGGTAAATGTAAGAATCAGAATAGCTGATGTCACTAGCCTTGGACAGAATGACACTAGGTTTGGCTTATTTTGGGTTTTGACAATTCCTCTTCAAAAGCTGAAGCTATTTTCATCAAAAAATAGTTTTAGGGATCTGTATTAATTTAAAAAAAGTTTAGGCAGAGTTCATTAAAAATTCTAATTAAAATGTGAAGAATTTTTGAAGTATTTTTTTATTTCTAAGTTTAGAGTAAAAACTGATTCTGATCCATCCCAGAATGACTAACCTGTCATGTGCACTTTAAGTTTGACAATGTACAATTACATGTGGCACAATGACAGAGATTCTTGTACCAGATTCAGATCATTTCCATCTGTAAAATACGTCACGAAGGAGGGAGAAGATGCAAACTCTACATAGAAAAGCACCTCGCCACAAGATCAAACGTCGACCAGGCTTTTTCTAAAGGAGGGTTAATGAAATAAAAGATCACTTCATGTCCCAGACCAGAGGCATCATCGTTAACACAATGAAAGGTCTGGTAAGGATAGACAGACAAAAGTCACACTCTGCTGCTTTAAAACAATTCGATAAGATATGAGTCTGTTTCCTGGAATCTGATTTGATCTCGGTCACATTTGTAAAACCAGCTGGACTGTTTCTCTGAAGGAACTGAAAGGTCTTTGTCACGATTTCTCAATCTTTACATAAACTCAAACAGGTTGGACTGGAAGGTTAAAAATACTGCACATATGACAGCTTCGATCATAATTCCAGTGCGATGATTGGTTTATAATTATTGACTTCCTGATTGTAAATGATGACTCGTGTTCCTGTTCTGACGACGTTCTTTAAGCCAAACATCATCTGAATGATGAACCTGGTCCCTCTCCATCTCCCTGTTTTAATATTTTGACTGTTATTTGATCATGTGAAGTCCTTTGGGATGTCTGTTGTTGTGATATTAGGCTAAACAAAAATAAATTGAATTGAGTTGAATTTAAAGTGAACCCTGGCTATAATCACATGTTTACCCTAAACTCTTATCATATCGTCACTTATATAAATACAGAATAAATACCTCGGGAATATTTGTAGTTTTATTAAAATAATGTTTTAAAGAGATACCTGGAGGCTGCCATTTTGCTTTGGTTATGACATCAAATGGTTGTCTGTGTCTTCTGGTGGTTGTCAAGGTAACAGCCTAGGGAGCAACTATGGCAGGAGTAACCATGGCAACAACCAAAAGCAACCATTTGACACCATCAACCCAGAATGCATTGCACCTGGACAATATGGCTGCTGCCAGTGGCTCCAAACAATGACAATTTTATAAAAATAGTAAGAGGTTAGATATTTGTTTGCCATTTATTTTAGTAAACATGAGCTGTACTAGTATTTAAGCCACATTTATCTTTATAGTCCGGGATCCCTTTAAGCGCCAAAGCAGCAATTCTGCACCAAGTCATTCCACACTGCAAAGAGTCATCCTCTAATCTCGATTAAATCAAAATGTTCATCTTAGTTTTAGTCATTTTAGGCAGATTAGAAAAAAACTGCTCACATTTCTAACAGTTTACAAGAGATTTTAGCTTGAATCAAATTTGCTAAAGTTGTGAGTTTTGCACATTTTGCAACACTGGCAAACATTTTGGCTTGAAATCAGAACAAATTTCTCAAAACAAGACCTTAAACAAGTCGAATAATTTAGGAGAATCAAGTAAAACCATCTTAAGCAGAAAAAAATACCAAAATGAAAGATTGAAAACCCAGATTTCAAGACATCTAGAAATGATTTTTTGCAGTGTAGGCTCTCTGTCTCCAGACTCTCTGTTTCTGATAAGTGTCAGTATTTCGTAGAATGCACATTCAACTCTTTACCGAAAAGGAGAGACATCAGTTTGGATTCTCCAGGGCAACATTTAAAGTGTCTAAATGTATTGTCTTGTATTTCCAATAAAACTCTAACTAGACTCTAACTAGATAGTCTAAAAAATTACAATATATTCTTCTAATTACATTTCACACAAACAGCTACTTTTAAAGGGGCACTGTGTAAGATTGAGAGGAATTTTAATGATCACATATAGTCCACAAACATTTAAATCATATTTATTCTTTACAACATGAATACTTAAGAGAGCACTGTTAACCAATCCACATCAATTGTGATACATTTATACGTATTCGAAATGTTTTATTACGGGCCGGAATGTGGATCATTGACGCTAGATGTCAGCATGCTTAATAGGCAAAATGCATGTGAAAGGCTCCCTCTGGTGTTCAAAAGTGGAAATGACTTGGATCACTTTGTGTGCACCAAAATTCAATCCAATCTTTAAAAAGTTAGAGTATGTGCAAGCAATGCTATTCCAGAGTTTTGAGCTGATAAAATGTCTTGTAAGTTCCGCTCGGTCTTGTGGCCAAAGAATGCGTTTACCATTTAAAAGCAGCACTTCCTGGAACACCTCTGATAAAAATCTCCCTCAGCTCGGACAAACAAACTGAACTCTTATCTCTCTCTGAACCTGCTGAAGATTCCTGTCGTAGCTTTGAGCCGACGTGGACACACAAACTGGTCCTGCAGCTGCGGCAATTATCCAACTATAAAGAATAATTACCGTTGTTATTAAGAGAACGGCTCAAGATGTTTATTGTTTACGCTTTACAACACAAAAAAGAAACCAGCTGCTGTTGTTTTTTACACTGAGGTTTAAAAATCTACCTCTTTACAGTTTATATTAAGAATTTGACTGTCTATTATGCTGGTTTTAAGCTCTAATTTGTCTTGCAGCTCATCTTAGATTGTTTTTTTTATTGCCAGCGGCCGCTCCCACCTCCGCCAAACAATGAAGAAGGAATTAAAGGATTTAAGACTAACTTGCTCAGGTTTCGATGTATTTAGTTCTGTCTAAATCTCGTCTTGTTCTTACTTTCATAAGCATGAAACGATTATGTTTTGCTACAATCCGATTCTTGTCTCGATACCTGGGTCACTTGTACTTGCTTTTTTTTGTAAATTAATAAACTTTAAGACAAAATCAGAAACATTGTTACGGTATTGTTAATTTTGCCATGGTTATATATATATATATTTTATGTAATTTTTTGTAAGTTTTTATTTTCTTTTGTAACATTTTACAACTTAACAACAACAGACAGCAGCAGTACCTACATTTGGCAACATCCAAAAATTAAAATTAAGTACCACCTGTAGACCGTATGTGACCCAAATATGTGCAGTATACAAAAAAAAAATGGTATCACTTTATATTAATTATACCTTATTTAGCCTTACTAAAGCCTTATTAAAGCATGAATAAAGAGTTAACAATTAATTAACAAATCAACAATTAATGAATGGAAGTGTTTATTAAGGCTTAGTAACTGCTCAATAAAGGAGCTAAGATTAGGATTTTGAGTTGAGGGGTAGGGCTTGTATAATTAAGTCGTCACTAAGCCTTAAAAGCCTATTTTGTTCATTAACTTATCATTTGTTCATTAAGAATTAATCCATTATTCATGCTTTATTAAGAGTGTATTAAGGCTAATCAAGATGTAGTTAATATAAAGTGTTACCAAAAAAATAAACAAATTAAAGGTGCAGCGTGCAACCTCCCTGAGGCAAAAGTCAACCACACCATTCAGTACAAATAGTGGGCAAAGATCATTCATTAGAACATTTTTAAATTAATATGTTTATGCTATGATATGAAATATATATACATACAGTATACAGTATACATATATATATATATATATATATATATATATATAGATATATATATATATATATATATATATATATATAATATATATATAATATATAAAGCTAAAGGAGCTGCTCCCCGGCTCACAAATAAAAAAACATGAGGAGGTTTCCTGCTATTATTTATTTAATGTCACTAAGACATGTTGAACAAAATATATACTGTATATATGCCTTTACTCAAGTTTATTTTTTTGCATCTTCAAATAAAATAACACATCAATAATAAAAATATAAATTATTAATATAAATAACTATTAATACTCATAAATTAATGATACATCAGCTGGTGTGTACATCTCTTCCCCCCACAAACGACACGTGAAGCAAAGAGACACACAATCCATCTATAGTCAGTCAAAAATAAGTCCAGTAAGTAATGTGATGTATTTATTGTTTCCTGTTTTCTTTTTTTTTATTAGTTTTTTTTAAGCAACTATCTTTGATCTTTTTATTCATCTTGTTTTTTTCTTTCCTCTTCGTTTGTCCGTTCTTTCACTTTACTCTTGTTATTATTCCTCCTTGTTTATCTTTCTATTATACATTCTATTTGAGCTATTTATCTTCTTCTTATTCTTATTGTTTTATAGATTGTTATGTGTGTGTTTATACTTGTTTGCCACGGATGTCTTGTGTTTTTTTGTTTTATGTTTTAAAACTCCTCCTGAAGAAGTAATAATAAAAAATTAAAAAAGCAAAAAAAAAGTGTTAATGTAGACAAAAATAATGTACGTGGATACTACCGTGTGTTGAAGGATTTGTGAGAGTTAGGAACTAGTTGGACTTTACGTGGAGTTTTGTGGTGTGAAAATCCCACTTTTAAGCCTCACAAAAACCAACACAGTCTCACTAGAGGGCGTACTTTTACCATGACTCAAAACAGCGTATTTTGACCACGAGTTCATAGCTATTTAAAGTACTCATGTTACGCCGTGCATTTAGCACAATATGAAAAAGAGTAAAAATGACACGAGATTTCACAGCGTTAAAAAAAACACTAATTTTGGTTGCAGCCACGTGGGGACGTTTTCTTCAGGTGAAACGGGTAAGTTTAGTCTTCACGTTACTAAAATGGGTAAGTTTAGGTCTGGGGCTTGGGGCAGGTTAAGATTAGAATCAGGATTTCATTAATATTTATAAATAAGAACCCGTCTTAACAACCACCATAGAAATGAACTGGGACTGTGACACGTAATATAATTACACAAAACAGCTGTGAACTCGTGCTAATCATACCTAATTTACATGTTGCCTAATGTCAGACTAAATGTACGCTTTCTTGTGAGATTGTGCTCCAAAAACAAACTACTTTTTCTACAAATTTGCTAAATAAAACATGTTTTCAAGTAAATAACAATAGTAGAAAAGCTTGAAAGCTGTCATCTGAACAGTGTTTCTGAAGAGCAAGACGTTTTGACTGTCATCCAAAATCATTTTCACTCTTTCAGTTACTCAGATTGAAAAAGACTTTCGGATGAGAGTCGAAACGACTTGATCTTTGAATACACTGTTCACATGACACTTTGAAGACTTTCTACTACGGTTCACTTCTGGACGAATGAGGGATTACTCCGTCTAATAAAGAACAAAATTACTGCTCAGATGTAGTTTTTCATGGAATGAAGTCAGGATTTTATAAAGATTTTAAAAAAACTGCGTATTCTGACCACGATTTCAGGCCTTTTTTGCGTTTTTATGTTACGCTAGAAATTTTCTGAGGTGAAACAGGTAAGTTTAGGCTTCAAGTTACAAAAACTGATAAGTTTAGGTCTGGCGCTTGGGCAGGTCCAGATTAGAATCAGGATTGTGGGACTGTGACGTGTACCATAATTACACAAAACAGCTGTGAACTCGAGCTAATCATCCGTAATTTACATGTTGCATAATGTCGTGGTAAATGTACGCTTTCTTGCGACATTTTCTTTAGGTTTAACGGTTAAGTTTAGGACTGGAACTTGGAGCAGGTTTAGATTTTTGACATTTCGTTAAATATCTACATTTTTTTCAGAGACTGGGCTAAAAAAAAGAGACAGAATGACAAAATGCCTCTCAATAATAAGAACACAAAGACAATAAACTGCTGCTTTCTTACTCTGACTGAGAATAGACAGTGGAATTAACTACAAAAATGACAAAACAGAGCCATGGACAGACACATGAGGATCGAACTGACACCAGAGCTGAACTGAAACACCACTATCCAACGATTCAATACTACTGCAATGTTGTCCCATTCCAATAATATAAACTTTTCTGAGCTGCAGGACAATACAAGATTACTCAAACACACAGGGATCATTCTGAATAAAACTTGAGTAAAGCAGTCACAAAAACGTAGATTTTATACAATAGATTCCTTTAAGATTTGAAATGGGAAGAAGAAAAACATCCACTTTCTATTCATAGCAACAAATTATTTATCAAAATATTTAAGAAGTAAAAATAACTTAAGGAAAAGTAAATCTTATACTATACTATTCCATTGGTAGAAACATTTCAAGTGAAATTTGCTCAAATCAAAATATAATCTTCATTTAAGAACTTTTAAATTGCGTATATTCTTATTTTGCGTTATTTATCTTCATTTCTAACCATTAGAACCTGGTCAGATGATAAAGCTAGATTATTTTCAAACTGTTTTCAGCCTTGTTTCAATACATTTTTTTCCCACAAAAAAAAAAACAGTCAATCAAAGTTAACCTCAAACTAAGATTTGTTAATAAAAGAAGTTTTGTTTTTTGCAAAGTTTTGTATGTTTTACTGTTGGCAAAATAGTCTGGTGCTGTCATAATATTTATTTATTTATTTGACAGGGACAAGTATGTTTCATGAGCTCATGTCACACACAACATTTAAGCCGAGGCTGATTCTGAATGTCCGTCCCTAGTTGGGTTTTACATTAAAACAAAATACAATACAACACTACACAATATAAAATACAATACACATAGTCAGGTCAAAACAGGTCAGTGGTTACAAATCTGACTTGACTTACAAAGAACCCAGTTTGTCTTTCTTTCAATTCTACAGATAATGTGTTCCATTTTTTATGCCTTTTTCAGTGAAAGAAGATTGTCCAAAGTTGTTTTGTGCCTAAGTCCCTCTGGTAACTGACCCGCAGCTCTAAGAGGAACTATTAAGTCACTAAGAACTGATGCAAACATTTGTACACAAGCTTCAACTGTGGAAACTGGATGTAATCTAAACTGAGCATAATTAAATTATTCAGACTAACACAGTGATGTCTTGTATTAACTTGACTCAGCTCTTTGTAATAATAATTAAATAAACTAAAAACAAAATACAAATACATTAAAAATCTCACATAATGACTCTCTTTTAAGTTTTGTAAAGAGCTTCCAGACTAAGACTTTACCCTGGAGCCACAGACAGAAGCAGATTTGTGAGGTTAAATTCTTACCTGTGAAGAGCAAACAGAAGACACACAGGATCCACATGACTGACATGACTGCCACACTTAGACTGACTGCAGCGCTCACCTGTGGCCTGTTCACCTGTCGCTGTGACAGGGGCGGGGCACCTGTCGCTGTGACAGGGGCGGGGCACCTGTCAGCTGATTGTTGTGACAGCCCGGCTCCAGTGCAACCTCACAAACCAGTTTTACTGCAGTCCTGCTTTTCATACTGATAAATGAACTAAAAACAGAGCTAAAGTTTGTTTTCTTTTACCTCGACACGACAGGTTAGACCAGGGGTCGGCAACCTGCGGCTCCGGAGCCGCATGCGGCTCTTTAGCGCCCCCCTAGTGGCTCCTTGGGGGCCGTTCAAAAAACATGAAAGTGGAAAATTGTGTGAACATATATAAATATATTGAAAATTTTCGTAGGAGTAAAATTATGTCAAACACTCTTAAAGTTGTCCTATATGCTGTTAAAATGTGCAGAATAAATATTTAATTTCAACATTTCTGTCAACGAAGAATTACGTCATAGCGACACGTGTTTTCTTCAGCGCCGTGGCCGTGGGTCTGCGGGAGGCTGTTGTAAACAAGCCAAACGGCAGGTGCGTCAGGGCCATGGATCCAAAAGGAAACAGAACGATAAAACACAGGATTCAACAGTTTTTGGACCGAATCATTTGCTTTCATTGCAAATGCGTAAGTTTTGTTGCAACCCGGGAGATGATAAAGCGTTGAACCCCGTTCACAGACGATCGAGGACTCGCAGATCAACAACAGAAGCAGCGCTGGGGAAAACTTTACCGAGGAATGAATGAAGCACTGTATTTTATGCACGAAGGCACGAAAATAACACGCGGAGTTTGGGCAAAACCAGCTGGATTTGGCGGAAAGAGACGTGTGGAACTTTGTCTCAGGTAAGCGCTTCAGTCACATCGCTCATCGAACGCCAATGAACACATGATTGAGTGATAATATAAAAGCTGATTTTTGCTGAGTTTAGTCATATTTTGATCTGCACTTCTAGGTTCATGTCAGCGTCCTTGGCCTCCGTGTCAAAAAGGTTCGAGCAGAGCGTGATTATAAACGCGCCCCGCGTCTGTTCATGCTGTCGATTTATGTAATAATTACCCGCAAAAAAGTGCCACTTGTTGTCCGGTGTGACCTATACACGTTTTCCCTCCTAATATGTGTGTTTTGGCTTGTGCACTTACACTGCAGAGCGAGTTGTTGTACGATAATATGGTAATTATGAAAGCTCATTTTACATTTGTATCCGACTTATTATTTTGATAACAGGTTGACAACGCTTATATAAACACTTACAGCATCTGTTGCATTAACTGTAAGGCTTATATAAGGCTTTAAATTTTTTGCGGCTCCAGACAGATTTCGTTTTTGTTTTTTTGGTCCAATATGGCTTTTTGAACGTAAAAGGTTGCCGACCCCTGGGTTAGACCATTTTTCAGTAAAACAAGGGATTAAGGTTAAGGTTAAGGTACACTTTATTGTCCCCGTAGGGAAATTTGTCCTCTGCATTTGACCCATCACCATTCACATAAGTTTTTCCTCTTGTCCCACTGTGGCTCCTGAGGTTTGAGTCTACCATCCAAGTACTGCCCAGGCTCAATCTGCTTAGCTTTAGAGATTAGGTAAGATAATGTATATTAGGGACAATGTACAATTGCATTAAGCACAATGGCAGACATGCTTGTACCAGAATCTAGCTCACAGCTAATTTCGTCTGTAGTCCTGTAGTAGGAGAGGGGAGGCACATTGGACATCTTTTTAGCTGAAGGAGGAAACTGGAGTACCCGGAGGAAACCTACACAGACACAGGGAGAACATACAAACTCCACAAAGAAAGGCCTGAGCAGCTGGAGTCAAACCCAGGACCTTCTTGCTATGAGATCAGAGCGCGAACCGCTGCACCACTGAGTCACACCTCTGGTTTTCTTATTAGCATGGTGCATTCTTTCTAGTGCACCTTTGCTCTAACCGGGCTCATGCCAGATGGATCTGTGTTAAACTACAATCTGGGTTCTTTACTCGCTGAAAGCGTTTGGGAAAAGATGGGATGTTTAGTGAAATACTTCGAGCTGATTGGGTGTGGGGCCGACCTTACTTGTGCTTAGCCAATCACAGCACAACTCGTAATGGTGTATCCAATGTCCGCGTGAGATAGAACAAGTGTCACAGAAACTGCTCTTCATTCAAAAAGAAATTACTCCGTATTTCTGCTAAAACCGCATAAAAAAAAACAGACAACATGAACATCCACGGTCGCAGCCATCTTTTAACTTGAATTAAACTCGGTGCTAACAACTCGTGTTAGCCTGCCCTGCAACAATGTGATTGGGCCTCAAAACCACGCTGCTGTGATGTGATTGGGCCAAAACACCGCCAGGTTACCTCTGCTCAGATTTGGCAATAATTAATTTTCAAGTAGCCTACATTCTAAATAACTAATCGATTAATCAAAGAATAATCACCAACTAGCAAATGAATTGTTAGTTCCAGCTCTTTTCAATGTTTTTTCTTATTTCTTAATCCACAACTAGGGATGCACCGATCCACTTTTCTGTTCCGATACCGATTCCGATACTTGGCTTAAGTATTTGTCGATACCGATACCAACCGATACTAGTGTAAGAACTGAAATACCTTATTTTTTTATCAAAGCATAAGACATTTAGTTATGTAGTGTTATGTAACTATTATTTTTTGTGCAAGTCACAATTAACAACTCAATCTGAACAAAATGTCAAGCATTATGAGACGTTCTGGATCAATATCACCAGTAGATTAGTCTCATTATGTCAATTAAAGGCACAACAATGGTATCGGCTGAACCGATATCATAAGCCGATACCCGATCCAGAAAAATTGCCTGGATCGCACCGATATCGATCCCAGTATCGGATCGGTGCATCCTATCCACAACACATACTTCTTAAATAAATAATAAAAAAATGTACCTGAATTATACTTTTTTCGTGGCGTTAATCTGAGTGATTCACAAAAAGGCGTCTGATAATTCCATGTCTGTGTCTGTGACTTGAGGTCAGGCTAGTGGAAACGAGAAACTACTTCCGGTTTATTGTCACCATTTTTTTTTTTTTTTCTACTTTTTTTTTTTTTGCAAAGCTGAATTTAATCCCATTTTATTCAAGATTGGATTTATGTTGGACACAATACGCACAGATTTACCATTTTTTACAGTGTTTTGCCTCGACAAACAGGAAACAGCTGATGCTAATGCGCTAGCTTTGTTTTGTTAACTCAATCAGAGCAACAAATACAGTTTTCATCAATGTAAATGTGGCGGTTTGTTACAGGATCAAGTCTGCATTTGGTGAGGATTATTACTTCATGTTTCTGTCTGCTCTTTTCCGTCTGGTTTTGGCCTGATATTGTGTTTTCTCTTGTCCAATTATCGAGTCTAAAAGGGGGACCGCTGTAAGAAACAGGTGTGGTGTTCCTCAGGGGTCTATTCTCGGCCCCCTCTAGGTCTCTCTTCTTTTTCTTAGATTTACTATTTAAACATTTACAAAAGTTTACGAGACACTTTTTAGACTCAGCTTTAGTCTAAACATATTAATTATTGAAGTTTATTATTCCAGTAGTTTTTGTTATACAACTGTTTTTTTATTAACATCCAGTACAATTATTCTTAATATGTGTAATTGAGATAATTATTATGTTATTTAAGTACAGACTGGAAATGCACACGCCTGTTATAGTTAAATGTGGGCAGGTCTCTTAAATCCAAGTGAAGAAAATGTGTCCTGAAGCTAAAGCTCTAATGAAGTATTAACAACTGACCGCAGCAGTAAAAAAGGAGCCTCACACAGGGGTCACACTGCCTCCAGTCCAGATCCTGACTTAGAGCCACTCACACTGAGAGCGGAATATTCATGCTCTGGTATGGAGACCGTCAGCATGACAAGTTGAACTACACATTTCACTAAATTGAAGTTAGTATAATTATATTTAAGATATTACTAAACATTTTACAAATTTCATCCTAATTATGTAATTTTTTGGGGGATTAAAATGTACTTCCTGTTCATATATGATGACATCACGCTGGGTAGTTACCAAGCAACCACGTAATAAATTGGTCCAAAACTCCTCTAATGTAACAGTTTGTTTTTTTTTTACTAAAGAGATAGAGCACATTCAATGTGTTAAATTGATGCATACAAGGTCATAAAATGTTTCTTTTGGGAGGATAAGCTTGAAAATATACTTATTTCACTAGTGTAATGTTATCAGTGCTCTATTTCCTGATATTTTTAACATATTTTCAAGCTTTTCTTCAAAAGTGTGTTCTTGATTTGTGTAAAACTGTCTTTTCTATTTATATAAGGCATTAATCTATCAAATTAAGTTAAAATTAGAAAATCATAATATGCACTCTAAGTTGAGTTTTGGGCTTATTTTAAGTCAGTTCTTTTTCCGTTTGGTTTTTCGCCACACAGAACAGAGTAGAACAGAAACATTTATTGTCACTTTCCGCGTTTACATGACGGCTTTAATTTCAAATGAAGGTAATTTAATTCTGAATAAAAATTAATTCTGCTTTTAAAGAGACCATGTAAATGAAAATGTTAATTCGGATTTAAACTTAACTCCGAATTAAGTGGGTGATTCATTCTGTTTTTAAATCCGAATAATTTTATTCCTTTCTCATTTGGTTTAATGTTTGTTTGTTTTCACAAAATCACCAAAAAGGGCTCCAGAGCGCTCTGGCAGTCCGGAAAAAGTTTGGGAAATGATCCGACGACCGAAGCACATCTGCTCGACTCGCTAGACCAGATGGATTGCCTTGTGAGAGCTTCTCATTACTTTTCAAGAAATGGAAATCCTCTGGTGACCAGACCAGAGCCCAGACTGGTGTCAGTGTGGAGTTAGCAGAAGATTTATATACGAGTCTTAAAATGACCATGTCTCCTGTGGCAGTTGTCCAAAATGTGGAAAAGGAGACAGTATAGAAATATTGAATATTGAATAATCCTGTTGGCGCCCCGCTTTTTGATCTCAATTGTCTTTGATCCAAATTTTGAATTATTACAGATCAGACTGACTTAAGCTTGGTTTATGCCTTCCACACGTGAAATCCGCACGGAAATGAGACGCATGGACTAGAGCGGAGCAGACGCTCTAGTCCATGACAGTGGACATAGTTTCTGTGTGTTTCAAGCGGCTTATAGAGGGCAGTAGGGAGCTGCCATTGAAAGCCTGTTGATTGCCGCGTGGACCGTCCGCGTAGTTACAGATTTTTCCCTGACGCCGACGCGGAAAACCTGGTCCAAGCGGACAGCGCTTGAGGGGGCGTAAAGTTTGAAATAGACTTAAGCCTCAGAAAGTGTCTTGTCACCACAAACCAAACATGTCGACAAGAGAATTGGATAATTTTATAAATTATTATTGAAGAGAATTTCCCAGTTCAACAGGTTGTTTTATGTGAAGCACTTTGCTCGACTCTGTTGTCTTTAAAGTGTTATAAAGTTTGACTGGTTGATTGAAATCATTACATAAATGTTTTTTATGAAGTTGTTTAGCATGTTACTAATCCCTGTGCTAAACATTTACACAAAACACTATCTGGTTTTGTTTTCACCATTGCTCCGGTGTTTCTCACGAGTGCCTGAGTTTCTAACAGTCCTGAAAATTCAAACATTGAAAAGTTTGCAAGCT
The DNA here is from genome assembly GCA_038363315.1 of Mugilogobius chulae. Lineage (NCBI taxonomy): Eukaryota > Metazoa > Chordata > Actinopteri > Gobiiformes > Gobiidae > Mugilogobius > Mugilogobius chulae. The sequence goes on along the minus strand of CM076396.1, from coordinate 8,664,495 downwards.
AACGCTAACTTGACCATTGAAAATGTAAAAGAGTCAAAATGTCTCTAATGCAGATTGACCAAACATCATGTGTAGTTTCAATTACAAACAATAGAAAACATTAGGAAACTTGAAAGAGCACATTACTTTAGATTTGAGAGCCATTCTCATAATTACTGTCATAGTTATGTAATTTGTAATGTTCCAAGTGCTGAGCTTATCTGGGCAGTGACGTCAGAGTCCGCAGAAAGAAACAACTTAAGCCCAGCTATTTATATAAAGAAGGAAATACTTTGTCAAACTGGCTGTACATTCCACAAAGACAGTGTCAGTGGAAAAACATGAACAAAACCCACGGCTGGCTGCAGAAGAAAAGGCTGAAGATGATTGATCAAGTCCGCGCCATTCACACAAAAGATCTGAAACACGCCTCAGTGAGTCTCCACTGCCGCTGTGTCCAGGGCAAGTCATGTTTGTCTTTCACACTTTATGAATTTATTAAAAGAAAAAGGATCCTTGCTAAGTAAACAGAATTACATAATTTCAAGCATTTTACAGCAGTTTTTTTGACATCTGTACCAATGCAAATTTGACTTTATAGGCTTTACCAATCCGAGTGTTGCGTCTGAACTGGTCTGGTAACTTCTGCCGACAGACCGCTCACGTGTGTTTGGTCTGAATGAGGCTGTCGGGGTCAGAGGAGCACAGAGCAAGTCGTGGAGGCGAGTGTATTTCTTTCTGCGTTGTGTTTTCTGGTCAACATGTGCTGCTACAATCGCCCAAACTTCAAAGAAGAGAATCAGTATTTTTCCAGACTTCTTTGCGTCAATAAATGAAAACATTGGAACAACCCAGAGGCTCAATATTGACCCAAATACAAGAATAGCTTGTTCAATGACCAAAGTAAAGATGAAATAATGATTAAAATGCACTTAACATTTTCCATCACAAAAGGGAAGAGGAAGTTACGACACACAAAGAAGAAACGTGGGCGGACCATGACAGCACAGAGACTTGATGCAAGGTATGTAGAATAAAAAAAATGAAAACAGGTTACACAAGGTTTTGTAGAATCTGCGTCGCTAGTTGCCGCATATGCAGTTGTTTGATTGGCTCGTGGCTACAGGAGAACCGGCGAATTAGTGCGCAAAAAATTGTGCAGAAAACCGTAGAAGACACTTACTGAAAACCAGTATTTAGCCTCATTTATAAAGATTGCTTACGCAGTGCTCAGAACTCCCTCTGTGCCAAACATGGCATTTATAAAAGCTCCACTAGGCTCAGGATTTTGCTCGGCTCTGCACAAACTGGAACCCATGCGTGCGCTGTCCACAAAGGCTGGAGACACAGGGTAAAAGATCGCACTCGCGGAGAGAAGCAGAAGTGAAGTGAGTTTGAGGAAGTTTTTGATGTGGGAAATAATCATTTTAAACAAATAATTAGATTTATGCTTCTGCCTTAAAGCAGGTGTTGACCAAACACTGGCAAGGACTGTTTTCTCTTCTCAATTTTATTCTCATTTTCACAAATGTATAGGAGCCTGTGCGCATTTCTGTACAAGCTTGTGAGGCTGTTGTGCACAGGCACGTAGAGAACCAAGCTGAATCTGTGTACAAATTTATGAAGCAACAACCAAACCTAAAAAAAACTTCTCCCTCAGCACATGAGTGAGGCTTTGTTCAATGAATAAAGCATCAAAAAACAGGGAGTTTTTGAGCGCTTGTTCTTTCTCTGTCTATGAAAAGAGGCAACAGGAGTTTCACGTCCCATTCTCGCTAGCACTTTGTCGTCTCACGGGAATACGTACATTTACCACGACACAAAAACAGCGTATTATGAGCACGACTTTGCACCTGTTTTTGCGTACTTATGTTACATCGTACATTCAGCAAAAGCGTAAAAATGACACGAGTTTTGATTACAGTCACGTGGAGACAATTTCTTTAGGTGTAACGGGTAAGTTTAGGCTTCCAGTTACTAAAATTGGTAAGTTTAGGTCTTGGGGCAGGTTAAGATTAGGTTTTAAGTTTTTATTGATATTCATAAATAAGAACACATCTTAACAACCACCATAGAAATGAACTGGGACTGCGACACGAGGCATATTTATACAAAACAGCCGTGAAAATCGGGCTGTTGTTCTGTAATGTCGTGGCAAATGTGCGCTTTCTTGTGAGATCGGGCTGGACGCACAGACATAAGAAGAGAAACTACAAAAAATCTCGTTTGAAAATCCCTAACATGGCCACGCCTCCTGAACTCGTAGAGGGAAACATCAGGCTTGAAATTGAGCCAAGACTCTTGTAGTGAGCTTCTGCTTTAGGTGTGACTGCTGTGGAAAGATTACAATTAAATGTAAGACAGTAAGACAAAAAGCTTTCTTTGTAAGAGATGGACTGTGCCACTTCACAGAAACATGTTTTACACTGATGTCGGCCATTGTAAACTGGCTCTACTAAAATATGAGACTCATGTGGCTTTGGAGATCACAAACAAAGGATGAATCTTAGAAAAACAAACAGAAAAGACAATGAGCTAAGGTCAATCCAAATACAGAGCTGTACAAAGTGCTTCAAAGGAGATTAGCAAGGAAATAAAAATAACTTTGGTTTGATCCTGACCCACTCTTTCATGTAACGATTTACTGTTTGGAGGCTTGTGAATGGGATTTGTATTTTATTTGCTGAACTAAACCTTGTGGTAAACATTGTGTGAGATTCAGACCATGTTTTCTTTGGAGACTGTGTTGTATTACCAAATGCTTTGGGGAAAAACTATTATATTTTTTTCAGTTTGTACTCAAAACTTTCAACAAAAAATACCCCTCAAATTTACCCAAAATTTAATTGGACTTTTGACTCGACTTAAATGTTTTTCAAGTTACACTGGCTCCTAAAACTGCTTTTTTTATCTAAAATATCCCCCAACTAGTGTCATCCAGGCCCAAACTGCAAACAGCAGCTTTACTGAAGACTGTGTTTTCCTATTTCTGTGCAGAGCTTGTTCTCACATGATTAGAATCAAATCAGAATCGAAACAAAGCTCTTGATTTACCAGTCAATCTACATTCCAGCCCTCGTTTAAGGTCATGAGCTTTGGGTAATGATCGAAAGAACAAGATAAGTGTAAATGAGTTTCCAAGACACCCTGGAGGGACTACTGTGTCGATATACTGTATTGATACTTCAATAAAAATACTCTCATAAGTGTATCCAGGGTGTGATTTGTTAAAAAACCAAGTCCTGAATGACTTGTATTTACACATAAAAGTCATTCAGGACGTTCGCCACTAGCACGAGTCTTTTTTTCCCCGCGTTCTTTCTGTTTCTTTTCCATCCGCAAAATAACAAATAACAACAATGTGAACACAACCCACATAGCCCTGGGTTTATCCTGTTCTCTCAGCGCAGCTCTAACGGCAGCAGTGCAGTTCATCACTTCATACGTGTGTTGTCCCGTTCTGAATTGCATGGTCTCTCACTCGCTCTGCTTTACGCACAGTTGTGATTGAAACCATAATCTGACAGGGCAGGGGACGCAAGCAGCAGCACAGACTCCGAGTGACTCCGAGAGAGAGAAGAGAAACTGTGTGTAAAGTGTGATGTTATTGGTTATTATGAGAGCTGACTTTTAAGAGGAGTGGCTGCAGCAGCAGAAGGAAAGCTGCATGGCCGGAATCGACAGAAGTCTGTGAAATTTAGGATATGAAACACAGTCTTAGTTATTGTTTTATCCCCAATTCAGTTAATGCAAGATAAAAGTAGAAAGAAGTGGACAAACCCGAAGGAGGGAAAATCACCCCTATATCTATCATTCCGACGTCCCTTCGAAGGAACAGTCCACTTTTCTTGAAAATTCTATTTATTTAATATCTGAAAAAAGCATACTATGAAGCATCTGGAACGGTTAAATATAAAAATTAGGGCTGTCAAAATAAACGTGTTAATCATGTGATTAATCATAAAAAATTAACGCATTAATCATGAATTACAGCAGATTAATCACACTCGTTAATTTGACCGCTCAGTACGCGCTTCAGCGCGGAGGGAGCGCGTACTGTGCGGAGGGATACCTGGAAGGCGGCGGCGCAGGTTGTTATTAGGTCTGCGTAGTAGCTCAAGTGAATGTATACGCGGTGTAAAGATGAACATTTTAATGTTAAGACATTCTAACAGTCATTTTAAAAATGTTGTGGTCTTTTATAGAATACCTTTGAAAGTTTGCAATCAAGCAATTAACTGCGATTAATTGTGATTAATCAAAATTTGAAAGTGTGATTAATCTGATTTAAAAAATAATCATTTAATGGCACTAAAAAAATAAAATTGTATCTCTTTTATTTAGAGCAAAGTTTTCAGCTGTAAACCTCAAAAAAAAAAAAAAAAGTCTCAAAAAATTAAAAAATTTAAAAGGACTTTTGTATTGGCTCTGCCGACATTTTTTAAGTAATTTTGGGTCCTAAAACTCATTTTTACCTCAATTACCTTCAGCTTTTGCAGAGGAATTGTCAAAACCCCAAATATTCCGAATCTAGTCTCATTTGTCTTTTTCTTTTTTTTTGCTTGGAGAAACTTCTCACTTCTGATGAGCCTCTTGGCAATCGGAAGCAAAAACTACAGAGATACAGCTTTACAAAGATCCAGACATTTGCCTGAGCTCCAAAGGATCAGGAACTGTTCAGTTTACATTTAGACGATTTTTATCAGACGCGTGAGGGAAAATAGGCCGGAATGAGAAGGGGTTAAGTAGTTCTGTCTACTGTTCCCTGTCATTGTTTGTGCAAATATTCATTTGAAAACAATCCCAATCTGACAGTGTTTCACCCAAGTTTCCAACCACATTTGTAGTTTATAAGTGAAGTGTTGGACTGACTGATACCCATGAGTCTCAAGCACATTACAAGACAGTATATTGTTTTTGTTTGGATGAATCTCTTGTTTTAATGTTTGTTTGTTGCTTGATTGTATTTATTTATTTTACCTTCTCAGCAGCTGTGTAGAAATGTCAAAAAAAAACTTTATAATTCCAACATTTTTCCAACATTTCCACACAGCTGCTTCAAAAGTGATGCAAAGCTATGAATTATATGTTATAATTAGACAAACGAGTGAACTTGTCAAACACACTCGGCAGGTTTTTATGAGTTATGGTCTTTTTTTTTTTTTGTCAAGACTTGTCTCTTTGTTTGTTTTACCACACTCTAAGTCAAAAAGAACAGCTTCAGACTGAGTTATGAGCCTGTCCTTGAACACACAACTGCTGCATTTCCTGTTTATTCTAAATGTAGACGAACCGGTTCAGACAAACTATTAAGTTATAAGTGTTTGATAACTTTGTCCGGATTATATGAACTTCAAAATATGATACAGATGCTATGTTTGTGTAGTTATTAGATCACTTTCTTCTGACTTAAAGGTTAACTATCTACTTTGTACCTTTTATATTTAGATAGATATGTTTTATTAGCAGAAATCAGGAAGTACAATCAGCCAATCAGCGAATAAGAGTGAAGCAGTGTGCTGGAACGAGTTGAGTCTAAACCCAGACTAAACTAGATCTAAACTAGGATTAAAACCCAACTAAGCTAGGACTAAATTCCAGATTTAACCAGATATAAAATAGGACTAAACCAGGACTAAATCCAAACCAAAGCAGGGCTAAACCAAGATTATTCATTCATTCATTTTCTACCGCTTAATCCCGTTAGGGTCGCGGGTGACTGGAGCCTATCCCAGTGACTTTGGGCCTTAGGCGGGGAACACCCTGGACAGTGGCCAACTCGCCGCAAGGTTAGACAGACAAACATTCACTCTCTCATTCACTCACTAAGGGAAATTTACAGTGATGCCCAATTAACCTAAACATGCATGTTTTTGGAGGTGGGAGGAAACCGGAGTACCCGGAGAAAACCCACGGTGACACGGGGAGAACATGCAAACTCCACCCAGAGAGATCGTGAGATGTTGATATGGTCCGACCCGGGAGTCGAACCCACGACCTCCTTATTGGGAAGCCAGAGCTCTAACCACTTGGCTACCATGCACCCCCTAAACCAAGATTAATCAGGACTAATCAAGAACTTAACTAGGAAAAAAACAGGACTAAAGCAGGGCTAAATCAGAACAAAACCCAGACTAAAGCAAGACTATAATAAACCCAGGCAAAACCAGGGCTAAATCAAGACTAAACCAGAACTAAACAAGAGCTGAAACAGGATTAAACCCAGACTAAACCACAAGTAAATCGAGACTAAACCCAAAACAATCTAGAACTAAACCAGGACTAAACTAAACCCAGTCTAAACTAGGACTAAATCCAAACTAAATGTGGCGTAAACCAGGACTAAACTAAACACAGATCAAACTAGCACTAAAGCATGACTAATCCAGGACTTGAAATCAGGACTAAACCCAAACAAAACCAGGATTATAAACCAGAACTAAACCCAGACCAAACCAGGATCAGGCCAGATTGGATCCAAATTGAAACAAGAATAAACTCAGACTAAACCAGGACCAAACAAGGACTACGTATAAACCAGACCTGAATCCAAGTTCAACCTGGAATAAACACAAACTAAACCAGGACTAAACTAAACCAAGACTAAATCAAGGCTAACCTAAGAATACATCTGCACTAAACCTAGACTAAATTTAGAGCTAAACTCAGACTAAAAATTAGAGCTAAACTCAGACTTAAAATTACTTAATGCACCTTAACCACATTTGCACCTTAGAAAATTAGCACTTTGTACCCTGAGTGAGTGTGGCCTTTATAACTTGTTGTCTTATTGTGTTGTCTTGTCCTAAATGTAAAGGGACTACAAATGTAAATTAGCTGTTAACTAGCTTCGGCACATTTACACATGTATTTTATGTACTGGTGTTCATTAATGTGCATTGTCCCTTTCAAAAAAATAAAAAATAAATAAACCAGGATCAAACCCAGACTAAACCAGAACTAAACTAAACCCAGCCTAAGCCTCATAGACCTGAGTTTAGTCCGAAGGTCGTGTTGACGTTTGGGGCTTGGCTCGTCACTTTCTCGTCCATCTTCCTGGAGCTGAGCCTGACAGTGACTGACGTGAAAATGTGTCGTAACCAGATCTTGAAATATGAGCCGTCATATTCACGTTTGTGTAGTTAGTGCGTGTCGTTCCGAAGCAGATAATAACTCACTCACAGCTCAAGTATTTTCAAAAGCACGTGGGGTTTTCCAGGCTGCGTCACATCTGCAAATACAAAAGATCATCAGAACTGACTTAGCGTTAGCATTGTATCTTTAGCTTTAATTCTCTTGTAGTGTTTTATTAGTTTTGAAAGTTAAAATAAGCACAGACAAAACAAAACTATTAAACACAACATCTCTTTGCAGATTTCAACCGAGCAAAGGGATGAAAAGTCTGCTGATGGTAAAATAAAAAGTGTAGCATTCTGGGGTTTTATTAGCAAACTTCACAGATGCATTCATACCCCTCTGACACCTATGGGACCGTTTGTGTACATTTTGCAGTTTTTTTTTTCACTGGTAAGAGCCATGAAACTTTCCAGGTAATGTTATTTTTGATCAAATTAAAAAATGCCACCTTCAGACCTCACCTAGCCCCGGCCACTTCTTGGCTACATGTTTTGCCTACACGTAGCCCTAAAAGAACCGTTTGTGCCCCATTGACTTCCATTATAAACTCACTTTTTCAGCCTGGTGTAATACAGACATTAAATAATGTGAGATCATGAAATACCATCTCAACCTAAGCTTCTGGGTTGAAAATTGAATAATTTGACATTTTTTGTGAGTTGAGGGTATTTTATAAGGACGTTTTTGTAAAGCACTCCGGTTCTATACATGGCCCCTGTGTAATATTGAAATGTATGATCAGGGCTTAAATGGTCTGGATGTGTTGGTGACGAGTCAGGGAAGAGTCCTGAAGTGTTTGAGCACACACAGATGAGTAAAAATGTGAAAATTAAATAAAAATAGTGAAAAAATGTCTAATAAAAAACAACATTCATCTTTTGACCTAAAAACTACATTTGGACTTAAATTAGACTTTTGGACCTAATTTGGCCTATAACATAAAATTTCAATAAACTTTGAGAATTTCTTTATATGTTTGGACATAAGACAAGCTAACGAAAAAAATGAGAAAATTAAATGAAAAAAATTAAAAGTAAGTATTATTTTATAGCCCATTTGTGTGTCGTTTGTGACACAATGGGTACAGGTGTGTTTTTTTTTAAAAATGGCTGTCACTCCAAATACAGAAATGCATCAAAATGAATGTTATTATAAATTATTGACATATGTGAGGGTCTAATAACATCAACACAAATAATCCACTTCAGACTTTTATTTTTGAAAATTTTGCATATTTTGTGTTTTTGGCATTCAAAAAAACGATGATTTTTGGACCTAAATTGGCCTATAACATAAAAATTTCAATCAACTTTGAGAATTTTTTTATATGTCTGGACAGAAGACAAGCTAACGAAAAAAATGAGCCATTGAAAGTAGAAAAAAAATTAAAATAAGTATTATTTTATAGCCCATTTGTGTGTCGGGAACTGTTTCGTGACACAATGGGTACAGGTGTGACCCAAAATATCTGGGTGTCAGAGGGTTAAATATTAATAAAGATAAGAGAGACAAGTTGTGCAATGACAAGAAAAACACAAACAACTACAAACCTGTTAAGCCCTGGTTCTGTTTGTCGTTTCAAGAAAATACAAGATTATTTATTGTTACATTGTTACATTATTACATTGTACACGGGAATAAGCAAAGATCTATTCTGATTGTTCTGCATATTTAGGAAGAAACTATGGCATATGCAGATAGAGAATTCACATTTTGTTCATTGTAAAGGACAAAAATGAGCTAAAATGTCTTAGAAATAGAAACAGACCCATTTACTTCCTGGTCAAAACTTTAGCCGTTAACCTCAAATAAACCTAGATTGTTTTCAAGCAAATCTGTCTGCACCACGGCAAGAAAACAAGAGAACACGTGGGTCATTCAGGTCTCATCTGTAAACTGCAGCTTTAACAATAAAAATTAGACCAAAATGAGATTTAGTTTTTCACTTCTGATTAAACTAAGAGTTTCAGCTTCACAAAGAGTCCAGATATTTGTTTGTGTCCAAAGAATCAGAAACAGTTTTAGTTTGAATTTTAAGCTATTTTAATCAGACGTACGAGGGAAAATAGGCCGGAATTAAAAAGGGTTTTAAAACTAGTCTGAAAACTATTCTGAGAAGAGAAACACAAACATCAGGAAAGAGGAAGAACATTGATTTTCTCGGAAAAGAACATAAGAATTCTTAAAGTATACAAATGACCGGTTGGACGTGTTCGATCACACTTACTGTACATTGTGCATAAGTTTGAACAGTTTTTACTGTAACAGGCTCTGTGCAGTTGGCTTGTTTTGTTCAAAATAGTACATCCTGTACATACAAGCTTTTCCTTTTCAATTAATTTCAATGAGGTTTTCACTACATCAGTTTAAAACAAATAAACACTCTTTAGATCAGACAGTTGTGGTGAATGGTACAGAAAACATGTTAAAGACTTTACATATCAGAGGATATTTCACTGTGTTTAAAAAGAGACATGATTGTGTCTGGGCGACATGGTGGCGCAGCGGTTAGCGCTCTGGCCTCATAGCAAGAAGGTTCTGGGTTCAACTCCCAGTCGACCCGGTTTCCTCTGCGTAGGTTTCCTCCTGGTATGCCTCCCCTGACCCCTCCCCCAGGGCTCCCCTGCAAAAGAAGTTCTGAATCTCAGTGGGACTTTCCTGGGTAAATAATGGTCAATTAAATAAATGCTAACAGGAAGTGGTCGTATGTACAGAAGTTAGCTATTTTGAACAAACACAAACCAACTGAAGTTCCGTGCACAGAGACAATACCTCCTGGCTAAAGCTGCAGATGTGATTTCTTGGATTCATTAGATGGAAATAAACATACTGTAAATTAACTGTTCTCACCAAGATGACAGATTTTGGTTGAAACCACGTGGCTTAACGAGTAAATCTTAACCTTCCCCAGGTCCAGCATTTAATAACTTAAACCCAGAGAAAATGTCGTCAAGTGGCATCAACAAAAACTCATGGTTATTTTACGTTTCGGCTTTTCGTAACATATATAAGAAATGTATTTTCTTTGAGGACTGGAGGTCATAAAAAAGGTGAATAATATATAATATAATAATAAAGGTGAAATAATATTTTAACTATGTATAGCCCAGAGAAATAAAGGCTTTTTTAAATTGTATTGTATGAAAAGTGCCTTGGGTTTTTTTTTTCGTTGTAAGGTTGAGAACCACTTTGTTTGAAGAACCAATATTTCCTTTTTTGCAACTCAAACAATGTAAAACTATGATGAATATTAGCCACAAAAACATAAAACTTAAACTTGTCAGATGCGTTTTGAGCTGAGACGCATGTTCTTTTCAAACCTTTGGGCTCTAAATACTTTCTGTTTGTATCGTCGCCCTTCACACGCGCCACAGTTTTGTATCTGTGACACTTTTCCCCGCAGCAGTTTGGTTCCTGTTCCAGAAGAAGTTTGTATGAACTTTGATGAGTTAACAGAACAGTTTCACAAGGAAAGAGAAATCTCAATCACAGATACTAATCTCAGCCAATCAGAGCGCTGCGTTTGGTCATCTGTAATAATACTTTATTATTAAGAGTCTGATTTTGTCACAATGTGATCCGTTTACAATACTTTTTTGATGGAAAAGGCAAATTTGACTAATTATGTGATATTATCATAAATGTACAAATGTCTGTCTTAGACAAATGTCTAAAGGGTATTTCACACCAACACAACCCCCAGTCGCTGTCGATAAGGAGGAACGACGCACTGTCTGTTCACGTCTCTATGGGGCGCACCGATGTGAAAGAACATTCAGACAAACACGACTCAAACAGCCACAGTCGCAAACAAATGCCGAGTGAGCATGTGTGTGATGTAGCGCTTGACGAAAATGACGAAACATAAGTTGCACGCGAGTAGTAGTTGTCAAACTTTGACGGCAAACAGATGTTTCTAGTCTTACCTCACGGATTAAGCTCAACTGTATATCCCTCCACAGTCCAGCCTTCGTACTGCGGTCCCCGTAACTCCCCCGTGTTTTCCTCCATCCAAATAGTACCATTCTCCTTCGTAGTTACGTCCCGTTTGACCCCGTGTAAATAACAACAATCCATGCTCGGCTACTGTTTTTCCGTAAGCGTTATTTTCGGTTTTCCGCACTATATTCCTGCCACTGATCCACTGGTTCTCCTGTGACCACAGGCCAATCAAACAGCTGCATTTGCGGCAACTGGCGACACCGACTTTACCTGCGAGTCTTCAAAAACCCGCCTCCACGACCTGCTCCGCTCCTCTGACCCCCGACAAACCCATTTACACCAAACACACATGAGCCGCCTGTCGGAAAAAGTTGCCAAACTGGTTCAGACGGGCGACCCTCGGCCTGGTGTGAAAGACCCTTAAGTTTGATGTGATAGACCTTGTGGTAAATTTATCACAATTTGACAGCAGTAAAGTTGAAGAAATTAACAAATATAGGTTGAAATCTTCATGCAGTAAATTCAGTTGTAAAACAGAATCCCTGAAGCATCAGTCGGTTTCATTTGACTTGTGGAAACATGTCTGACATCGTATAATTGGGGTTTGTTCGATAGCTGCTGTTTCTGTGAGATTAACTTACAAATGAAAAGTATCATATTCTGAGCAGTGTTGGGTGTCGTGTAAATGATTACTGTAAAAATCATTCAATTGTATTTAAATACACTTAAATTGTAATTAAATACACTTACTAACAAACAATCAATTATTATTTTCTCCTTAATCTACCACACATCCATACGTTAAACATGAAGTAACTTCCATAGAAAAACATTCACTTATATTCAAAAATTAAGATAAAAAAACATGATTCGAAGAAAAAAAAAAAGAACATCAAACTACCAGAGAATCTGAGATGTGATATGTGAATAACCACACCTATAAGAGACTCTAAATGTACCACCCAACTCATAGTTACTTTAAGTAAAAAAAAGAAAATGATGTATGTGTGAGATAAAACGGCTCAGAGACACAGATCAGCAGCTGGATCAGGCTCAGAATCATTTTTAATGTTGAGTTTACAGAATTTTAGCCTATTTAAGCAAACTCATTTGTTGTTTACCTCTGTTTAAATGTCAATAATAAAATGTTGAATCCTATTTTTAATCAATGTTTGTAATAATTGCACAAAGTAATTCCAAGTTACTTTCGGGGATAGTAAGTAGTGTAACTAATTACATGTTTAACCCTGGTGTTGTCTTCGGGTCTTTTGACCTGGTTTGAGTTTTGTTTGTCAATAAAACAATATAAAGAAGAGTCCCGCACTCTGGCTACTTGCAAAAATAGTGATTTATTTACAGGTGAATCAAAGCAACATTTCGGCTACTAGGCCTTCATCAGGCAAATGGTTTGCTGAGACTGGGAGGACGCCTTAAGTAGGTGTGGCATAGGCGGCAAACAACATTTCATAATAAAGTGCCTAGACATCGGCAATGGAATTACTAAACAAACAATAGATCACGACATACAATGACTATACAGTATACATAAAAAATATGTAGAAAAATAGCAAACATATATGTAGTGAATATCACAAACAGGTGCATAATGAAACCCTGTAAGGTAACATTCAAAGCTATATGGTGCCTCAGCAAACCATTTGCCTGATGAAGGCCTAGTGGCGAAACGTTGCTTTGATTCACCTGTAAATAATCACTATTTTGCAAGTAGCCAGAGTGCGGGACTCTTCTTTATATTATTTTTCGACGAGCATTACGCACGCCGTCTCCTACACACCTGCTCCAGAATATGATGTGCGAAGCATTCTCTTTGTATAGTTTGTCAATAAACAAAATTCTCTTGTCTTATGATTATGAAACTTTTAGGGGTGAACCCTGATGTCATTCTGTACAATCAGTGCAAATTTTGAAAAATGATCTTAAACGTTGAACTGTCTATGAAAAAATGTATATATTTATGGTAATTTTACCTGAAACATGGTAAAAGCGAAATTAAAGGGCCACATTGGCTTTTAGCAAAAACTGGACAATGACCCGGGATCCAGACGTGTGACTTTTCTAACCAGAAAAAGAAATACAAAAGCTGGAAAAACAACCACTGCTGCTCTGCCCTCAACTAGTTAAACCTTTATTCAATATTTTTGAAGAGATGTTAAAAAAAAAAAAAAAAATTGTAATTTTTTTAAGGGGCCTAAAATGACATTACCCTTAATATGTGTAAAATTTTGTAGTAACATGTCATAAAGAAAGAATAAAAAAAGCCTGCTATCTCAGCTTGGGTTGATTCTGGCAAACAACCCGTTTAACCCTAGTTCAGCCCTGTTTTTGTCTTGATTTAGCCCTGTTTTGTCTTGGTTAGTCCTGTTTTAGTCTTGGTTTAGTCCTGTTTTAGTCTTGTTTTAGTCTGTTTTAGTCTTGGTTTAGTCCTGTTATAGTCTTGTTTTTAGTCTGTTTTAGTCCTGTTTTCGTCCTGGTTCATCTCAGGTTCCGTCGAGGCCAGAGCTGGTTTAACCCTGCGTGAGTGACAGTTTTAATGCTCAGTAATCAGCAGCGACAGAAGCGGAGACAGATTCCAGTTTGTTTGACACGGCTCACGAGGCTGCTTCACGTTTCAGACCAAATACAGAGAAAGAAAGAAGAGCTACGTATAAACCCGATTTACATCCACAGTCCGACTCTGAGCAGGAAATAAAACAACAACAGTCAATGAGAGATTAGTTTTACACAAGAACAACAACTGGATTTAGACACAGTTTGAGTGAGCTTTAAACCCGGAACATTCCAGTTTATTTTTCTTAAACTTCTGACAAAAATGTCTATAATTCAAATTGTTCTGGGCCTTTGGTCTCTTCATTCGTTTAAGGTTTTGTACTTCTTGTCTCTGATTCTTAACTCTAATCATAAGTGAGAACAAACTCTCACAGACGAAAAACAACCCTTTATAACCACGGAAGTAGGGTGCAGGAGGGGAAGTGCACCCCTGATGTGAGCCCTCCATTTGGTTGTTGGATCATTCTTAAAGTAATTTGAGCTATTCTTGCACATAATAAATAAATTAACCACAGTCTAAAACTCTACCAGTGTGACTCCTAATAAATTTTGCACACACCTAATTAACACCTAATTACAAAATATGATATTTATGTTTCTGCAATAAGTGCCTGAAGGGTAAACCTGAGGGAAAACTAGACCTACAACGTTGGTTTGCTGCGCTGATGTGAAGCGCTGACCTGAGATCAAGTCAGAGCACCGCACAGATGAGATTCTTCTTGTTTACATTCACTGTGAATATGTGAATTGTGGGCAGGCTCCCGTTAAAACGCATCCTGCTCCAATAATGTTCAGTGCTCTAAACCAGTGTTTCCCAAACCAGGAGTACGTGACCCTCGGGGGCACGCGAGCCATCACCAGGGGGTACATGGAATGATTGCAGACTTTAATAGAAGTGAAATGTATTATTAACATAAAAAATTTAGTATTTGTTAATACTTTGAGGAAACGTAAGGATTTTTACACACTTTTGTGGCATTTTAAGCAGCATTTCATAAAAACAAAGAAATACAAAAACAACAATTGGTGTATTCCACTAGAAAACTCATTGTTTACCTAAAACACATATGTCAAACTCAGATGCGGCCCTCCATCTCATTTCATGTGGCCCTCAAGCTCTTATAAGGTTTAATAGTGCAAGGAGTAATCTGTCTTAACGCATAATGAAATGATTTGTCTGAAACTTAAAGAGAAAGTCATTTTTCAGACTCATGCAGATGTTTATTTAGTAATTGTCACTTCAATAAATATACAAAAATAAAAAACAACTGTTATTTGTAGTATGTCAAAGATGGATAAGGTTAATTTGAGTTACAACCGGCCCTTCAAGGACAACCCCAATGCCAATATGGCCCTTTGTCAAAATGAGTTTGACACCCCTGACCTAAAAGCACAATTTAGGGGTACTTGACGTTGTGGGATCAAAATTTTAGGGGGTACTTGGGACAAAAAAGGTTGGGAACCACTGCTCTAAACAAATCCACCTTGGTGTCTTTTTTCACATACATGGCGAAGTTCATAATATCTCTTAAATCTTCTCTGACTCTGTCTCATGACAAAGTGCGCTTCTGAACAGAAAGCACGTGCTTATTTCTCTGGCTTGGCTGTGGGAGTTAAATGCACAGATGGCTTTGTTTGTGTGAAAGTGCTCTTGCATTGGCCTTATGGACACCGAGGTGAAGACAGTTCTCATTACCTTATTACCTTATAAGGACAGAAGGGAGGGTCTAAGGACAAGAAATGGCTGAACAATTATTCATTTCCTTGTTTACTAATAATCTGCTTTGACATGCTTGATCAATGACCATTTTTTGAATGTTTATTGTTTATTGAATGTGTATTGTTTTATTCTTATTTTCTACATTCATGTTTGCTAAATTAACCATCTTGGGAAGTCCTCAGAGACGTGATTTTGGGCTATACAAAAATTGATTTGATTTGAATATATTGGCAAGTTGTAGATAGATATTAACAGACAGTGAGAATAAAAGGGGTCCCAGCACTGACCCTTGAGGTACACCAACCGTGAAATCCAAAAAGGACAATCAGTACAGAATGTTTATAGAATGAAGATGTAATCCGTGGTTTACGCAACTTCGTCAAAGGTTTTTAAAGGTTAAGTTCTGTCTTTTCCACCTCACATATCTTCTGAGAAAGATACCGATCTCAGCTGATGAAAGGCGACTATATTTAACCTTCACGAGATACGAAACGCAGGTGAGTCAAGGAAGATGAAACAATTACTGATCGAGTTATTTATTAACTTATTCTTGCTAGAGCTTTAAGGAATCATTACATTACTGAGAAAATGTGAATCCAGCCCTTAACAGAAAAACGTCGTCAATAGATTCCCTTTAAAGTGCACTGTCATTGTCAAATTCCAGCCTTGTCATGTCAGTCACCTGGAGTAAAACAGGTTGTGGAAGGTCGGGTTCTTGAGTCACAAATAGTTGTGGCTTGTTAAATAGTTTAGTAATCAGATAATTGTTAAGTGGTCTTATATAGGCTTCCAAACATACCACGAGATGGAAAAAATGTAAAGATGCTTAAACATCGGAGGTGTCAATTCGCATCACGTTGGTTGCGCATTGTCGTCTGTCCTGGACATAAGCAAGTTCCAGGATTCAAGCGTGGTGCGTTTATGTAACTATCCAGGGGCGTAGCACCGAATTCTGGGCCCAGGTACAAGCTTTGTTCATGGGCCCCTATACCATATTCTTCTGTTTAATTACTTAGTGGCTCTTGTATTATATATATTTTTTATTTGGTTTTTCTTCTTTTTCTTCATTCTAGAATTTTCATATATAGCTTATTTATTTAATTTCTACATTCTACACATAATTAGTGTTGATATTGGGCATTTTTCCATGCTTCAGCAGATCAAATTGAATGCATTAAAACACTAACTTTCACGATTTTTTCACTCGCATTTAGACAAAAATAAAATGGAAGCACAGACTTTTACATTTGAACTTCTTTTAAGCTATAAATTGTCTAAATTATGCCAAAAATATACTTAAAGAACATTTTAGACACTTTATGTTGCTGGATTGAAAAGTTGTGATATATTGACACTATTCTATAACAAAACCATGCGATAGGCTTATCGAAAAATTCTAATTTTAAGAGTTTGAAGACATACCGCGGGCTAGCCAGCTAGTATGTGCTAACTCAGATCCACAGCGCGGTTGTTTTCAGTTTAAAAAGCACAACTTAAAATTCAGCAAAATGTCGTAATAACTTTGTAGTTTAAAAAGCTGAAAAAACGGCTTTTAAACAAAAATGTAGGTCTCCTCCTGACTGACCACATAGCTGCTTAGCCCCGAGGACCTTTCCAAACTTTAATATAATTTTTTATCGATTCCCTATGGCAATTTAACATGGGTTTGAGATTTTAGAACCAGGAAGTGGGCGGTCACTGTCGAGCTCCATAGGATGTGAAGGAGCCTCGAATATTCCCAGAAGTCGAAAATAGAAGGCCCTTTAGCTCTGGTTTGTGTAATACTTGTGGATAGTTTCTTCAAAGCAGAGATTTCAACTAAACCACTGGCAACAAGTTCAGAGTTTCAAATACACTGTAAAAAATAAAATGCACTTCAACTTAAAAATGTAAGTTCAATTTCTGCCTTAAAGTTTTATGTTGATTAAACTAATGTTTGTGAGTCATCTGACATTCTCTCTCTTCTTTCTCTCTCTTCCCCCTTTTGCTCTCTCCCTGTGTCCTCCCTGGCTCTCTACTGTTTCTTTCTTTCTCTCTCTCTTCTTGTCTCAGTGTCTCCTCTCTTCCCAATTTCTTTTTTCACTCCTTCTCTCTCCCTCTCTTTATCTCCTGTCTCCCTCTCTTCTCTGTACCTCTCTCTCTTTTTCTCTTCTGTTTCTCTATCTTTCTCTTTTGTCTCTCCCTCTCTCTTTCTCTTCTCTCTTCTTCTCTCAGTTTCTCCTATCGCTTCCCCCTTTCTTTTTCTCTCTTGTCTCTTTCTCTCCTCTCTCTTCTTTTTCTTTCCTGTTTCTCTCTCTGTCTTCCTTCTCCTTCTTTCTCTCCCTCTATCTTTCTCTTCCCTTGTTATCTCTTGTCTCTCTCCCTCTCTCTTTTTCTCTCTTGTTCTTTCTCTTTCTCTCCTTCTCTCTCTTTTCTTTCCTGTTTCTCTCTCTTGTCTCCTTCTCTCCTTCTTCTCTTCCCTCTCTCTTTCTCTTCCCTTGTTATCTCTTGTCTCTCTCCCTCTCTTTTTCTCTCCTGTTTCTTTCTCTTTCTCTCCTCTCTCTCTCTTTTCTTTCCTGTTTCTCTCTCTGTCTCTCCTTCTCCTTCTTTTCTCTCCCTCTCTCTTTCTCTTCCCTTGTTATCTCTTGTCTCTCTCCCTCTCTCTTTCTCTCTGTTTCTCTCTTTCTCTCTCTCCTCGCTCTGTCTCTTCTTTCTCTTCTCACTTTCTTTTTCTCCCCTGTTTCTCCCTCTCTCTTTCTCTCTTCTTACTCTCTCTTTCTCTCTTATTCTCTCTTTATAACTTAAAATTCTAAGTTTTAAATCTTTGACTCACATTATCAAGTTATATCAACATAAAAATTTAAGTTAGTTTAACCTGACATTAATATTAGACTAACAAAGCACAGCTGATATTGTGAACGCACTAACATCGTATTAAACTTAACTTGTTTTTCTCGTTCATTAAACTGCTGTAATGAAAACAATCGATGACGTCTTCAGAATGTACAGCAGCCGGAAGAAAATGTTTTACCCAGAAAGAAGATGAGTCACAAAGAACAATGGAAATGTTTTATGACCTAGAATTTACTTTTATTGTGTAAGTGAGAATACGGTAAGTGCTGGAAGAAAATGTATTGTGGTTTGGGCAAAAAATGAATGAATGTCCCGGTTTTACTTCTTCTCTGGGTCTTTCTCTGAAAGTGGACAGTTTGCAAGCAATTGGGTTTGTTTGACAGAGTTTTATGTAAGATAAATAATTTTGTTTATTTTTTATGTTAATATATCTATCTAATTGCCCATCTAAAAGATATAAATAATGCAGCCCAGATTACATGGAACTTTTTTTACAACGCTTATTTTCAAAAAAATTAGCTTAAATAATGGACCATAAAGTGTGACATTTTTTTCCAGAAGTAACAGATAAATATTCTCATTGTAAACTCGATAAAGTAATGCATTAACCAATAAATTAAGAATATATTAGGAAAATATGATTTGCATTTCATTTTTTTTTCTATTTTGTATTTAGTTTTAGCAAATTCCTGGGTATCGAATGTACTGTTGGTTCCATCAAAGAGTTAGCAACAGCACGGACTGAATCAGATTTTAACTCAGGACATTGCAGCGGAATAACGCACATGTGTGTATTTACAG
>CM076396.1:8461718-8636999 GCA_038363315.1 Mugilogobius chulae | reverse complement strand
TTGGACCATTATAGATCCTGTCAGTACACTTCTCAAAGATGGAAATTAACCTAAAAACAAATCAATTGCTGCAGTTTGAATTTTCAGCCTGGATGTCACACTTTATGTGATTGGCTCGTTTCAGCTGTCACTCACTCAGACCGGGACAAAGACTTGTTTTTCTCAATTTTTCAAAGAGAATTGAGCAACGAAGCCTTAGAAAAAGCTAAAAACGAGTGATCTCTTTCTCTCTCTCACCTTCTCCGTTTCTCCATCTTTCTCTTTCCTCTCTCTTCTTCTTTCTTCTTCTCTGTGTCTTTCTCTCTCCCTCCCTCACTCTGTCTTTCTACTTCAATTTTTCTCTCAAATTCTCTCTTTCAGTCTCGCTCTCTCTTTCCTCTGTCTTTCTCTCTCCTATCCCTCTTTACTCTATTTTCTCCTTCCCTTCTCTCTCTCCCTTCTCTCTCCCCTCTGTCTTTCTCCCTCTCTTTCTCTCACTCTTTGTCTCTCTCTCCCACTCTTTCTGCCCCCCTTCATTGTCTTTTTCTCCCCTCCCCTCGTTATTTCTCTCTCTATTTGTCCCTCTTCCTCTTTCTCCCTCTCCCCCTCTTTATTTCCTTCTCTCTCCCTGTCTCCATCTCTTATTCTTTCTCTTCCTCTCCCTCCCTCCTCTCTCTCTGTCTCTCTCTCTTTCTTTCTCTGCCTCCTCTTTCTTCCCTCTCTCCCTCGATCTCTCTCTTCTCCTTTTCTCTCTACCTCTCGTTCTTATCTTTCTCTCAAAGTCTTTCTCTTTCACAATATCTCTTTCTCTCCCTCCTCTCCCCCATTCTCTCTCACTCACACTCTCCCCCTCCCTCTCATTCTCTCTCCTCTCTTTCTCTCACTATTTCTCCCCCCTCTCTCTCCTTTCCCTCTCTTTCCATCTTCTCCCCCTCTCTCATCCCCTTTTACTCTCTTTCTCTCACTCCTCTCTCTCTCTTTTCTATCTCATTCTCTTTCTCTCTCCTCTCTTTCTTTCTCTTCCCTCTCTCGATCTCCTTCTCTCTTCCCTCTTACTTTCTTCTCTTCCCTTTCTCTCCTTTCTTCCCTCTCTCTTCTCCTCCTCTCTTTCTCTCCTCTCTCTCTCCCCCTCTATCTCCTCTCCCCCCCTCTCTCTCTCTTTCTTCTCTCTTCCCTCTCTCCCCTTTCTCTCTTTCTCTCTCTTCCTGCTCTCTCTCTTCTCCCCCTCTCTCCTCTCTTCCCTCTCTCTTCTCTTCCCCTCTCTTTCTCTTCTCCCCCTCTCTTTCTCTCTCCTTTCTTCCTTCTCTCTTCCCTCTCTTTCTCTCCTCTCTCCCCCCTCTTTCTTTTCTCTCTTCTCTCTCTCCTTTCCCTCTCTCCCCCTCCTTCTCTCTCTTCCCGCTCTCTCTCTTTCTCTCCTCTCTTCCCTCTCTCTCTCTCCCCTCTTTCTTTCTCTCCTCTCTTCCCTCTCTCTTCTCTTTCTCCCCGCCCCCTCTCTCTCCCCCTCTCTCTTTCTTTTCTCTCTTCTCTCTCTCCTGCTCTCTCTCTTTCTCTCCTCTCTTCTTTCACTCTCTCTCTCTCTTCTCTCTCTCCTCTCTTCTCCCCCCCCCCCCCCCCCCTCTCTCTCTCTCTCAGCAGCTTCACATTCAGACTTAACTCTTCTGTTTTCTCTGAACTTGACTCACACTTCGTTCTCTTTTCCTTTAAGTTTCCTCCAGATTTCATTTGTTTGTTTGTTCATTGTTCGACTGTAAAAGCAGAAATGCGGCCGGACCAGTCGTGAAGGATTTACCTTTGTCTTTCTTTGACACGTCGCTCCGGTGCTTTTTCAAACAGCTCAGTAATTACCAGGTACAGCACGAGTTTATCTGATGTTAAGTGTTGACGTGTGATTTATTGACTCATAAAAAAAACAAACTAAAACAACAACAACCCTGAAATAGGCAACAGAAGCAGAAGTTTTTACATTACGAGGCCTAAAAAAAAAAGTATAATCTATTTTCTATCAATGGGCAGCTGTGCTCATTTCATAAAACACTGTTAAGATCATTTTGTTCAAGTTTTACTATAACTTCTTTCTTTTCATTATGCATTTAATCTTAACTTGTTATTACATTATTTAGTTCAAGAAGAGTCTTATGTATTAGATGTAACAGTTTCTTCTTAATTCTTAGCTCACTTTTTATCAGGACAAGTTTAGACTTTAACCAACTGAGAAGTGTGGCCTCTGATGTTCAACAGACTTGAGGTAATGTGGTCTTCGGGACGTCTGCACCTGACGTCACTGACACGTGGAGACTGATGAAAATCAGTTAGAAAATAAATACTAACAACCTTTAACGTTAGTTTTTGGACAGGCTAACATCAGATCTCACTGTTAGGTCTATTAACCTCTGTTAAAAGTGCTGTGTCATTTATTGTGGTTAACAACAACATCCCGATTTTCTGAAGTAAAAAGCACATGAATGCAAACTAGGTCGGAACCCCTACCTCTCATCTCGGAAACACGAGCACCGAGGACCACATTAACGCAGCATTAGTTCAGTCAGATCTGTGCAAAGGAGACGTCCGTTTTTCTGGTAACCATGGATACCAAGCAAATGCTCATGCTACGCTGACTTTGGACCTGAAGCAGCAGCAGATCTTCCAGTGAAAATACTTTGAATCTTGGGATTTCAACCACCTTGAGACTGAAGGATTTTGTGATTTGATGAGGAGCCAATGGCACAACTTAACTCAGACTCTGGAGTGCACAATAGCAGAGTGAGTCGAACCCACGACGGACCATATCAACAGCTCACGATCTCTCTGGGTGGAGTTTGCATGTTCTGCCTGTGTCACCATGGGTTTTCTCCTGTTTTCTCCCATCTTCAAAAACATGCATGTTTAGATAAACTGTAAATTGAGAAAGTGATGGGTCGTCTGTTTCTAACCCTGCGATGAGTTGGCCACTGTCCAGGGTGTTCTCCCGCCTAAGGCCCAAAGTCACTGGGATTCACTCCAGTCACCTCCGACCCCTAACGGGATTAAGCGGTAGAGTATGAATGAATGAACTCACGCTCTTTGGCACAAATCACTCCAAACCCAACATTTGTAAAAAAAAAAAATTGCATCATCTGTCAGTTTTGAGCAAACACCGTGTTAGTTAGATTCAAAATGTCTCTTACCAAAGAACTAACACGTGTGTGATATATTTACAAACCTGTCTATAACAGTTCAGACACAAGAAACAAAAAACCTTGATCACAGAACTTTGACTTTGAAGGAAAAAAACTTTTTTCTTTTTACTTATACATTTCCTTATTTGTCCTGCAGTCCCTTCCTGATGAGGAAGAATGAAATGGCTACCTCTTTATTACTGTCAGATCACACCATCAATTTCTTCTATGATTCTTTAGAAACAGAGGCTGGCACAAACCACCCCACTTTCCCTGCACAGAAAAAATAACTTGTTGAATTTACTTAATTTTCTATGAATTAAAGAAAATGTTTACTTCCAATAAAAAATACATTGATTATACTTTATAATGAATAGTAATCATTATTTATAAATAAATAACAAGTTGCTCCTCTGTTTGTCTCACTGTGACTCCTCCAGCGGTCTCACATCCAAATACTGCCCATCATGAGATGTTTGGTGCTGCTTAATTGGGCATCACTGTAAATTTCCCTTAGTGAGTGAGTGAGAGAGTGAATGGTTGTCTGTCTAACTCTGCGATGAGTTGGCCACTGTCCAGTGTGTTCCCCCACCTAAGGCCCAAAGTCACTGGGATAGGCTCCAGTCACTCCGACCCCTAACGGGATTAAGCGGTAGAAAATGAATTAATTAATTAATGAAAAATACACACAGGAAGTTGGTGTCATTTTTAGTCTAATTATATGTGTAGATATTAATAACAATAAAAATGATTAACTCTGATTTTAAAAATATATAGGCTACTACCTTTAATAAGGGCGAAAATCTTTTTTCTTTTTTTTCAGTGTGTGGGCTTAAGAAGTAACTCACCTGTTTTTAAACTATAGGGAGCAGAAAGTCCAGATATTTCTTGAGAGAAAAGTAAGTCACCAGATTCTGTAATACTCAAGTACAGATACAAAAAAACTACTTAAGTACAGTGCTTGAGTAAAAATACTTGCCATCTCTGAATAAAGATTATTTACTTGCGTCGTCACTGCGCTGTTTGGACAGAACGTCACAGTCTGCAGCTCCCTCCGGTGGACGGTCCAGGTGGTGACAAACCTGAGGCAGAATCATAGATCTACAAAAATATAATATGATATAATATGGTCTTTTTGTACTTCTGGGTAAGACTGGGGCACACTGAGTTTCACTTTAAAAAAAAAGTTATCTAAAAGTCAAAATTAAACTTCTGATTTTTAGACTTTTTCACAAAACAAGGAGGAAACAGGCTCTTCAACTATGTATGTTTAAACTTATTTTATCCTTATAGACCCGTTCAGAGCCTACGTCATTTTGGGGGCGGAGCCGCACTGGTGCCCTCCGCAGAGTTTCCCCATAAGTTTCTATACAAAACGAGTAAGCTGTACTAACGATATTAAACGGTTAGAAAACTTAACAATGACTTCAAACAAAGCTCTGACCATTCCTAATGTGTTCCTTGGGTTTGCACCAGTGACACATTTTACAACTCGTAATTTTTCGGGCTAACTAGCTAGCCGCTAAAATCTATAGAAAAAATGAGGGATCACCATCAAAACAAACACATCGCCTCAGAGTCATGTAAGTATATCCTCTGAGTCTTAATACAATAATCTTCTGTAGAAATCAGCACAAAATAATGCCACAGGTGCAGTTTACTGTGAGTCTAATTCTCCACTGATAATTGATAAATAATGAACACAACTTGCACAAAAATCTTAAGCAATGTCACGGTAACTCACCTCCTGAGCTTTCCCGCAAATTACGTCGTCAAACTCATCAAGGGATTTGTATGCTTAAAGCTTTTCTCTTGTGCACATGAGTTTTTCCATCAAATATAAGTAAATATCAGGTGGCTGAATGTCGGGACACTTACTAACGTCATGCTAACATTCAGTAGAAAACTGTACATGGATCTGGAGTCACTAACGTCATGCTAACATTCAGTAGCTAACTGTACATGGATCTGGAGTCGCTTGCTGTTCGTTAAATTGAGTTTTTAAAGAGAGTTTTGAGATTTTTTAATGAAAATGCAC
The DNA here is from genome assembly GCA_038363315.1 of Mugilogobius chulae. NCBI lineage: Eukaryota > Metazoa > Chordata > Actinopteri > Gobiiformes > Gobiidae > Mugilogobius > Mugilogobius chulae. The sequence continues at coordinate 8,631,827 of CM076396.1, read as the reverse complement.
CTGCGTAGCTTGGAAAGCCTGAGACTGGGCACCACTCAGGGCACCAGTTCGCGCGCGCAACCATCTTTGTGTGGCAACATAGCGTTGCAGGCCGTGAATGCATCACGGGCTCTGAATTCTCATAGGCTAATCATGCTGGCTGTCAGCCCTTAAAAGCCCCTGTTAGATTGCCGCTTGCCCTTTGGCCTCTCGCTTTGTGCCCGCCCACCGGCATCTGCGCGCTTCCGTGTTCTCCCGGCGCCTCGCGGCAGGTAAGAGGAGTCCAGTCTCCTTCTCCAAATTTTAGCAGACTGTCTCTAATTTTAGATTTATTGTTTAGCACGGACAGTCTCGGGCTTGGCCCGCGGATCCACGCTAAATGCGGATCCACGCAGATCACTACAAAAGTTACGGTAAGCGTCTCTTGTTTACAAATGCGTATATCCAGCGTGCGCTCAGCTGGTTTGTGTTCTCTAGGCTCCGACTACAGCGGCTCGTCCTCGCCTCTCCCTAATCGGAACTATAAGTCGTGCTCTTAAATGGTGAGTATGTTTGGTCCGCTTGTGCAGAGCTTGTAAATTCTAACTATAGTTTTATTCCTCCTGTGTTATCTGCGCAGAAGCTGCCGTTTTGTCCTACGTCGCTTTGCTCCACGCTTCGCTTTGTCTGATGTTGTTTTGCCTGATGCTTTGCTCTACGTTTTGCCCTGGTGCGCTTTGCTCCGCGCTGTGCACTGGCTTGTGTGGCCCATGAGCCGCTGTATCCAGGCTCGCTTTGGCGCACCGCTGGCTGCTCTGCTCACGCTTTGAGCTGCTTCGCTTGGCCCATGAATGACGGCTGCTCTGCTGTGCTCCGCTCACGCCTGCTCCTGGTGGCATCGCAGGTCCAGCCTCGTCTGTCCTGTAGCTTATTGCTTGTTGTGCCTCGCTTCATGTTGTTCGCCTAGCCCCCTCAATTTGCTGTGTTAAGTTTGCTGAGAACTGTCGTAGCTGGGGTTAAAGAGCAACTAAAGTCTGACTAAAGCAAAGTTAAAGTAGGACTAAACTGGGACTGAAACAGCACTAAGACTGGACTGAACTTGAGTAAAACAAGACTAAAGCAGAAGTTAAGCAGACTAAATTAAGATTAAGTGGGAAGTTAAGTAAACTTAACACTAAAACAAGATTAAAGTGAACTCAAAACAAGACTAAAGTGAACTGTAGCAGAACTAAAACTGAGTGACGGAGAACTGGTTTGAACTGTTTATATTGTTTTGTTGAGTGAATGTGTGGGTGCCTGTGTGTGAAAGTGTGTGGGTGTAGCTCTTTTAAAAATTGTTTTAAATAGTATTTTTCAATAAACATTTATTTTTGTACTTAATTTAACTGTCTCTGCCTCCTCAGTAATACTTACTTGCGTTGCCTTTTGTTTAGTTATAGTTAATTATTTTTTTTACTCTCCAGGTGCAATTCCTGGGGTGGCGTTGTTGGTTTTTGTTTATGTTTGTTCATTTACAGCTAAGGTTAAGTTTCCATTTCAAATTGTTCACCTTTATTATCCTATTTTGTTAAGTAAGTTAATTTCCTACATTTATTCCAACCCCTCTTGCCACATTTGTTTACTAACAGTAAATGGGTCTATAGTGCACTTTTAAACATTCATAAGTTTTAGTTACTGCACATAAGCTTTAGTCCTGGTTTGTTCTTGTTTTAGTTTGTCCAGGATGGGCGAGTGGAGCCCTCTGCTGGTAAAACTACTGAAATACAGTGACTTATGTAAAAAACGACTCTGGTAAAAGTCAAAGTTCTGCTGGAACTGTTTTACTTGAGTAAAAGTATAAAAGTAAACGTGAGTAAATTTATTTAAGCAGGCTAACAAAGTAAAAAGTACAATCACACTGCCAAAAGTTATCTTGTCACGGTTAAAACAGCTTATTTCACTTCAAGACTTTTCAGACTTAACAAATTTGAGCTTGATTTAATTTTGCCATGAGGTGAGTAAAAATGTCTTACTTCAGTGGTCCCCAACCTTTTTTCTTGCAAGGACCGGTAGTCATAATTTTCTTTTCCGGGGACCGGTTGAGGTTGGGTAGTACCAATAACAACAACAAAAATGCATACAACTGATTATTGTGCATATTTTTAGCTCTTATTGCTTTAATTTGACGTTTATTTAGTTAAATTACACAATATTTTCATAGTAAAGCACAAGAAAGTAGTGATAAACTATAAAATAAAAAAATAAAATACATCTTAAAAGATCCCCTGGGGCCCATAGCAGATGGCTCGCGGACTGGTTTTGGGTCCCGGACCGGTGGTTGGGGATCCCTGTCTTACTTCATTAGCATCTAATTTGGCTTGAAATAAGAACTAATTTCTTAAAACAAGGCAGAAAACACATCGTGACAAGTCATAATCTGGGTCCATCAAGTAAAACCACTTTAACTAGAAAAAAATACCAAAAATAAAGATCAAAATCCTGGTTTTAAGACATTTTAACTCAGTGGTCCCCAGCCTTTTTTCTTGCAAGGACCGGTACAGTCACAATTTTCTTTTCCAGGGACCGGTTGAGGTTGGGTAGCGGCAATAACTATTATATTTTGTTAAGTGGCATAAAATGTTCATAGTAAAGCACAAGGAAGTAGTAATACACTATAAAATAAAAAATAAAATACATTTTAAAAGATCCTCTGGGGCCCGGTAGCAGTTGGCCCACGGACCAGTTTTGGGTGGTTGGGGATCCCTGTTTTATCTAAAAATAAATTTTTTGCAGTGCACATAGTTGGTTTGTGATGTTGTGAAGTAGAGGTGGACTTTTTGTTTGGAATTATAAAGTTTTTGTTGATATTCACTTGTTAAGTTGTTCACAAAGCGCTGATACATGACAGGAAAGCAGGTCAAACCTGGTTTTAAAAGGAAAAACAAATGTTTATGAGCTCATAAAGTAGGGATGCACCTATCCGGCTTTTTCTGTTCCGATATCGATCCCGATATTTGGCTTTAACTATCTGCCGATACCCGATATCAACCGATACTAGTTAAAGGACTGAAATTGCTTCTTTTTCTTATAAAAACTTTATACATTTGGTCATATTGTGTTTTGTAACTGTTGTTTATAGTGCAAGTCACAACTTCACAACTCAATCTGAATAAAATGCCCAATATTATGAATTGCTGTGGATCAACACCAGCCTGTAAATTAGTCTCATTATGTCCAATTAAAGGCACAGCCACGATATCGGCTGAACCGATATCATGGAGCCGATACCCGATCCAGCAAAATGTCCTGGATCGGCACCGATATCCGATTCAGGTATCGGATCGGTGCATCCCTATCATAAAGTAACTCACCTGTAAAAATGTAAGAAGTAAAACTAAAACCAGATTTTGTAATACTCAAATAAAGTACAGATACTCAAGAAAACTGCTTAAGTACAGTACTGGAGTAAAAATACATAGTTACTTGCCATCTTTGCAAAAGGACAAATGTACTTCAATGAGACTTTACCGCGCAACAAAAGAACAAGGAAAAGAAACCAGGTCATAATGTGATATTATCAGGAGATTCATAACAGTTGCAGGTTAAAACGTCACACAAAATTATCACACTGTTATTTATTAGTTTATTTGTTTTTAAAGAGGATCTTTTGTGTTTTTTCTATATGTATTTAGGAATAAACTGTAATAGATAAGTAATTTACATTTTGTTCATTGTAAAAGACAAAACTGATGTAAAACAGCTTAGAAATAAAAACAGGTCCATTAACTTCCTGTAAAACTGCAGAAATGATAAGCCCCGCCTCTTCTTTGTAAGATTTTAAAGTAACAAGCAGCAGCTTTTACATTTGTAATTTTTATTGTTGTAAAATGGCTGTGTGACTATATTTTGACCCAAACATGCTTTACTATGAATCTGAATATTTAGAATAATTACAATTAAATACAGACAAGTGGGCGGGGATAGGTGGTAGGTGAGGACAGTACTTTCCTGAGCTGAAAATTTGAATTATCCATAAATCAGTTGTGCTCTGATAAAAGTAAAATACTACTAATTCTAGGCACATAGTCCTGTGTTTTACTTATAATTCGTCTAACTTGTTGTGTGGCCATTAATAAATGATTCTGATTGTTGTTTTCTCAGTTTCTCCGACTCAAACTTGCAACTCTTAAATGTCTGAACAAACGAAGCACTAGAAACGGTAAAAGTTCACTTAAGTTTAATGGTAACGCTGAAATCTAAAAAGAAAAAAACAAAAACAAATGAAATGCCACAGTGACGAGACCAGAGGAAAAACATAAATAAAGACACACAACAAACAAAGACAGTATTTACACAAGGGCACGAGGCTCTGAGTCAACTAAAAATCATCTAAACGTCCGACAGCATCAGCCGCAGCCGCTTCTCCTCTGCCGCCGAGTCCAGTTCAGCATCACAACTAAAGCTAAAGGATCAGGAAGGATTTACACCGAGAGTCGAAGCGTTTAAGAGTCCGAGACGTGAGGAGGAGGCGGTGGTGGTGAACGCAGAATGCTACAAGTCCTGCTCAGTAGTCGAGGGAAGGGAAAAAAAAAAAAAAAAACAGCTCCGGACGCATTGCACACAACTCCAAAGAAACTAAACTAAAAGGTGCATTAAGGAAGGTCTTGCGATACTGGGATTTGGTGTTGTATGAGAATTAGTAACAAGAAAATCTGGATTTTTTGAACAATTACGAATTAAAAAAAGTTATTAGGCATTCTGAAACGAGGTCAAAGGAGGAGAATGCCTAGTCCGCCCTCTCAACTTCGCTTCTGTTCGCTTCCTGTTCGTTTTAGAGTTTATTTTATACATTTTATTGTTTGTTTTTAAAGCTCTGAATGGACTGGCACCTCTTTTCATCTCTGACCCCATCCAGATTTACTCCCCGGTACGCTGCAACAAACGATTATTTTGGTAATCGATTAGTTGGGCAATTATTCTTTCGATTAATCGATTCGTTGTTTATAATGCAGTGACTTGAATACAAGATTTTTAGCAATTTTGAGCCGAGGTAACACCACTTCAAGACGTCCTGGAGATGTAGATTTTAGGGTCAAAAGTATAGAAATTCAAATATTAACTAAACACTCATTTGAACAAGCTTTGCTACTTAAAAAAAATTAACTGGACAAAATTGACAATTACAGTTTTAGAAAAATCCTGAGCTTTATCAAAAAAGCATTTTTAATTATTGTGTCTCCATATTAAGTATCAAGAATCAAGTCTCGTCCTTTATTTTGAAATTTTGTATCATAACAATTGAACAAGATTTTCCATCAAAAACACTAATTTCTGTTCAATCTGAGGCTCCTGGGATGATATGGAACTTGTATAGGACAAGTTAACGATTACACGATTATTTCAATAATCGACTAGTTGCGATTAATCGATTAACTTGGGTTGCAGTCCTACTTAAAACCAGAGAAACGGGGCGTTCTCTGTAGCTGGTCCTAAGCTCTGGAATGCTCTCCCTTTCCGTTCGTTTTAAGTCTCGTCTTAAGAACCACTTTTATTCTCTGGCTTTTAACACCGACTGAGTTGTGTGGGCCTCTGTTGTCCTCATTTGTTTTTATTTGTATTTTTATTTATACTGTATGTATTTTATTTGATTCTACTGGTTTTACCGTTTGGGACTAGTAGGTCAAACTTTTTATTTTTTAAATCATATGTTTTGCTTGTATCTGTGCAGCACTTTGGAAACTTTTTGTTTGTGAAATGATTTGGATTTGTTCGCTGATTGGACGATCGCACTTCCTGCTTTTGGAGAACCGTCTGAAGTCCTGCGATACCTGACCTGACCTGACCTAGAGCTTGAGCGCAAAGAACCCAAAATTTCACGAAAACCAAGTACACCAGCTCAGTTGCCTCCGCGGTGCAGCTTTAAATGACGTTTTCATGAGTGTTTACAGATGAAAACGCCTCCACAGTGCAGTAAAATTAAACTTTGCTGTTACACTTGTACAAACACAGGGCCATGAAACGATAAAGATACATTTTTCCTGGCATTTCTCAAGATCAAGTGACAAGTGAGCTCTGTGGAAAAGGCATGTCCTCTCGAAGAATACACATCTTTCAACTGATTAAACGCAAGATGGACAAGTTTCACACCAAAGCTAAAACATTTCTGTGGAGTAACCTGGACGTCCAAGCGAGAAAAGTTCCTTAATGCACCTTTAAAGGCCTTGTACCTGATTTTTTAACGCAATAACTTCAGAACGGTTCTATTCTAAACTACTTTGTCTACATCTACTTACTGTATATACAGCCTTTTATTCTCTGAAACCAGGAATTGCACTGTTGGCATGCCGTTGTTGCAGTTAGCATGCTACTTTATTGCAGTTTTTAGCATGCCGTGTTGTTGTTGTTAGCGTTAACGTGACTGCAAAACCTGCTCTGGTCTGTCAAAGGTATAAACTTACCGTGGGAGAATAAGAATGCTTTGTAAGAGAGTAAAACGTGACGTAAAAATGAGAAAAAAAGTCAGATACAGGGCCTTCGAAAAAACAATTGCAAAACCTTCACGTTCAGGCTGCATGCTCGGGTCGAATCAAACAAGAAAAAAAATAAAAAATAAAACACGTGAAATGTCGAAAAGGTCGTAGGGGAAACTCAAACTGGTCAAAACAAAAGTGTGTCTTGCTCAGAGGCCGGGCCGAGCAGGCGTAGGCTTCGGGTTAAGAGCTCTTCTTCTTCTTTACGAGTGACTTTTCCCTCTTGTCTCTCATTCGTTCTTCTTCTCCTTCTGTTTGAGCAGCTTGTTGATCTCTCTCTTGGCCATGCCCAGGTACTTGGAGATGACGCCGTGTTGGTTCAAACCGGGCAGAAGCAGGAGGAGGCTCACTGTGGAGAGAGAGAAATGATAACAAGCCATTTTGGGCACACATCCAGAGCAAAGACAATTTTAAATAAAGGGGACCAGTTAGGAATAAACCTTAATGTATGTAGATCAGGAATATACCTTTTTTTTTTTTGCAAAAGACAAAACTGATGGAAAACAGTTTAGAAAAAGGTCCATTTACTTCTTGTGCAAAACTGCAGAACTGATAAGCCCCGCCTCTTTATTGTGAGAACAATACAAGATTACTTAAACATGAAGGAATCATTCCTTATAAAACTTTAGTAAACTAATAATGAGAGAGGGTTGGAACAAGGTTAAAAACTTAGGCTGGCTTCACACTACAAGAGTTTAGTTTTGGCCTGATTTTAAGCCTGATGTGACCCTCTACAAGTTCAGGAGTAGGGATGGGACGATATACGATATTATCGCTAATCGCGATAATTAAGGGCCGCAATTAAATAATCGTGGCATTTTTTCATAATCGTGATAATCGTGATAATCGTAATTAAAACAGCAGGTGCGCGTCTGTGGCTTCATAAGAGCATCAAAAAATCTAACTGCTGTGTTATGGTTAAACAAAGAAAAGGTTCATGTGTTAAAGTTAATTAATGACTCTGAGACAAAGTTAGTAGATTTTTGCTCAACATTGTAAACATTTGTTCACTTTACTTAGACCAAAATACATTAAGTAGTTGTTCAAACACATACTTATTGTGCGCTAATAAATATTTCAGTGACTGTGAATCTGTGCACTTTTACGTTGAGTAGAATTATTATCGTGATATCGTTAATTGCGATTATTTTGGTCACAATAATCGTGAGTCCAAATTTTAATATGTCCCATGCCTATTCAGGAGGCGTGGCCAGAGTAAGAATTTTTGTAAGAGATTTTTTTCTTTTCTCTCCTTATGTCTGTGCATCACTATTTGTCGAGATGCATCATCATGAGGTTCACCTGCTGCATGCCCATGTGGACATGAAATAAAGAAGAAACGTTTCTTCATCATCTGTAAATAAATGTAACGCTTTGTGCTCGAAGTCAAAGTGCGGGACTCGTTTTTATGAGCATTACACACGTCATCTCCAACACACCTGCTCCTGAAATGATGCGAGAAGCACCAACTTTAGCCTTTATAAATAGTGGCCAGCACTGAGTTTGTAGGAACGTTTTAATTTCAGGCCCACAATGCTGTGTCAGTGTAACAGCTCCTTAGCTCTAATGCCTCTCCGCTTTCCTGTGACATTAATAAACCTGCTTTAATCCACTTGCGTTTCATTGTTCACTTTTATAACCGTGCACATGAAAGAAAACACTCTGCACTCGATCACAAGACACACGCACTGTTCTCGTCTCTGTTCTTCCTGCGACGATGATGCGACTGTGAGACAAATAATCTAAAATGTCCTCATGTCTGTGTCCTCTTTTTTTTGGCGCGTTTAAATTGCTTAGGAAAGTCCAGGTGAGATTTCCTTTTCAGGGGAGTTTTGGGAAAAGGGAAGCCTACTAGGACTGTTTTTTTTTAGAAGCAGGGGGGTTTTTTACATTTTTCAAAATCAATAAAATGGGGTTTTAATTTTCAATGTGTGCGCGAGCACTGTTTGTTTGTATGTACATGTTTAAGATGATAGAAACCGGGTACAACGCCTTTGAGAACAGCTCAGTTTATGCACAGAGTATGATTGATGTCTGCGGTGACATTTTTACGATCGCTGGGTCGATGACAGGGCTCGAGACTAACACCGTCCCGTCGTCCCGGGGACGGTAAAAATATAGTCCGGGACGATCTGAACTTTCCACCGGGACAGTCTCGGGACGAACACGGCCCCTCTCGTCATATTTTTCCCACCGCAGTTATTGAAGTCTTGGCAGCTTCTGCACATCTATTATGCACTTTATTATTGCCATCGCTATTAAATGAGCTCTATATCTACTACTGTGCAAATATCTCTATTATTTTAAGTCAATGCAAGCCCCGCTTGCACCAGCCTGCCGCGTCTCTCTCTCTCTCTCTCCCTCCCTCCGCCTCCCTCTTCTTCCCTCTACGGCAGAGCGGCTGCTGCTGCTGCTGAGCGTCTCCTGCCTGTTCTCTGAACTAAAGCGCTCAACATTTCTGACCCGCGGGAATATTTATCCAGGATTCATCTAATTTTGTTCACATTTGAGTTTTTAAGAAAAGGGATTACACGCGAGCACACGCGGCAGCGCTAACCCGATGCTCGATAGCTTTGATCAAAACTTTTTTTCCGAGTTCTCAAACGGCTTCGTGCGACTCGTTTGAGAAGCAGCTTTGTTGCTAAATGCTCTAATAGCTCTTCTACCCCAATTCCACACCGTGTTCACACAGAAGACAGAGCTGTGTGGACTTTTTGTTCTCCTTAAGTTTGTCTAAGAGCTAAAAGCTGCTAACCTTGGTGCTAACACTGCTGATGTGCTGCTGCTGCTGTATTCCTCCTGCTTTAACCTGCCACTGTCACACAAGCACAAGGCACAAATAAAAACTCTCTCTATGCTGATGTCAAGCACAAACTACATGTTTTATCCACTCTAGAGCCAGTTAGTTCAGTAGAAAATTACACATTTTATTCAAAGACTTTTCATTAGGTAGGCTACAAGATTGTCACAGAAATGTCAAACTAAAATGGGGAAAAAAAAGTGTAGTCAGTAATTTAGAAGTGGTGTATAATACATAGAGACAACATTAAGTAGAATTACACAAATTACAATAGCCTACATACTTTAATAGGTATATATGTATTTTTAATCATTATTTTAACCTATTACATGGGGACGGAAGAAATATTGTTCGGGACGGTTCAGTTTGGGGTTCGGGACAGTTTCGGGACGGTCCCCAAAAAAGTTAGTCTGGAGCCCTGGTCGATGAGCTCCAAACCTGCAAACATCTGACAAGAGCAAACACGTCTGTTCAGTCAGATGTGGAAGCTTTAGGTTTCCCGCAGGGCAAAAAGTCTCTCTCTTTCTGTATCCATCAGTCAACCAGTCTATCTCTCTCTGTCTGTCTGTCCATTCGTCTCTCTCTCTCTCTTTCACCCCCTTCCTCCCTCTCTCATCTGCAGGTGCTTCTTCCAGGATGTGTGATGAGGTCATGAGTCTGAGCTCAGCGCAGCCATGACTCTGCATTTGTGAACAGAAAACTGCTTATTTTACCTTCAGCAGCGCAGTGACGACAAACTCACTCACGCAGCGCTCTGGGAAACTCAGAAGAACCTACATAATCTGGCTTCCCAAAATTAAAACACCCCTAGCAAGCATTTAGATAACTTTACCTTGATTTTCTTTGCTGATTCATAAAAAGAGACTTGTAAAAACACCTTATAGCAGTTTCTTATTTGTAAATGGCTGGCAAATTAATTATTCAAGACATTGAATCACTATAATGTTCAATTATTGTAAATTCTTTGTGAAGTAGCACCATCCTTGTGTGATATAAAACTAAATCCTTGTCAGTTTGTGTCAATGCTCTGCTCCAATTTAAAGCAGTCCTGTCCAACACTTCTACTTGACTTTCTGAGTTAAAATTCTGTTTCCCAGTCGAAGTTTGGAACTTCCCAGTTTTCGAGAGCACATGAAAGCAGCATCAGTACAAGGCTGAACTTATGAGAAAGTTTATGACACAATGACAAGTTTGACGAGACGGTGAAGTCATTCTAAACTGATCTGACATCTCCAAGGAAACAGCACAATAAAATAAAACAAGCTCTAAAGATCAGGGTAAATGCTCGATAGTCTGATCCGGAGGGACGATGATTACGTTTAGGAGAATGGGTAAGCTTAGGTAAAGGTTAAGATAAAAAATATAACAGTTTAGGCCCGTTTAGCAGCAGTAATAAACATGCTCATTGCTCATTACCATGGCAACCGGCTCACATCTGTCTGTCAATAATACTGTACATTGATGACTTGTCATATTATGACAATTCACCGAAAAAAAATGCTTAAATAAAGACACCAATTTGTAACAAGGTTGAGCTCACGATTCAATTTACATTATCACATTGCTTTTCCCAATTCCCAACACTAATATTTCAAACACCTATGGAGCTGTCTTACAAGAAAAACAAATAAAAATTTTAATTAACTATACATGACATGTCATTGATCATTATTGATCAAATACTGCTAAAATGTAAAACCTTATTTAAAAAAAACTAAAGAGAAACGATATAATCAGACCATCTTGTTTGAACTGTTTTTTGAACAAACATAGATCATGACCTTTTGGTCTTTCTGCCAAAATAAAGAAATCATAACACTTTGTAAATCACGTGTCAAACACAAGGCCTGGGGGCCAGATCCGGCCCTCCAAGTCTTATAAGGTTTACTTTAATCTCATAGTAGCACCATGATTAATCTGGAAGTCTAATGAAATTATTTGTCTGAAACTTACATTTTTCAGACTAATGTACATGTAGATTTATTAATTCTCACTTAATCATACCAAAATTAAATACAGAGACTTATATTTGTAGTTCGTCAAAGATTAGTAAGTTTAATTTAAGTGACAACCAGCCTTTGGACAACTACGACGCCAATGTGGCCCTTTGTCAAAATGAGTTCGACACCCCTGTTGTTAGTCTTTTGGAACATGATCATATTAACAAATTAAGCAGGCCCGACCCAGATACGTTTTTTTTTCTGCAGCGTTAATGTCATCATCAAATACAAGAAAAATCATAAATATAATGACTTTACCTTTGTTTCAGTAAAATGTGTGGTTTTTAGGAGACAAAATGTTAAATATGATGAAGTGATCAATACAACAGAAACACGTCTTATCACTCAGCTCTGACTCTGGTGACGAGCGTTACGTTTACTCACCGATGAGGTAAGTGAGGAACAGGTTGTGGACCTGCTGCCCGATCCAAGCCACGACCAGGAGAGAGGTGATGACCGAGGCAAAGTACTGTAAAGAGAGAGAGAGAGAGAGGGTCGTGTTACAGCTGCTCCGGGACACTTACATAAGACACACTGAACTACACACACACACAAGGCACCGTCACGTTCGATCCAGAGAGACGCAAACTGCTCCATCAGCTCCACAAAACCCACCACAATGTTTCTGTGCCGAGTGAGTTTAGACACACGATGGTGATAAATGATATAGTTATTAAACAAATAGGTTTTCATCCTTCACACCTGCTCTTGAGCTCCTATACTTTGGAATCCCAGTCACCAGAACCAATGTAAAGTGTCGAGATCGAATCCAAAAGTCACTTATTTAGTGGTGGGTTTTGAATTGAAAGATAAAATAAAAATGTGTAGTTTGGAGCAAAAGTTAAAGGGACCTATTATGGCAAATTCACTTTTCTAAGTTTTTAACCTTGTTATAACGGCCTTCCTTCATCATTAGTTTACTCAAAGTTATATTTGAATTGATTCCTGCATGTTGGAGTTATCTTGTATTGTTCTTCAGCTGCAGCTCAAGTGCTCAGAAATCCTCATTCTCACCTACCACCTATCCCCTCCCACTTGTCTGTATTTACTTGGTATAATTCAAAAGATTAATCCTCAAAGTGACGCTTAAATGGTTCAATACTGTCCCATATTTACTTTCCAACAATAAAAAATCTGTTGCTTTTTACAGTTACATTTTAAAACAAAGAGGCGGGGCTTATCAGATCTGCAGTTTTGAACAGGAAGTCAGTAGAGCTGTTTTTATTTTCAAGTTTTTTTAGATCAATTTTGTGTTTTACAATGAACAAAGGTAAATTAATGATCTGCTTATGTTATATAGATTCTTCCCAAATATAAAAAAACACAATTGGACCACTCTAAACTTTAAGTTATATAAGATATATAGTTGAAAAAAATCTAATAAGACATAATGAAAAGTCTTTGTTTGTTCATGAATGGTATTTCCATTTTGTTTTTGCAAAGGTTAAACAAAATTGAATTGAAAAATGAGCTAGACAATATTAGAAAATAAAATCGTGATTATATTTTTTCCCAGATGCCCAGCCCTACATGACAGTCACGCGTTTCCCACATCAAGAATTGAGTTGGCGCTCTAGCTACAGACTGCAAAGAAACAACACAGAGTAAAAAATCAAACTGATCTTGCCTGATATGCTAATGCTGCAGAAATGCTTGAAAAGTGGAATGATTTATAGATGTAAAACAGTCAGAGTCAATAAACAAAAACATTTTGGAAAAAGTGAACATATCTCAGACCTAAACTTCAAAGTGTTTGACGAGGAAAAAAAAACTGTAAAAGTTTGATCATACATACCTCCCTTTAAACAAATAAGTTTCCAGAGTCAGTGTTGTGAACAGACTTTGTCAAGATGTCTTTGTATACAGTGCATTGTATTTTAATTAAACATGTGGAAACTAAACCATTTCAGATGTGTCGTGTGATACACTTGATTCATAAATGAAGCCTTCATGACCACTAGGGATGGATAATCGATTGAGAAGTTTGAAAATTGTTCAAAGTCTGCAGTGATCGAATCAAAAGACCAAAATCGATTGTTTTGCTCCTTCAACACGACCTACCACACACACACACTCTGTAGTTGCTATTAACACAATAACGCCATGATGTTTGAAGAAAAAGCCTGAACTGAACTAAGGACCTGACTGAATGTGCTTTATTATGTGCGTTAACAACTGATGGCTGGACTTCTATATATGGACACTAAATATAACTGTTTACTCTTCAAATGTTCATAAATATAAGTTCTGAACACTAACAACAATGGGTTTGTTTTGAATGTAATTTATTATGCTCTATTTTGCATTTTAAGCCAAAAAAAAAAAAAAAAAAAAAGTTAATAGACAAAATCAACTTAAATCCAAAATTGTGGCTGCAAAATCTAAAAACTGAATCGATTTGTGACTCCAGTGAGTTGTTCCATCCTTAATGACCACACTTCAATACTTTTGCTTCTATAATGTTGGGAAATGTCTCTGGTTCAAGCAGGATTAAAGTCCCAGAGCTTCCACACGCCCAAATGCTCAGACTCACAGAGCGTTCACACTTGTCCATTTTTGGTCCGAGTTCAACCCAGATTCAAATCCAACCCAATTATATTGGTAAAGCTCTTTAAAGTGGAGCTAAACCTTAAAGTGTGGATAGCTAGATGCTCTAGTGGTAAGTTAGGGAACTTTGTCTTTTCAGTTTTAAAGTATGCTGTAAATGTAACACTTTGTGAAAAAATTAGACCACTGTGTACAGTCTGATTCAAAATACAAAGCATTTTATTTCTTTTTGAGAGCTAAATACAGTGCTCTGATTGACTTTGTTTGAGTGGTCACCTCCACTCTTACTTTAAGGATTTGTGAGAGCTAGGAAGTAGTTGCACTACGTCTTTAACTCCTTCCACAAACAAATTCCAAACTTAATTTTTCATCTGTAAAGCATTGAAAGGAGTAGCTGAGAGCAAAGAGCAGCAGTGTCATTGTTTTGACAGTAGGTGACAGCAAAATCTGCTCAAAGCAAAAACTTGTGCTGAATTGAGCTACTCAAACATTTTTACAAAAGTTGGATGTTGGAACCAATCCGATGCCGATACTTTGACTCAGGGTAGGTGCTGATACAGATACCACATTCATTCATTTTTTTTTTTCCTACCACATATTGTATTATAATGGCTAAATAATAGGTACAGCTTTTAACTCGGCTTTTGCTACTTCATAACAAAGATGTGTTTAAATGTAGCTGTTATGCATCTGGATTTTAAGCCTTCTTTAGAGTCAAACTGTATTTTTCATTAAACATAACTGTGTTGTTATTTAGTGCTTTTCCACCTCTCTGTGTCAGAAAACAACAGTGAGGACTGTAAAAAGACGCTCATTCTAATGAAATGCAATGTAAAAAGAAGTCAGAGTTAGCATGTTAGCGCCGCTAGCTGGCGCTGCTGTTGGATCATTTTGACCACAATCCTTCTACTATAAAGGCTAAAGGAAACATCACAGAGGTAACACAGATGTTTGTCTGTGTAATGGAGTATTGGACTCAAGAGTCTCCACAGTCTTTCTATCTGCTCTGACTGTTAGCTGTAGCATTAGCAGAGAACAGCTGCATCTTTGGCTCCCTCATTCAGGACAATACAGGGCGGTATCGGATCGGAGATTTGGTATGAGTACTCGTCGATACCGGAAACAAACCTACACATTTTATGCAGCAATTTAAAAAAATCTGATCTCCCTTCCCTAATTAGTCAAAACAAACTATCAACAGAATCATCTATTACCAAAACAATTGTTAGTTGCAGCTAATAAGAAATAATAAAATGTAATAGACTGCCAAGTTCAGCCACGGATAATACGCCAAACCTTTAAAATATCACCCTGAATAATGCTTAAATAGCAACGTAATCAGAACCTTTAGCACACTTGTGGGTCAGACTGATGCGTTGCTAAACAGTTGTGAAAAGAAAAAGCCAAGAAACCACACGAGATCATGTGATGTGTTGAAGTTATGTGGAAAATCCAGCTTTAACCTACTTTATGGTTTGAAATGGGGCGGCTGAGAATAGACCGTGATATGGAGCGAAGTGAAAGGAGCACGAGACACAGAGAGTTTACTAAGACAAACACCTCTTCCACTGTTTTTGGACAAAAGAACTAAACGAATCATTATGCTGAACGATAAAGTGAAAGTACAGAATCAACTCGCGCGACATACTAGAAAATTAATTAACTCATTGACTCAAAAACATCTTATTTAAGCTGATAAAAGGTGCCGAGTTTCTCTGTGTGTGATCCTAAGTTTGTGTCAGTGAGAAATGTGAGAGAAACTGAAGTGCTGTTGTAGTTTTTCTGCTTTTCTGCCATGTTTACCTGATTTTCTCTTTTCACATGCCACATACAAACTCCAGTACTCAGCAGGAGTTGTGGTTATTCAAATGTATTATCAGACTGTAGCTGCTTTTCATTATTTTAGTCGTATTTTGACTCTTACAGAAGAAATTGGAATTGTCTCTTATTTATTTTTGTCACTCACTGCTGGCATTTATAAGGCTGCACTGTAATAATAAAAAAAAAACAATCAAACAAGAGATTGAGTTTCTGTCACGTTGATTTGTCAATTATTTGGCTGAGGGTTTTGACCTGTAAGACTGATAACATTAGGGATGCACCGACCATACGGATTATATCGGTCCAATCCACAAAATTTCGGATCGGGTATCGCTCCATGATATCGATTCAGCCGATATCATATTTTGCCTTTAATTGGCAAATTAGACTAGTTTATTGTGTGTTGTCAAGAACGTCTCATTTTATTGGACATTTATTCAGTTAGCTTTAAGTTGTACTTGCACTATAATAACAGTTGCATAACCATATTTTTTTTTTTTTTTTTTTTTTTTTTTTTTTTTTTTTTTTTTTCCTTTGTCAGTAAAACATGTGGTTTTAAGCAAAAGTTAAATTTGAGGCAGATTACTGACATATTAATTTCTACGGCTTGTTCCGATTAGTGGTTGTGGGGGGGGGGGGGGTGTATGGTTATTCACTCTCTCATTCATTCACAAGAACATTTAATGTGATGCCCAATTAACCTAAGCATGCATGTTTTTGGAGGTAGGAGGAAACCAGAGTACTCAGCGACCCAGTGACACAAGAAGAGCATGGTCGAAAGGCTTCAAAGTTGTCCTCTGGACAGCGTATTTGAAGATTGAGATTCTAGACTCTCATTTGAAAGTCATTTTTAATCTAGAAGTGACCAGAGACTGGCTGCATTTATACTAAACTGAGTTTAGTCCTTTTTCAAATAGCAGCCCGGGGGCCAAATACAGCCCACTAAGCAGTATGTTTGGGCCCAGCATGATGAACTATAGCACATGGACCAAATCATATTGCTTGACAGGCTAAGTTTATACCTTACTGACTGAATGTATTTATTAAAAATGCCTTGCTTTTTATGCAGAGATTTTTATATCTTGAACTTGAACTTCGCACTTTTAGAGAGAAGTCTGCTGGTTGAGCTAAAAATAAATCCCTCCGCTAATTCAGCAGGAGTCGAACCCTGAGGGACATCAGCTTCTACTTTTCAGTCCAGAGCTAAAAATACTGTGGAGCAGAAAGTACAGATACTTGTTCTTAAATATGAAGCGAGAGGAGAGTTCACCAGGCAGTTTTTTTGTTTGGATAGTTCACTGCAGTTTAATTTTGCTGTCTGTCATTCTCACAGAACATTTAACTAAAGCAAAATTAAGATGATTATAATAAAGATTTTACTAACCTTTTTTTCAAATTTCATGCCAGTTTAGCCATATTAAAGGATTAAAAATATACTTTCATCTTTCAAAATAAGTTAAAATGACAACCATGTGCTGAAGGGTTCGAGAGAATTAGGAAGCAGTTGGGCAGATTTGCTTAAGTTTATGAGAATTTAGCAATAGTGTAAAAGGTAAAGCACATACTGTCTGTTGTTTAGACTTTTTAGCAACAGAAGTAAACACGTTACCATAGAAACAAGCTCACTTCCTTCCCCTAGAACCAGACTATCTAGCACCAACTCAGATTTAAACACCTACTTCCTGTTTTGCAGCACAAAAGTCAGATAACCAAGCTGCAAGTAAAACAAACCTATCGCAAAATATCACAATTGTAACACATGGTCATGGTTTTTGAAGATTAAATACAATTATAATCTGTAAAACAATCTGTAAACATCACAGGTCTTTTCTGGACTCGTTATGAGGTAAATGAATGCCAAAAATGTACTTCCAGAATCAAACAGTGGACTAACAGATTATAATGTTTTTGTTTTTACCACTTTGGGTTTCTCCTCCTTCAGCGCGCACAGACGCTTTCCCCAGCCGACCACGCGACGCTGAGTCTTCACCAGGTTTCCACAGATCTCATGGAACCGCTGCTGCTGCTCCGTGGTCCTGAAACAAAACGACAGGACCAGAGTGAGTGACAGCTGGTCCTGACCAATCGCAGACAAGTGTGGGCTCCACCAAGAGAATAGTGGCAAGGGAAGGCGAATGTATTTGTATAGCACTATTCATACACAAAGCAATTCAAAGGGCTTTACAAGGGAGGAAAAGATACATAAAAATAAAATAAAAAAAAGTGCAGATAGGCCTGGGCGATATGGAAAAAAATTCAAATCACAATTTTTTTGGAGCTAGATCACGATTTTGATTTCATCACGATTCTTGTAGATTGTTTATTTCTTATTGCCTTTGAGGTAAACACAACTCACTATCAGCAGCTAAAACTGGCTGTCAAAATCTGACCAGTGTTGCCAGGTTTTCAGAGAGAAACAAGCAACCTCAGCCCTTCAATAAAAAGTGAATAAAAGATTGATTTGAGCATTGTGTGTGGCTACAAAACAAGTGCTTATGTGTTTTTCTTACATTAATAGCGAGTTTTAAACATGAAAACATGCTAAAAAAATTCAAGTTTCAGTCATATAAATTAAAATATTTCCATATATAAATTCTGAAAAATTGCTAAGATTTGTTCCTTTTAAGCGCAGTCCAAAAGAAAAAAAAAGCCTAAAGATTTGGCAGCCCTGAGAGCGGGGCCGGCTTTAGCCATAGACAAGGGTGGGCAGTGCCCACCCAGACGGATGGTCTGCCCACCCAATCGCCCTCTGCCGCCGGGCCGCAACGCATATCAGATTGGTCAGCGACAAACCGGTCTGTCCGCCGTTCAGGCGCGTGAGTGAGGAGCGTCAACACAACACGCATGGCATTGTTCGACTGCAGTCCAAACATTTATCATGTGTATTTTTACTTTCTCACACTGCTGGTGTAAATATGACTATCAGTCCTTATTCATGTCATTCATAAAAGTGCCAATCTAGGCTGTAAAATGTCAGGCCAGCGCGTCATTGCGCACGGTGTAAAGGCCGATTTGGGTTAAATAAACGGGAATCGTCCTCTTTATACGCATATACACGCAGAGGGCAGAGGAGTGTGTGTGTAGGCGTGTGTGTGTGTACCGTGAGTGTCACTCCCCGCACTGAAGTCCAGACCTCGTCTCTCCTGACGCTGCCTCGATGGGCTCTTCGCATTGGGGTTATGTCCGCATTATTCCGTGGCTCAAATAGGAAAACTTTTCAAGCGCGCTCAACGTGATAGAAAAACAAAGGCCAGCACAACAGCACGTTCATTTATTTCTTCGCGTTCGCTTCACTTCAGTCCGTGCGCGCTCACGATCCACGTGCGTGTGGTGAGCGTTGCGCTTTGAGTTCGTTTCGAAATTCTGAGACGCTATCCGTGACATCCGTGACTTAAAGCAAGGCGCCCGCTTCTCCAAACTCTTAATCCACGGCTCAGTTTTACATGCAGAGGCTGGAATCGGTGCCTGGCGGTGTGGATGGTTCAGCGTGGACGGGCCAGGTCTTGACCCGCCCCCTGTGTGGAGCAGCGAGGGACGCGCGCACATGGGAAACTTATGTGTCAAGCTATATTTCTTAAGCACTCACGTCAAGTCAAAAGACACATTACACTGGAATGACGAATCTTGTTTTATCACTTTGGTATTATATTAGGCTGCATTTAAAATTGCTAGCTACAATAGTGAAAGCAATAATAAAGCCTAAATGAAAACCTTCATTCATATCTGCAGATGTGAAATAATCACTAACCATAATCATAATAATAAAGTACTTTTCAAATGCAACCCATAAGCTTTCCAGCAATAAAATACATTTTATGCTACTATAAAATTATATAACCATAAAAGTACATGCATAGAAATACTGTAGTTCAAAAATCTTTAAGATATAAATAAAAACAAATTCAGTCATAGGCACCTTTAGACAGTCTTAAACCTTGATTTAAACATTTACCTGTAGTAACTTACCATGCATTTTACAGTTTTTCCTCAGTCTCTTTGACACATTTTTTTAAAACTTTATTTGGTTTAATCACTTGATTCCAACATTTATCAAACACTGAGGTGATCTTATCATTTACAACATTTTCATACAGTTTTCAGATTTTTTCAGAACAGCTCACACAACTCTCATTCACAAACTCACATGTTCAGTGTGATAAAGGACTTCTAAAATCCGGAGCAGAAAGATCAAACAACATATACTGAACATCTAAATCAAACAGAGACAAACAGAGAACACACTGACTGTAGAAATGCAACAAATATAAACTAAATATATTTCCAGTGTGATGTTTGTTTAAATGGTTTGTCAGTCACACAGGTGCAAACTGTAAAGAGTTGGATAAAATATCAACACAAATCAGAAAGTTTTCCTAAATGTAGCTTAATTCATGTTTGTTTGTTTTTTCTTTGTACAAATATGTCTGCATTTACTGTAGATAAAAAGCACAACTTATCCAGATTCAGATTATTTTTTGTAAAGTGCGAATCCCAAAGACTGAACTGAACCTTTGGTTACTTTGTGTCTGAGATCAGAACTAAAGCTTCTGAGCTGTAAAGTCAAATGAATGAGAAAACACATCAAACACCTGAAGAATGTGTGAGAGTTTTGATGCTAAAAATGTACCTTAATACAAAATTTAGTTTTAAAAAACCGAAGCTCCGTTTAGTTTTGTTTGTGAGCTGTTTTGTAAATTGACTGGACAAGTGTGTCAAAGTCATTGAGAAAAACTGTTGTGTAAGTGCACAATCTTAAGTAATCCCCACATCCAATTTACTTTTAAAATTTGTGTAAAAGAAGAATTTGTAATACCTACTGTTGTGCTGTTTGATTGATACAAGTTGCTTTTTCCACAAAAAATTGGGATCGTGTTACTTTTATATTTGCCCACTCAAAATTTCTGCTTGCCCACCCAAGCCCAGTGGGCTAGAACCGGCCCTGCCTGAGAGTAAGAGTAATATAGGTTGTAAAAAATAGTCTATATTTGAACAGACAGACGCAGCAAATAGAGAAAAGGGTCATCATGATGTGATGATTTCAGCAAAAAAGCAGATTGTCACAGAGATGAACTCACGATTCAATTTTTATCACAATATTGCCCAGCCCTAAGTGCAGACCAAGTCATATGCACAGATAAAAAGAAACGTTTTGAGCAGAGATTTAAACATTGTCACAGTGAGGCCTGTCTTACATCTTCAAAAAGACTGTTCCAGATAAAACTGAAAGGCTGTTTCCCCAATCCCCGCGTTTAGTCCTGACTCTGGCCCGCGTTTAGCCCCGACCCTGGCCCGCGTTTAGCCCCGACCCTGGCCCGCGTTTAGCCCCGACCCTGGCCCGCGTTTAGCCCCGACCCTGGCCCGCGTTTAGCCCCGACCCTGGCCCGCGTTTAGCCCCGACCCTGGCCCGCGTTTAGCCCCGACCCTGGCCCGCGTTTAGCCCCGAGGTTCTCAGAATGTGAGATGGTTCATGCAGCACTAATCAGAGATGTACTTTGGTGCTAGTCCATGGAGAGACTTGAACACAAGCAGAGCTGTTCTAAAGTCTATTCTGTGAGCCACTGAAGCCAGTGGAAAGACCTAAGCACAGGACTAGTGTGATGGTACTAAAGTAACTTGAAAGGTGCTGAGAGGGGGAAGGACACGCAGCAAACTGTCTGAAGATGCTGTGGGCTGCTCACATGAAGTCTGGCATACTGTGTGTCCTTAAAAGACTGAATATCATTTGGGTTTTGTTTTGTTTTGTGGTGAGAATAGGAAATCCTGTTCAACCCAGCCCTATTTTTAAAGTCAAACTGAGAGAGGAGATGACACACTACAGAAAAAATCTATTAAAAAAGGAAATTCTTTTTTGGTCAGTGTAGCAGTTGGCAGAAGTTTACATCCGTGTCCTAAATGTCCAGCTTGAGTCGACATTTTGTTTGGGCCAAGCACAAGTTTGCCTAAAAAGCCAGCCCACATTAAAGTCTTTTGATGAGCGACACGTACCACTTGTTGGATCCGAAGACTCTGGGTGCGAGTGTGGGCACCAGGTAATCGGCGAGGCAGAGCAGCATGACGGTGCAGGACAAACCGGTGAGAACAGAAGGGTCCAGGTAATAGATCAGGCTGCACACACAGAGACAGAGACAGGCAAAGGTCAGAGAGAGGACATTATAATACAGGTTAAACTATATAAATCAATCAAAATCAAAACGAAATTGCAGTTTTGTAAAATAGGAAAGGCTTAGTTTTTTAAGTTCCCTCATTTTCTTCACAGTGAGGCTGCACAATTTGGGGAAAATATACAATTGCAAATTTTCTGACGAGCATTGCGACTGTGATGTGAATTGCAATAATAATTTTAGTAATAGAATTCTGTTCTGAGTTCACATTTTAATATAAAAAGTCAGTGAACAGACAAATGAAGAAAACAATGACATCCAAGCAACTTAAGACATATCTTTTTAAATCGGCTTATTCATTGTAAATCTGTAATTTCTATATTGTATTTTTATTGGTAAGCTTGTTTTTAATATTTTGAACCATGTTTTGTAAGGTGTCTACATCAACTACCCCACCTTTAAATATGTCAGTGTTAATTCTAAACACATATTTGATCTTGATTTGAGTAAATGTGTCTAAAGTCGCGTGATTCTGAAAATTCTACAAATGAATGTGATTATTTCATATATAGTAGCCATTTTTGCTGTTTTCAAATGAGAAAAATTCACAAATTTATGGTCTAATTTAAATAGGCCAGTAGCTTGTAAAGTACGATTTGCCGGTTGTGTTTTTTGAAATTCGATGTTGATCATTTGTGCAGCCCACTTCACAAACAACTAAATTCCTTGATGACTGTCGGCTGTCGGTAAAGTGCACAGTCAGAAAACAGCTGGGTGTATAAATAGATCTGATGGGTGTGTGCATTTACAGAGAAAGAGGAATGTTTAGTGAAAGATAATCTGGCTGCAAGGTTTGATTAAATACACCACACTGTGCTGTTGGAAAATATGCATCACGTTCACAGCATTTTATAAAACACCAGAGGCCACTATTTGTTTCTTGCATTAAACATGATTTAGTTTGTTACATTTGTGTGTGAGACTTCAATACAAGGTTGTGTGAATTTATCAGGGTTTTAAACTAGACTGTAAATCACATTCTCACTTCATTAATACTTACCAATTTTTTTTTAATAATGTCATATTAATTGTTTAAATTCTTGTACTTTTACTGAAGTATTACAGCTTTGCTTTGAAGAAACTTTATCTTACTTAAAAGAAACACTGTGAAGCTTTCTGAAGGTGAACAGTCATCAACACAATTCAATAGAATTAGAAAGTTAAACTGGAACTTTCTGAATAGAAATTAATACCTTCATGATATGAAAAAAATCTGTTAAAAGGTACCGCTTTTCTATGTAAAGAGACGTGTTCAGGCTCCTTCAGGACAAATAATAGACTATTTTGTGGCCATGCAAGGCTTCTCAGAGTAAAACGCATATTTATATTAACTACTTTGTGTAACAAAGGCATCTAAATGAGAAAAATATGCATTTATTAAAGTTATTTTAGGCAAAAGGTTGCACAGTGCACCTTTACAGGCGTGGTAGCCAATTGTCACACTGCAAACACGATTTAGGTTTTAAATCTAACAAAATCTTCTCATAAAAACTTAAACACTTGGTTAATATTGATGTACATTCATTTTGGTTGCAATTATGGTCAATAAATGTCTTTTTACAAACAACAAAGTGAAACTGGAGAGAACCACCCAAGCTCAGCCAATCAGAGAGCTGCATTCAGCTCCTGATTAGAACTAAAACTCTTGATTATTCAATTCAGACATACTCTGTCCTCTCCTTTATAGACTTTTTACTGGAAAACACAAAGTTTACAAACTTATAACTGAAAAAGTTAGTTACCCAACTTTAAGCGCACATTTCTACTTGTCGACACATCATGTCAAAGGTCACACCACTCACAGGAAACACTTGTGGCTGCAGAGGTAGTGGTTGTGATTGTCAGGTATGAATTAATGAATGAAGTATGTTGTGTTTAAGAGAGACTAAACCAGGACTAAATAAAGTCTAAATCAAGAGATCCAGGACTAATCTGCGAGTGTGTATATATAATGAACACAGTTATTCACACAACTGCCTCCCTTGTTCTGATGGAGGCTCTAAAACAGTGTGAACCTCCTGATAAGAGCGTGACATGAGTGTTGTGAGAGATAGACTCACAGGAAGAGCACCGAGGTGGCGCCCACCAGAGCTCCAGGGAACCAGGGCTTCTCCCAGCGCAGCACGCGGTCTCCGGCCAGGATCACCTCCCCCCAGGCCTGCAGCTGCTCCTCCAGGTGAGCCGTCTCCTGGGCCTGGACACACGAGCAAGGACTGTGACAGCGGCAAATAATGTACACAACAAACACGCATTCTACAATAAAATATTAGTTTGATCATGTTGTTTTGTTTTGGTGCGTACAATCATCTAAAACAGGGCTGCATTGAGTGATTATTTTGGTAATCAATGAGATGGGCGATTATTCTTTTGTTCAATTGATTAGTTGCTGCGAAAAGTTGTAAAGCAAAGAATATCAGACACTAAACAATATTAAAACAGTATCAAAACGAGTTTTAATACTTAAAAAAATTAACAAGACAAATATGTATATTTCTAGAAATGGATATAGCCAGCTCATGATTAATCAATAACTATTAAAGGGACTCTACTCGATTTTTACACAACAAAATAACTTAAAAACAATTCCCCCCTAGCACTAATATTTTGTTAATGTGGAAATTAGTCCGGACTGTCCTGTCTACGTCTAATAATGTCCCGTTTGTGTCCAACTTTTTCTGTTTTTGTTTTTAGCGTTGTGACTCACCTCGTCACTAACAGCTGTGAAAAAACATTAAAACACATCATGACGAACAATTCTGAAGCTGAGAATGCATTAGCTAAGTGAACATATCATGTAGACGGAAATAAGAAGGTTAAAATTAATTACTTCTGTTTGTTTACATTTTAAGAATGCAAAAATCAGGTACAGTCCCTTTAAAGTTCACTTCTTTAAATCAGACTCAAAATATGCCAAATCTAGTGTCATTATATGTCTCAGCTGTCAACGCCAGCTTTACCAATCCTTATATCTACCAAAAAATGTTTTGGCGGATTTTAGATTTTGTTTTTCTTTTTCTTGGAGAAACTTCTCACTTCTGATGAGCCTGTTGGACATCAGAAGCAAAAACTACAGAGTTACAGCTTTAAAAAGACTCAAGACATTTGCCTTAGCTCCAAAGGGTTCAGGAACAGTTTTATTTTGATTTTTTTTTTTTCAATTTTAGTCAGGCGTATGAGGGAAAAAAGGTCAGAAATTAAAGGACAAAAAAAAATAAAAATAAAAAAACAGGCAGAAATTTTATTCTGTTTTTCTTTTGTGTGGAGAAAGATCTTAGAGCCTCCATCAGAAGCTATAATAGACAGGTCACACACATTTGCTTGTGCTCCAAAAGATTCTAAAACAATTCTAGTTTAAATTTGAGCCAAAAATAGGTCAGAATGAGAGGAGGTTAATAAATCAATTAGTTTCGAGTAACTTGTTGCAGCCCTCGTTTGGCAGATGCAATCCTTTAAAAAATGCATTTGCAGACGGAGCCTTTAGCCAGGCACTTTGACCTGGATACTGCCTGAAGCAGAACTGAGTCACTCAATGAAACAAGGGGGCTTTGTGGCGTTTATGCATGAGTCAGTTGCTCTTTTCAACAGATTTCACCTGTAAATCTATTACGATGATGAAGAACACGAACATCTCACATCAGTAAACTGTAGAGTTAAACTAGTCTTTTGTATTAATATATATTGACTTATTTGGTCAAGTAAGCATTCATCTCATCTTTTTGTGTTGTGAAATATGGCTGGGCAATATTGTGATAAAAATCTAATCGTGAGGTCATCCCTGTGTTTTTATTAATAATATTGTGATTTCCCATTTTTCTATTTAATGCATCTGTTTGCTCAAATGCAGACCTACTTAGAGTCAGAGTTTAAAAATCTGCTTCACTATAATGATCAAACATGTGGAAAGTTTGCTTTCATAAACTGAACTTTCAAGTCATAAAAGAGGTGACATTTTTCAAGTTTTTCAAGTTTGACTTACGAAAATATCCATTTATGTCTGAAACATGCATTTTTAACATATTTTCATGTCGAAAAGTCATTTTAATGTTAGAAATTGTTAAAAACTTGTTTTCGATGACAGAGTGTTCTAACTTTTTATTGAAGAGCTGAGATCACTTGTTTTGAGATTTTTTTCAAAGACAGAGTAGCTTGTTTCTCTCTGAAAATCTGGCAACACTGGTCAGCCTTTGACAGCTAGTTAGCCACTGAAAGGGAAAGGACTTTCTAAAAAAAAAAAAGCAGATAATGTTTTTACCTAAAAAGCAAGTCACAAGAATTGTGATCAAATCGAAAGGTGATTTGGCTCCAAGAAAACCGTGATATTCATTTTTTTTGCCATATTGCCCAGCCTGGTCTGAAACTACAAAAAACACCACACAATTATTATTATAGTAAACAAAGAAGCATTTTATTAGTGTTTCCTATTAATAACTAAGATTATAGCGAACCTAGGCTGAAATTGCCATCTAGTCTAAAAACAAGCATTATAAGTAAAAATGTGCTTTTTGCATTAATTAATATTTAGAAATAATATTTAACTTTAAATCAAGTCCTTTTTACAAACACTGCTTAGGACAATGAAAAATCACTATATTAATTTTCTCAACTGGCAAATAGCATGAGGATGTACACAAAAGTTAATCAGTCTACTACAATCCATTGTAACAATAGTATTCTTCTCTTTTACTGACATTTCTTATTATTTATTTTATCTACATATCAGTCTTGTCTAAGTTTTAAGCAAGCTATTTTAAGTTATAGTTGTATTACAAAAGATAAGTAACTAAAATGGGATTGGCCATGACAAAAGACGGCAACGTTTTAAAAGATATGACATAAAATGTAGATTGGCAGACATATTTCACGAAACAAACATTATAAGTGGGTTCTGGCTTAAACAACAGCAAATTACGAGCTGGTTTAAAGGCCAAATTCGACAGATGGAAAGGTAAAGCTAACCGCTAACGTTAAACTAGCCGCCATCACCTGTCATTGTTACAGAAAGGCTTTTGGTAACGAGGGATTGCAAAGTTAATTCTGCATTTTACTCAGATCTCTTGAGACTGAACCGACTCTTACCAAACAGGTTTAAGAAAGAAGCGATTATAACCGAAATATCCCAGGATTACACACTCACTCACTCACACACAGCAGCGCACCGCGGCAGTTTGAACACTTTTACGACGTTTGGCAGCATTTCTTCCCGTCGACACTCACCAGGACGTTGGAGCTTTTGTTGTCGGCTTCAGTCATGATGAATCTGTCTCACACGGGTTGGTTTGTGGCCCGATTTGCTTGTTTTTAGTCAGAAGTCAAGCCCCCGAGCTGCGATGGCCTTTGCTGCTCACTGCCTCTTCGGCGTCACTAACGGTTGAGCTCGGGGCGGATGTTTTATTCCAAAAATCTGCGCAAAGCATCTCGGGAAATGTAGTAACTGACATTTGACAATTCTAAAAATATTTTACGTTATAATTATTTAGCTCAAATTGTTATTATTAACTTTGTGATAACTTTACCCTTATTCGGTAAATGTTAATAATATCTTTTTGTGTGTGGAAATGTCCTTTATTGTTTTTTTTTTATTATTATTATTGCATAATCGAAATATTTAGATTATTTTGTTTGTTTTTTGTACATGGTAAATATTTAAAGAAAGAAAAATATATAACATAAACATAATTGTTGGGTTTAGTAGAAGTTTTGTGTAAGAGCGATTTTTGCATCATAACAAAATAAAAAATACATCTCTTCTACCTCACAGATTGATTCTTTCCGAAAACATTGCAAATGTATATATATTTTTAAAATATTTGACTCAAATGGAAAAATTACATTTTTGACACCTTTACTTTGAACGCACCACACTCTGCGTCACCCTCGTCACCACGTTGTTACGTCGTTCAGACTTCGCTGGAGCCCGCACGAGCTAACTGCTAACTTTCTGAATTCCATATTATCTAATTTTCTCTAAATAAACGTTACGTAGTTATATCAACACCGACAATCATCACCGGGATCATCTGCCGAACTGACCGTTGACCGTCGTCTGTCCGACGGGGAAACACTGGTGCGTATCTTGGACGTTTTTAGTGAAGCTAACCTGCTAGCTAACTCAAGCTAGCAGTGAGCGGATTGTTCTCTGCGCATTTCAATCGTGGTGAGGCCCAATTCTCAGAAACATGGTTTTAGTTTTAGAAAGCAAGTAGTGCGCTGAGTTTAAATATATATCAGGGTTTCATACTTGGGTCTCTTTTAACTTTGTTTTTTATAATCACCTGATATACAGAAATCACGGTAAAGAGAGAGTTTGTATTATAATAGTATGTATACTCCCTTCTGTTTAGAAGGTACTTTTTGTTTCCCACGTCCATAGTGATCTCTACTTTGTGACTGGTTACTCTTATCTTAGGTGTAATATTTGCCGTGTTAATAAAAATATGCTTCAGCCTGGTTCAGCTTAAATCAGCAGAGCCACATTCCACTTTAAGACACTCAAGGCACCATAAATTTATGTTTTTATTTAGGAATGACAGCTAACATTATGTTTGAGTATGAGTAATGTTTCTTCATAGAGTAACCAAAACCATTACTCGTGTAGGAGATTGTTACACCATTTAATAAATTACTTTAGTTGGAGTCGAAGTAGCCGAGTACTGTTTAGGGTAAGGTAAGGTTTATTAAGGACAATGTACAATTACATGAAGCACAGTGGCAGAGATGCTTGTACCAGATTGTATCTTACAGCTCATTTCCATCTGTAGTCCTGGAGAGGGGAGGCACATTGAACATGTTTTTAGTTGTTGGAGGAAACCGGAGTACCCGGAGGAAACCTACGCAGACACGGGGAGAACATGCAAACTCCACATAGAAAGGCCCCGGGCGGCCCGGGAGTCGAACCCAGGACCTTCTTGCCTCTGGCTGACTGAAAATAGATACATGCATAAACTTGTAAATAGAAAGCAAGATATTTCTGAACTTTGTTAATCTTGGCATCGTCTTGCTGTTTGTTTGCAGAGCTATGTACAATGGGATTGGCCTGACGACTCCTCGCGGCAGTGGGACCAATGGCTACGTCCAGAGGAACCTGTCCAGCATTCGGGCGAAGCGGCCGCGGGAAGAGCGTGTCCTGGATGATAAGGACCGTGAACGGCTGGAGAGTCAGCTGAACCGCCAGCCCAATGCAGACATCCTAGAGCACCAGCGCAAGAGACAGCTGGAGGTGAAATGTGCCGAGCTGCAGGACATGATGGAGGAGCAGGGTAAGGCATCAGATTATCGTTTTATGAGTTTTAATCAATCAGATTGAAGAAGTTTATGTTGACCTGCCATGTGATTAAGCTCTCGTAATTATCTACATCAGCGTTTCCCAACCTTTTTTCAGTCACAATACACTTTTTTGGATCAAAATTTTCCACAGCACACCACCTACTTAAAATATGCCCAAATCTAACCTTTTATCAAAACATAATTATTGAATGTGAGACATATTGCAATTCCCATACAATATCCCATTACAATTTAATTATGGAGATGGTGAATGTCTTGCTTTCGTCTTGGTAACAGGATGCTCCAAATGTTTACATTTTTTCAATTAAATCTATTAAACTGATTTTAAAAAATTGAATATTTAATCTAACTGAAATATTTTCTAGGCACACTTGCCAGTATCTCAAGGCATACTAGTGGTCCACGGCACACTGGTTGAAAAACACTGATCTATATGATCATGTGTCTAAATTGAAGTTTTGGTAAACTACAAAACAAAACTCTAACTCTTCATCTATTCTCCCTCTACTTTTCCTAAAGCCAATAAAATAAGTAGTAGAGAGCTAATTTTATTAAAAAGTAATTTCCAAGGTTTTGCACAGAAGCTTAGGACATAAAAAACAAGAATACATTTGATGCCTAATTTAACATCACTAGTTGCAGTTAATTAACACAAATACATTAAAGGGGTACTGTGTAAGAAAAACAAACAAACTAACAAAGTGATTTCCAATTTTGAACACCAGAGGGAGCCTTTCACATGCATTTTGCCTATTTACCATGCTGACATCTAGCGTCAATGATCCACGTATAAATGTATCACAATTGATGTGGATTGGTTAACAGTGCTCTCTTAAGTATTCATGTTGTAAAGAATAAATATGATTTAAATGTTTGTGGACTATATGTGATAATTAAAATTCCTCTCAATCTTACACAGTGCCCCTTTAAACTAAGCTGATAGTTTAATGTATTTGTAATCTGATAATAGTTCCGCTCCTTATGCATTCTGTGCATTGAACGCAAGGCAGGTTTGTTTCAGGACACATGTGAGTTTGGGCCAAAGTCTCAAAGTCTACTACATCACTGTATGTGTTAGGCCAAAACTGTATTAATGTGATAGAAATGTGCATTTGACTTCTACAGTCTCTAAGTCTCTACTCACAGGGTGCTTTGATTTTTAACACTTTCTAAGTTCAGTGGGACTGAATGAGTCCTGAACTACACTTGATCGTACTCAATGTACACGAACATAAGGATCACCATTAGTTTCCTACCAGATGCCGATTTAGATGTTGACAAGATGATGGGTTGCAATGTTAACAAATGATGTAGTCTTCTGTTGCCTTTTCATTTATTACTCTAGGCCGACGATATGGCTTTTTGGGAACGATCCGATATAGATGAGGATGGGGTGCGATAGCCGATAAGACTGCGATATAAAAGAAATAGAAAATTAATTTATTAGGAGCAGATGTTAAAAAAACTCTGTTGGCTTTATTGATTTTAATTTGGTTTATTTAGTCACATTTAGTGTTACTTCGCTCTTACGATGACTTTAAAGGCTTGGAACTTGTTTGTATCACATTATAATTGATAGTCCTGTACAACTGAAGTGAATCAGAGACTAAAGGTGCGGTTAGCCTCATTAATATGCACGACGTCGCGGCAATTAAAATGCGTAAATGCCGACCATTAACCCTTTTCATGGCTAATTTACATGTCAATGTATGTCCAGTAATCATCAACACAGACACAACACTTTACAGTCACGAGAGAGAACGAGCTGAGGCTATTATGTTGTAGCCTCACGAGCTAACCGCTAACTTCTAGTTACATGAGCAACAAGTTACTTTAAGTTAAAGCTAACACGTTTTCGAACACGTTTTCAACACTCAACGAGAAAACAGTGAGAAAGCCAACTTCTCCCTCTTGTTGACAGCAACCGTGTGTCCTCTTTATGACGAGGATCATCCTCTTCTCCATACAGACACTTTGATTAAATAAAAGTCCTTGCTGTTGTTGCGGGCGTCATCTGTGATGAGTTATTTCCTTTTCTTGCGTAGTACGAGTGAGAGCGTTTAAATCAGCGCTGCCTCACAGCGCACTAGCACAGTGATGCAGAGCGTCAGCTGGTGCTCGCTCAGATGCAGTCCGACAATAAAAATCCACAAATAAACGTAAAACCGCGCTAAATAGATTTGATGGTGATAAATATAATGGTATTCTGGAAGATCTAAGCTTAAAATGAGGTGCAACATGTCTAAATATGCGGTATATCGGCGATATTTTGACGATAACGATCGACATGCAAGTGCTCATATCGGCCAAAATATCGGTCAACCGACATATCGTCGGCCTATTACTCATTACGTAACTACATTGTGGCATTAATATTGAAGTTAATGAAATAAAAAATTTATCGAACTAAAGTGTAAATTGTTTTCCTTTTTGCTCAGGTATTCTGCCGAGGAGATGAAGAGAAGGTAAACAGTTTCCGTATGATGCTGCAGGAGAAAGAGGAGCCGCCCCCAAACCAAATGAGAAACCATCGTAAGTAAAAAGAAAACATGGATCACATTTAAGTCACTGATGCAACCTGTGTGATGTAATATTTTACTTTTGAAACCAGTGTGACAGAAACGCACGCTCTGGCCGCTGCAAATCAGCAAAAGAACGACCGTCTCCGCGCGGCTTTCGGCATCTCCAGCGACTACGTGGACGGATCCTCGTTTCACGCCGACCGCAAAGAGAAAGAGAAGGAAAAGAGAGAGCAAGAGAAGCTGGAGAGAGAGAGGCAGCAGCAACAGAAATACACGTGAGGGAGAATGATGCAATCACAAAAACTATCTATAAAGATTTTCAGACGTGTAAGTAACATTTGCTGGTTTGATTTCAGTTTGGTGGAAGACTCAGATGATTCAGATTCTCCTCCAAAGAAAAAAAGCCGGAAGAAGAAAAAGAAAAATAAGAAACGAGACAGGTGAGGATCATAAGTAGGGTTTCAGTATTGGTATTGAAAATGTATATTTTGAGGACCAGTCTGTCCTCAAAATTAGTTTGAACAAACCAAAGCTAAAATATGGTCTATGTTTGCATAGTCGATTATGCAAACATACATATCATTTTGAATCACAGATTAATATACTGTATATAATTTTTTTTTTAAAGTGTAAGTTTGTCTTTTTGCAGTGACATTTAAAGGACAAATATGTACTGTATTCAACTCAAAATGAAGAAATATAAACTGCAGACTTAAATCTAACCAGAGGTTTTCAGAAGAATTCATTAAATGAGCTTAACCTTTTTGGTTTTGTGTGTTTCTGCAGTTCTGAAGATGACTCGTCTCCATCCCCGAGCAGAGACAAGAAATCTAAAAAGAAGAAGAAGAAACGGTAAAATAATAATTCAGTCTTTGCCGTGGTGTGTTTATTACAGTTTAATCTGATGGCCATTAACAAATGTTATGTTTGGTTTTTCAGTGACTCTTCAGAAGAGGAACAAGACAGGTATATGTAGCAAAAACACTATTAAATGTAGTTAATAGGAATTTACTTCTTGTCAAGATGTGTGACTAAGTACTTACAACTTAATGTTTATTGTAGCTCTTCAAATGAAAAGCGGAAAGTGTCAAAGAAGAAGCAAAAGAAAGGCCAGAGTCCTTCTAAAACCAAGGCGTCGCGTCAGAGAAGTGCTTCCTCCAGCTCCGAGCACAGGTCAGTTCTGTAATAATGTTTTCTCTGATCATTCTCACATAGAGATGCACCAATACAATTTTTTCAGTTTTGATACAGATTTTGATTCTTGCCTTGCTATAAAGAAGCAGCCTTGGCATCTGCGCTTCCAAAAGCCCAACGCCTTTATGTAACTCTTTTGCATTTCTATGAACAGTGAGTCTCCGCCCCCGAAGTCCCGCCCACAGGAAGTAAAGCGGAGGGAACCTGAGCGAAAAGGCAGATCTCCAGAGCGAAGGCGAGACCGAGATGAACCGAGCCCCCAGAGACAGCCGCCTGAAAATGTAACTTTGACTGCTCACAATCTACATATGACATTTGAGATGTGCATCACTGAAAACTGTGAATTTAAATAATTGTTTTGCTCTTAAAAAGATCAAAAACTGTCAAACTAGGGCAGCACATTAAAAGAAAACTTTGCCAAATAGCTGCACAGTAAAGTTATACCTTGTAACTTCTGAAGGTGAAAAGTCAAGTTCATGGTTTAAGGAAATAGTTAATATAAGCTCTGGGCAATCAATTCTCTTTGTTGTACTGTAAAGAATATAGCTAAGTTTTTTATGGAAACATACAGGAGGAGCTCCCCCTTCAGCCCTTTTTGGGTTAAAGAAGTTTTTGTGGCCATGCAAGCCTAGATTTCAATTGTTTATTTATTGTAACTAAGCTTTAATTTAAGTCTGTTTTTAGTCATGGTGGGCGTTTTTAAAAAGGCATTATTTTTTTTGTCAAATGTAGGCCAGTAGTGTCATCATAATCTATAGTTAATACCCTTGCCATTCGATAGTTTTTCCATATATAATGCAAATGTCCTTATTGTTATTTTTTGTTTGTTTGCAGAAGAGATTGAACGCTGAGCGTGATAAAGCTCCACCAAAGCGCAGACACGACTCCTCATCTCCATCTCCTGCTCCACAGAAAGAACGTGAACGTGGGAGGAGATCCGTTAGCAAACAGAGAGAAAACGAGAAACATCGAGAGACGGAGCGAAGTCGGAGGTCACGTAGCCGCGAGCTGGACAGACGACAACGTGAACCCGAAAGACGGGAAAGATCTAGGAGCAGGGATGAGAGGAGAAACAGACGGTCTAAAAGTCGAGAGATGGACAGAGATAAACGCAAAGAACAAGCGGACAGAAGAGGGAGATCAAGGAGTAAGGAAAGATCTAGAAGCAGGGAAATGGACAGAGCGAAAAACAATTCTCGTAGAGGAGGAGCAGAACAAGACAAAGCCGATTTAGCTAAACAAATCCAACGAAATAGACACGATTCGTCTTCTTCGCCATCTCCTCCACCTCAAAGTAGGCCAACGATAGTGAGGCGATCCAGGAGCAGAGAAGAAGAGAGAGGCAGAAGACCTAGAGAGGACGAAAGGAGGAGAGATTTGGGCAAAGAAAACGCACCTCCGCAAAGACCTAGACACGATTCGTCGTCCTCTTCCTCATCATCGTCGTCATCTTCTTCGTCATCATCCCCTGCTCCAGTTCAAAGCAGCAGACCAGAGCTACCCAAAAGCAAATGGAGCGACGAAAAAGACAGAAGTAGTGCAGAGTTGAGAAGACGATCGCGCAGCAAAGACAAAAACGTCGGGAGATCTGAAAAAGTCCAAGATTCTAGAGGTAGCGATAGAAGAGATGCAGCTAAGCAAAGTGTTCCTCAAAGAAGTAGACGAGATTCTTCATCATCTCCTTCTCCTCCTCCTAAAGCTCAAACGCGGCAAGAATCGAGAGGTGCAGACAACAAAAAGACTAGGCACGATTCGTCTTCTTCGCCGTCTCCTCCAAAGCAAGCTCCAAAGAGAAGAGATGAGAGGGAGGTGGCAAGAGAAAGCAGAGATTTGGATAGAGGAAGGAGATCCAGAAGTGGAGACAGAAGAGTTAAAGAAGCAGCCCAGAGGGATAAAGTTAGCCACAAAGCTAGACAAGATTCTTCAGAGTCTTCTACGTCACCACCTCCTCCACCAAGAACATTGCAAGTGAGGAAGGAGGCGGACAAAAGGCCTAGGCACGATTCTTCTCCGGAGATGCAAAGGAGAGAGGTGGTGAGGCGAGAAGAAAGGGATGAACCGAGAGCTAGAGAAGAGAGGAAAGATTCAAGAGAGGAGCGGGGCAGAAGGAGCGGAGATTCAGTGACCGCAAGAGAGGTGCAGAGAAGCGAGAGAGCGGTGGTGGAGAGACCGAGGAGTGATAGAGCTGACGAAAGGAGTGAACGATCGGACGTGGAGAGGCAGAGGAACGAGAGAGCCGAGGCAGAGAGGCAGAGGAACGAGAGAGCAGAGGCAGAGAGGCAAAGGAGAGAGAGAGAAGAGGCAGAAAGGCAAAGGAAAGAGAGAGAAGAGGCAGAAAGGCAAAGGAGTGAGAGGGCAGAGGCAGAGAGGCAAAGGAGCGAAAGAGCAGAGGCAGAGAGGCAAAGGAGCGAAAGAGCAGTGTTGGAGAGACCGAGGAGTGATAGAGCGGACGAAAGGAGTGAACGATCAGAGGTGGAGAGGCAGAGGAGTGAGAGAGCGGTGGTGGAAAGACAAAAAAGCGATAAAGGGGATGAAAGGAGCGGTAGAGCGGAGGTGGCGAGGCAGAGAGAGAAGGCGGCGAGTCCTAAGAAGAAACACGATGAGAAGAAGCCGCATCGGGACAGCAGCAGCAGCAGTAGCAGCAGTGACTCCTCCTCTTCCTCTTCTTCATCCTCCTCCTCGTCGTCATCGTCAAGCTCCTCGTCTGAAGATGAAGGTACATTTGCGTTTATTGTTTCCCATATTAGACTCGCAAATGATCTGAAGACACCAAGACAGCTACGATTCACGTCATGCACTTGTCTCTATGCATTATATTTTTGAGGGCTGCAGCTAACAATTATTTTGGTAATCGATTAGTTGTTTAGAATGCAAATGTGACTACAAGAGTTTTGCCAAATGTGAGCTGAAGTAACGTCACCTGAGGACGTCCTGGAGATGCAGATTTTAGGTTTGTCAAAAGAATCGAAAATCAGATATTAATCAATACTAAAACTGGTATTGAAACAAGATTCTCATGTGATAGTCATCAATACTTTAAAAACTACCATTACCAGGGCAAAACATATAGGTTTTTTTTTAGTTTTAGAACAATCCTGAGCTTTATCAAAGCTAGTTTAAAACCAAAATGTTTCAAAAAGAAAGTGTTAGTATAAAGAAGTGAGACAGAGGAACACAACAGAACAGGAAGATTTATTGTCACTGTCACAGAGTACAACAAAATTACGTTTGGAGTAGGGATGGGACGATATACGATATTATCGCTAATTGCGATAATTAAGGGTCGCATTTAAATAATCGTGACGTTTTTTCATAATTGTGATAATTGTACGTGATGATAATCGCAATTATAGCAGCAAGCGAGCGCCTGTGGCTTCATTTGAGCATCTAAAATCTGACGGCTGTGAACCCAGTAAGAAGCTGTTTTATGGTTAAACAAAGAAAAGGTTCATGTGTTAAAGTTAATTAATGACTCTGAGACAAAGTTAGTAGATTTTTGCTCAACATTGTAAACATTTGTTCACTTTGAAACATTATTGATTGTACCAAAACTACAATAAGTAGTTGTTTAATCACATACATATTGTGCACTAATAAATATTTCAGTGATTTTGAATAGGTGCACTTTTACATTTAGTAAATTATCGTGATAATATCGTTAATCGCGATTATTTTGGTCACAATAATCGTGAGTGCAAATTTTAATATCGTCCCATGCCTAGTTTGGAGTGAGCCCCCAGGGCAGCAGCACTTTTTGTGCGCCGCCATTCGCTCTTTCGAACATGAAATGCAAAGCAAACAAGACTATTCCTCAGTATTAAAATGTAACTAGATTTTACATCAAAAGCCTAAATTTACACAATTTTTATTTAATTTCTGTCCAGTTTTAGGCTTTTTCACAGCTCACGCATGTTAGGATCGATTACTAAATTAGTTGGGAATTATTTCAATAATCGATTATTAATTACTTAACTTGTTACAGCCCTAATAATATTAAAACAGACGTGAATGTGTCCTGTTAGTGTGAGTAGCGCGACCTATTTGTACTAATCATTTGCGCTACAAATCTCTGCTAATTTCAGATTTCCCAGCTCTGTCGTCATGTCTTTTGATCAGCTGATAGAAACTAATCTTGCATAGCTGATCTTACATGAATGTTACCTTGACATCTTGTATTTTACTTTCTTATTATAAAGGTAACGCACCTTCAGGCAAAGACAAAGAAGCTGCGATCGGAGCCGCGGTCCAGAGACATTTTGCAAACGGACGCAGAGAGAGCCCTGAGGCGTCTCAAACAGCTGGTGCTCGGAGCAAAGGACAGGAGCGCTACAGCCCGTCACAGGTGGACAGTCCCAGTCCTCCTCCACCTGCTGCAGTTTCTCCCAGAAGAACTCAGAGACACTCTCCATCTCACAGTGAAGACAGAGCCAGGGCCAGAGAAGCAGACCGGAAAACATCCAGGTAAATTCAACTTCAAGAGACATTTAGAGGTGGCTAAACTGTTCTTTACAGACAGTAGAATGAGCTGATTTTCCTCTCACAGATGGGAACAGGATTCACAATTGTTATGACTATAATTTACACTAAAACTTTAGCAGCAATTAATACCAGAAACACTTTTCGGATTACTTTTGTGTTGTCAATTTTCAGCATAAATGATGGAAAATAATCAGACCATTTTCCAGTCATAGAACACAGCCTGGAATATGAGCTAAAAGCAGCCAAATGTCGTGGAAAATAAAATGTCGTCTTAGATAATGATTTAAACTATTATAAAATGTATGAATGTATTTGTACAAACAAATTAAGCAGAGTAGTTTTAGATAGTAACATGGAGCAGCAAACTTTCATAATTAGGGAAAATTTTCCGGGTGAAGACCCCCAGACCCCCACTTTTTGCTTTTTGGTGTTCGTTTCAGTATTATGACTGTGAATCATTTTATCCTGCGGTGTCACACAATTTTGCTCAGTCTTTATGAGATAAACATTGTTTATGTTTATTTATTCCATTCTGACAGATACCAGAGCTGTTCAGGGGGAGTTAGCGCCCTCCGCTTGGGCAACTGTATATTTGTGTCAGTTAACTGAGCAAAAAAAGAAAACACGACAAAGCAAAATTACGGTCAGCTTGCAAAATTGTTAAACCAAGCATTCTTTAGTACTCTTATTTATTCTGTGAGCGATGCGGCGTATGAAAAGAGCAGAAGTACATATACCCCAATTGACATAATTGTAGATTTTTGAGCTTCCATCGTACACTTGTCTAAAGGCGGTAATGTAGATGTGATTACATAAAATAGTTGGGAATGTCCTGGAAAAAGTGTTTGGGCTGTGAGTTGTAACCCCGATGAGGCTTTTCATCTGGAAAAACTGGAAAGAAGAACACAATGTCTAAATCTTTATTGCCTTTACAAAATTTGTTCATCTACCCAGAAGATGTATGTGTTGTCTGACTTTACAAATATATACATATTTTTTCTATAAAAGATCTTCTAAGTCATCTTGTAACTCTCAGATCATGCTTCAGTGATCCTAATTCTCCCTTTAGAAACCACTGATGTACACATTTTTTGTGTGTTTTGTTATTTAACCCGTTAGGGGTTTCTCTGGTGCTAAAGAAACTTTGGTCTGCAGCTTTGCCTATGTCATGAGTTTGGTCCAGATGCAAAACTTCCACACTTTATAAGTCATCTTAAACCGTCTTTGTGCATCTCCAGGTCAAGTCCTCAGGGCAGACGATCATCTCCTCCACCACAGAAAAACTCCTCACCTCCAAACCGTCGAACGCCCCCGAGGCAGTATCAGGATCCTCCGCCGAGACAGTACCAGGACCCTGCACCGTCCAGAGCCAGACGGTCCTCTCCTCTCAAAGGCTGGTCAGAGAGAGACCGAGAGAGGGACCGACAACGAGACAGAGACTTTGACAGACAACGAGATCGAGACAGAGACTTTGACAGACAACGAGACAGAGACAGAGACTTTGACAGACAACGAGATCGAGACAGAGAGAGGACAGGCAGAGAGACAGAGACAGAGAAAGAGACAGAGAGAGGGACAGGGACAGAGACAGAGAAAGAGGACGGGACAGGAGAAACGGAAGTCGTCCAATTCGAAGGAGCAGGTCCCGGTCCAGAAGTCCAAGGCGAACTCCACCTCTCAACAGGTCAGACTTTGGAAAACCCTTCTTCGTTTGCAAGTTTTTGACTTCTGCGCATGACTTGAGAAAAGTCGATCACCAAAGTACGTAGATGTGGCTCTGCGATTGCCAAACAAGATACCAACAAATACGTATATATACCTTTTTGAGAAGAAAATGTAATTGCAATTGTTTGGACAAATTGCCTTTAGAATTGTGATTAGATTTGCAATTTATGTTTCAAATGCACATAGAAAACAACCAAGGTTCTCATACGTCCTGGAAAACCTTGAAAACAATCAGCCCAATTTCCAGTCAGGGAAAACGTTAGAAAAATGGAAAATGTCAAAGAAAGAATTGTTTTCCTGGAATAATATTTAGCTCAACATAAAGTGTATAACGTGCAAACAAATGAAATGAATTGAAAAATAACACAAATACAAGCTTTCTTATATTTTTAACATGCTTTCCAATATAAGCTGAGCTACAATAAGAGTAGATTACAGTATGTCCTATGCAAAGTTTGAGCTATAATGGCGGTTAACTTCCTAGAGGAGGACCCCCAGACCCCCACTCTTTGGTGCCTTCCAAAAAATGACTGGGTGTGTTCACTCTGGCTTAGAGGGTCTTTTCAGGCTGTGGCTTGACCAGTTCCAGTTTGTGTAATGCCTGTGGATTCTTCTATCTCGTTCCATTCATTCTTTATGGAGAATTTGCTGAGATGTGCTAAAATTAATTAATATTTTAAAATAGGGCCCGACCGATATGGCTTTTTGGGAACCGATTCCGATATAGAGAAGGCTAGGGGTGCCGATAGCCGATAAGACAGCCGATATAATAAGAAATAGAAAATTACTTTTTTATTAGGAGCAGATGTTACAAAATTCTGTCTGGCTTTATTGATTTTAATTTGGGTTTATTTAGGTCACATTTAGTGTTACTTTGCCTCTTATGAGTGACTTTAAAGGCTTGGAACTTGTTTG
This sequence comes from Mugilogobius chulae, assembly GCA_038363315.1. Classification (NCBI taxonomy): domain Eukaryota; kingdom Metazoa; phylum Chordata; class Actinopteri; order Gobiiformes; family Gobiidae; genus Mugilogobius; species Mugilogobius chulae. Next base: position 8,591,912 of record CM076396.1, on the reverse strand, counting down.
TATCACATTATATTTGGTAGTCCTGTACAACTGAAGTGAATTCAGAGACTAAAGGTGCGGTTAGCCTAATTAATATGCACGACGCCTCCTTAATTAATATGCGTAGATGCCGACCATTAACACCTCTTTCATGACTAATTTACATGTCAATGTGTGTCCAGTATCATCATCAACACAAACAACACTTAACAGTCCTCAGAAAGAACGAGCTGAGGCTATTATTGTTGTAGCCTCACGAGCTGACCGCTAACTTCTAGCTAAGTGAGCAACAAATTACATTGAAAGTTAAAGCGAACACGTTTTCAAAATTTCAACACTTACCGCACAGATAACCTCTTCTCAGATCCCAAGTCTTCACAAAAATAATTCCTTTAGTCCAAACTCCAAACGAGAAAACAGTGAGAAAGCCAACTTTTCCCTCTTGTTGACAGCAACCGTGTGTCCTCTTTTATGACGAGGATCATCCCCTTCTCCATACGAACACTTTGATTAAATAAAAGTCCTTGCTGTTGTTTCAGGCATCATCTGTGATGAAGTTATTTCCTTTTCTTGCGTTAGTAGCGGAGTTGAGAGCATTTAAATCCAGCGCTGCCTCAGAACGCACTAGTAGGGGAGTGATGCAGCCCGTCAGCCTGGTGCTGCGTTCAGGTGCAGTCCGACAATAAAATAACTCCGCAAATAAATGTAATAACCGCACTAAATATTCATTTGATTGGTGATTAATTATAATGGTTGTATTCTGGAAGATCTAAGCTTTAAAATGAGGTGCAACATGTCCTAAATATCAGCGGTATATCGGCGATATTTTGGCCGATAACTGATAGACGTGCAAGTGCTCATATCAGCCAAAATATCGATCAAACGATATATCGTCGGCCTATTTTTTTTAAGGTTTTTTTAAGTACACTTATTGTCCGTAGGAATTTGTCTCTGCATTTTACATCTCATGCCTCTGGGCATTCCTCAGGAGCAGTGATCGCCACAGTGCAGCGCTCGGGACCCATCCCAGATGTTCTGCTAGCTTGGTCGTCGTAGCTGAATTACCTAACGTGCATTTATGTTTAAAAACTCACTTGAGGGAGTGGATTTCAACTAGATCACAGGTGTCAAACTCAAGGCCCGGGGCCAGATGCGGCCCTCCACCTCATTTCATGCGGCCCGCAAGGTCCTATAAGGCAGTGGTTTTCAACCTTTTCAGTCGCGACCCCCAAAAAAACAACCGTAAGCATTCGCGACCCCCAAGCACAAAATGTAGGCGACCTACAAAGTGGTAATGTCTTATGTTGTTTTTATTTTGAAGCCATAAGCCTGGGTACCTTCTTCTGTAGGCCAAAAAATATGAATTTATGTCTATCACTGCATTCGAAGAGTGTCAAACCATGTTTTGGATTTCAATATTAAATTTCACATATCACTAGGGGACCCCCAGAAATCCTTCCGCGACCCCCAGGTTGAGAACCACTGCTATAAGGTGTACTTTTATTTTTTTATTATTGCAGAAGTAATCTGGATGTCTTGACCTGATAAAACAATTGGTCTGAAACTTAAAGAGTACAAGTCATTTTTCTGACTAATGCAGATGTACATTCAGTTATCGTCGCTTCAATAAATATACAATAATCAAGTACAACTATTATTTGTAGTATGTCAAAGATTAGTAAGTTTAATTTCAGTTACAACTGGCCCTTGGAGGACAATCCCGATGCCAATGTGGCCCTTTGTCAAAATGAGCTCGACACCCCTGAACTAGATAATAAATGCAGCGAGTTCAGAGCTTCACATACGAGGTAAATACTTCACCAGAAAACTACGTGTTTAATGAACTGAAAAAAGAAGTTTTATAACTCTTATTGGGCAGCAATGACATAAAGGATGTGTACATTTACGGCTGTTACTAGAAATCACAGACTGTTACTAGTAAACAAAAATTTTTAAACCGAAACTAGCTCAGCTGCAGCGTGAAAATGGCCTATTGAGCTGCCATAATATTGGAAAGTAATTGCATAAAATTCTTGTTGAAAAAGTTTTGGAAAAGTCTTGGAAAATATTTTGGATTGTAAGTGGGAAGTGTCATTTGATTTAAGATTTTCATCCATAATTCCGTCTTCACTTCAGGTCCAAAATGTCGCCGCCTCCGCAGCAGAGACCGAGGAGAAGTCGCTCTACGTCTCGAGATCGTGGTCGAACTGCACGTGAACCGGAAAAACCCAAAGCGCCGCCAAAAGAATCCCCCAAACGATCCTCCTCAAGCTCCTCCTCCTCCAGCTCTTCATCATCATCCTCCTCTCCGTCTCCAGAGCGACAGAAAACACCACGAAAGTCCCCCCGCGCCCGGACAGACGCACGGACGACCAGAAAGCACGCTCTGCCCACTCCTCACAAGCCCCGCCCCCCGACAGACGCAGCGCCCGCCAGTCACCCGCAGCCAGCCAATCGGAGAGCGGAGGCAGGAAGCGGGAGGCGGAGCTCAGAGGGAACGGCGAGGTGAACGGAAAGCAAACCAAAACGGACAAAAAGACAGATAAAAAGAGAGAGAGCAGCAGTTCCTCCTCTTCCTCTTCTTCATCGTCGTCATCGTCTTCCTCCTCGTCATCCTCGGACAGTTCAGACTCAGAGGCGGAGCAAAAGAAAGGGTAAGATCAGGTTGTGTTTAATTATTCAAATGTACTGGGTTTTAAAACTGTACTGTATGTTGTAAAAACCTTTGACGTCACATGTAGATCAATAATTTACATTTGGTTTATTGTAAAACACAAACTTGATGCAAAATCTGGGCATGTCTTATAACAAGATTCATACAGACCACTGTGACCAACTCTGGACCCACAATCCACTAATGAAGCCAAGATCCACAACTTTTCAAAATTGTATTTCTCAAAAAATAGCATTACATTTTTTTTGTTTGGCATCTATGTGTGAAAGTTAAATTGGCTGCCTTTTCGTCAAAACAGACTGCATCCTAAAACTGTATTTTTAATTTTGTCTTTCGTGACCTAAATGATACTCACTTATGACTGTGTTAGACCCTGTGTACAGTTACATGGACGCCAGATAACTAGCCTAGTACGATTAGAACCAGTTTTCCAAAGTGCATGTAAACCGGGGCGTCGTTTTCTTTGGAAAACCAGTTGTCGAGATCGATTGTAGTCTGATTTCAGACTCATGTAAACAGACAATGGGTCTACAGCTGGATAAATGTAACTGAGCAGCTCACAACCCCTGCCACTCCATTTTAACAATAAAGAACACATAGTTCTACATGTTTAACACAGATCTAAATGTTTAAAGCAGTCCTAAATGTCCCAGAAAGATCAGTGTTTAATTTTACAAACACCTATTAGTAATAAACAATGTTTAATTGAATCAACTTAATGCAGTCTGAATCCTGAGTAGTGAATCTGACACAGCAGAACTTGTCTCTCCAGGGTAATCGGTTTTCTCTCTTGCATGTAAACAGGGGTCTGACTGGTTTGAGTGGTAAACCAAAAAGAGTCCGTTTTCTAGCCAGGTGTGATTTCCCTGATCATGCCCCAAAAATGTGCCTAAAATCAGGACCTAACCCAAACCCAAACCGGTACACATTAAAACTACATAAATGCGAGGTGCTGCAGGTGCAGGGTAGCCACGTTTGTGTATGATCCTAGTCTAGGCCTCCGGTGTGCTAATACCAGATGCTTTGCTCACAAACGCACGGTTTGGGTCTGAGTCTAGGCAACAGCACAGAAGCTACGGCAGCTTGGATCAGGCAGGAGGACCTGACGCGGCCACTGCTCTGGACGTTTCATGAGGATCAGTTTTTTTGTGCTCGTAGTTTACAATGATAGGTTCTATTGCTGGAGCATCATTTGTGTCGTCAAGATGTGTTTATGACTGTGTAAATAACATGGCTGCTCCGTGCACACAGAATGCCATATTTTTTTCTTTTTGCCTCTCGTCTTTTTTGTTTTTATAAATGAATTATGCCCAAGTTGTGTCTTAGTTTGCAGAACATGCATTACATGAGGCTTATTGGACTGACGTTCATGTCACTTGAAGCTAAAGCATAAGAGCGTTTGAACATGGGTTTAGACACGACCCACCCGAACCCGCGCGTTGATCACAGATTATGGGTCGACCTGCGCATCACTAGTACCTATTTCTCCTAATCTAACTGTCAAAAAATAGACATGATTTGTCACAAATTTAACAGAAACTCAGCCCTACAAATGCTGTCTTTTTATGGTTAATGTGCCCTTACAAAATAAATATTATATGCACTACAATTTTTTTACCCATTGTAATAATTTGGAGCTGGCAACTTTGAAATCTCTGGCTATTTGTACTTTGGAATGAAAGACCACAATATTTAGAAAACTACATTTATTGTATTCAGTGTAAATCTTATTATAAGTGGGTAATTATTTAAAGCAGATGGTTATGTTATACAAGGCCATGGAAAACTCACGGAAAACCTTGAGTTATAATCTGTACAACCCTTCTAAGTGTTAGGTGTTAGTTTATTACATGATTATTTATGGTTGTTGTTGTTATTATTACATGTGATCAGTGCCGGCTCTAGCCCTTTGGCGCCTTAGCGAGATTTCAAATAGCGCCCTGATGGATATAAATTCTAGTGCGTTCTAAATCTCTACTTCACTTTCCAAAAGAATGTTTATTTAAATTCTATTTACAACAGACCTTGTGCCATAAGCCTTAACTACAATAATGTCATAAAACGGGTTTGATTTAATTCAGAGGGGTCTGGGGGAATTCTCCCAGGAGAATTTTTAGAATTCTGTGCATTTTCCTGCATTTTCGTGAGTTTTAGATAAGACATTTTTAGTATGTGATGTAATTTTACTATAATTAAGACATGATTCAGGTAATAAAATCAAAAGGGGGGATCCCATAGAGGCAGATTTAGGGGCCTAGTCCCAGATGCCCCTTTAGCTCCACCCCTGTAAAACTGAGCTTTTAGGAGACTGACTCGACCTGACAGGACTGTCCTGTGTGTTAGAGCAGAGAAAACACCGCTGCTGTTGTATACACTTTTCTCAGGTCAGTGTGTGTTTTATGTCACTTTCATACAAAAATAAAATCTTTAAAAGCCACGTTCAACATTTCCGCGGTGCGCCGTTTTTCGCCGTTCTTTACACACGTTTTATTTCAATTTCACTGTACATTTTGGACCTTTTCTCCGTATATATACGACGGATTTGCACAACATTTATATCAAAATGAAGCTACTGTTTCACAGAATATCACTGGGAGTTCGAAATGCTTTTTAATGAAACGATTTGTCTGTTAAACAGCTCTGCTTCATGACGCTGCATGGACAGTCGCACGCAGCTTCCCGAGGGAGAGAGAAAAAGAGGAGAGAGAGAGCGAGACAGGGAGGGAGAGAGAGAGAGAGAGAGCGTGTGGAGGCACAAATGTTTTTGAATGAGCCAAAGTCGCACTCGGACAGGTCTCAGTCTAGAGGCGCATGCAGCCTCCGGTTCACCACACTGGTTGCAGGGTCTTTGATTTTACAGCTTAGTGCTGTGATGATCAGACGCACGTATCAGACGTGACTCACTTTGAGCTCCGCATCTCCGGAGCATCGGCCGGCGCCCCTCCTCATTCTGCGCCTTAGCATTGCCTATACGCCTATATAACGAGCCGCTCTGCATGTGATGATAACTGAGTGTAACATTAACTTTGTGTGTGTGACAGGAAAAAGGCTCAAGCTCCTGCTCACAGCTCTGGATCCTCATCAGACGAGAAAGACGCCAAGAAAAAGAGGTGAGAGTCTGTTCTTCGGCCACGTCACGTTTCATGTGATGTTGTATTTCAGACAGAGCAGCAGCCGAAGTAACTCTATGGCAGATACCCATTGTTTGACTTAAAACCTACAGATTATTCTTATGATTCATTGTTTTCTTGTGTATTTCAGAGTTCCTGCTGATTCCCTCAGAGACTCTCGCTCACTCAGCTACTCTCCGCCCAGATACATGAGAGGCAGCCACAGGTCAGTACCGCAAATCAAACTAAAACAGGAAATAAAAATCATTTATTTTAATTAAACAATAATATTGTTAGTATTCTATCAGTGTAAGTGTAATGTGCGTTGGTGCGTCTAGTGAGAGTACGATCAGTAGGAAGAGGTTTTATGTATGTAGGGTGTTGGGCTGTTGCTGTTTGTACATGAGAAATGTACTGAGTGTGTGTGGTGCGCGTCAGTACGATAGTCTTCGAGTGTAATGGTTGCGCATGTGAGCTGCGAGTGTGTGAAGAAAGCGTGGCCTCTAGTGGGGCAGAGCAGGAGCTGGACAAATTGGGAGCTCTGTAGGCAAACAAGCATAGTTTAGTGACAGGTAGGGAGGAGGAGCCCCGGCACGTAACATGTGTTTGAGGCAACGCAGATCATGCAGTTCCTGGAATATTGATGCTTCTGACCAGTGGAGGTGCAGAATACAGCACAGCACGATCTCAGAATTGTCTTGTAAAATACAAGCAACCCACATACCCACATAAGCTGCGCGCTTATTCTGACTATAGAACCAAGATCACCGTCTCACGTTGTATTAAAGGACCACTTTCACAAAACATTACAACGCATGTGGTCGCTAGTAAGTCACAGTACAGCTGTTTTCAAAAGTGCTTGATTCATGCTTAGTACTAAAACAGTCTTCTCAGCTTTGATGGACTTCTTAATTTACCCACTAAAGATTTAAAAAGTGTAGACCAAATGAGCTGATATTATTAAATCATATTTTAAATTAATAGGCCTAATAAATTGGTTTTGATTTATATTTATGCTTCGTTCTCCTCCTTATTCACCATTCAGAGCTTGTGATAGGGCAGTAAGGTTATTAAAGGAGCACTGTGTAGCTTCTTTAGTGGGGAGTAGGAGTAGAACTGTATCTGCTTGTAGTCTGGCAAATGATGCCACCAGGACAGATCACAAGTCAGATCTGTGGTAAGTGAGCCTGCTCATACTTAGAATGGTTTTATTAAGCTGGTTTTGAGCAACAAAACACACATGCTCTCAATAAATAGAAGAGATGGTGCCAAACGAACAGTTTGACATTAAACTAAGATACAAGGAGACAAGCAGGTCAATATGAATTACAAATATTATTTGTCTTTACTCTGACTAAATGCACCAAAGGAGAAAATAAAACCTGCCTTGTCCATAATACAGTTTGTTTGATGTACGAGTTTATTTTTTGGGAATAATATACATTGTTTTAAGCAAAATGTGCCTAAAAATATAAGGTGCTTCTTGCTTCTATAAAAAGTTAAGATTCTTTAGGTTTTTTTTTTTATTCCCACTAAGCACAGTTAATTATTGTTTCTAGTTTGTCTCTCATGAATCACAAGAATAGCTGTATTTAAGTATTTACCTTACAAAAATTACTAGCGATAGTTGCGATGGAGTCTTAATTTTAGTTTTTATAGGTAATAAAAAGTCTTAAAAAGGTCTTAAATTTCACTTCAAGATCCCTGCATATACCCTGCCATGGCTAAACCTGCGCTGCACTACTTAAGACACCCCACTTTCTGCTGTACTCACAGGTGAACTGGTCATCGCTGCTGGCTCATGTTCATATAAAAATCTATTAGGGCTGCAACTAAACGATTATTAAAATAATTGTCAACTAATTTAGTAATCAAATAATAGTTAACTGGTCTCTCTACAGATTCCAAATAAAATGAGCTGTGGAAAAGCTTCAGACTGAACAGGAATTTGTGTAAAAAGAATTTTTGATGTAAAAACTAGTTGGTCTGAGCCTAGTGTTGTTATGATACTAAATTTCAAGCTCAATTTTATTAAGGAATAGGCTTGATTCTTGATACTAATTATGATTCTACAATAATTAAAAATGCTCTTTTCACATTCTACACAATAACTGACATTTTTTAACTCAAAACACAAATACTTTCTTCATTAAACATTTTGGTTTTAAACTAGCTTTGATAAAGCTCAGGATTATTCTAAAACTCCTCAGAAATATTACATTTGCTACTGTTTTTTTTTTTTTTAGGATGGGCGATATATCGGTATTGATATCGGTATCGGCTGATATCCACAATATTTTGAGATATCAGTCCGATATTGAAAGGACGGCGATATTTGGCGCCGATATTTTTAGGGGAGGTTCTCCGGTCTCTCTGTGCACACACACCAGCCTCAATTTGCTCTAAAAGCTTCATATTTGCATTTTTAACAGACTAAAAAAAACAAAGTACATATAAACAAACAATTAAGCTAAAATTAAGCTAAAAACTTTATATTTACATAATAAATCCACAAATATTTTTTTATCTCAGATAATTATATTTGTTTGTAAGTTTTTGATCTTGTGAGTTGTGCTGTGGATTTTAAAGCAGAACCAAGCAACTTCAGCAGTAGAGCGCCCCTACAGTTCTCTTCTGCAAATACCAGCATCAGACCTACAACTGAACTTTTTTCCTCGTGTAATTTTTTTTTTTTATCAATTTATTATTTTTTTTCAAACAAGGCAAAGAAAAGTACATTCAAATATTTCACACTGTCAAATGTACAAATAAAAGAGCCAGAGTTTATCAGAAGAGCTGTCAAAGTATAAGTGTAGGTTTTCCAGCAGGAGGCAGCAGAGAGCAGACGTTTGCTTAAAATGTGAAGAAAATACATTTGTGACCATTACACAAACTAACAAAGACATTTAACAGTCAAAATGCCACTTAGATCAGCATTAAAATATACATATCGGTATCGGCAGTTATCGGCCAAAGCAGAGACCAATTATCGGTTATCGGCTCCAAAATGTCATATCGGCCCATCCCTAGTATGAATACTTCTAGTTTCAATGCCAGTTTTAGTGTTGATTTGTATCTGATTTTCGATACTTTTGACTAGGGCTGGGCGATATGACAAAAAATTGCATAACACGATTTTCTTGAAACTGTATCACAATTTCGATTTTATCACGATTTACAGATTTATTTTGAGAGAACATAAAAACCCTCTGCTTCTAGGATTGTTTAATACTGCGGTAACAATCAAATGTTTGGGGAAATCATCATATTGTATTTCACAAATTTTCTGTGCAATGCAATTCCGTTCTCAAACACAGACACATTTTGACAGTCTTTTTCTGTTAGTCAAGCACTGTAAAGCGTTAAGTAAGTGAAAAGTTCATTTTCAATCAGAAAATTGTGAACTTTCTAGAAGTTTTCATTTGCATCATTAAGACATTATGAATAGTCTACAGAAATCATTTATTCATCTATCTGCTTCTTCAGAAAGTTCTCACTTTATTGTGATTGGTTACATTCAACTTTCAAAGTATGACAAATCTTGACCAATAGGAAATGTGGACGAGAAAAATAACCTCTAATTAGAACAGACGCAGGATTACATTGAGAAAAGGTGAATCACGATGTGACAATTTCACCAAAAAAGCAGATTGTCACTGGCATAAGCTCACGATTCGATTTTTATCACGATATTGCCCAGCCCTACTTTTGACCTTCTTAAATCCACATCTCCAGGACGTCCTCAAATGGCATTATTTCAGCTCAAATTTGTATTCAAGTGACTAAGCAACTAATTGATTAATCAAAAGAATAATCGCTTAACTATTTGATTACTAAAAAAGTCCTCCTCCAGACGCAATACTCACTCATCAAACTGAAAACTGCTAAAGCCAGCTCCTCTTTTGGCCTCATTTCAATTAGATGTGACGCTGCTGATGACCAGAACTTGACTCAGAATGTTCTTAAACTAGATTCTATTTCTTTTTCGGCTTATAAATGTAAAGTGAAGACAATTCTAAGGACTCCTGTAAGTATTTTGCTAATGAAACTGAGGGTCATTCTTTATTATGTAAATATTTTTTTTTATGTTTTGCCTGGTAAATTAAAGATAAAAATTAAGACCACACTAATCTATCCTCTGTTCTTCTTTAACAGCGGCAGTCGACAGTCGCCCAGTCGCTCGTCCAGCAGCAGGAACAGGAAATGATCTGAACTGACCCGGACCAGACTATCAAACCCTCGGACCCTTCTGGACGTTTCTTTTCCCCTTCGACACTTCGGTGATGTCCTGCTGTCCCTCTGTGGTTCTGTAGATAATATGAACTCGACCGTATCATGGTTTTTCCTTTGTGTAATAAAAATTAAGTGATTTTTTGATTTCTCGTTGGCAGAATCTGCAACTCGTACTTTATTTCTTTGTCGAAATTGTTAATAGTATTAATAAACTGTACATTTTATGTCTGTACTTCTCTCTTTTGTCGTCATTATTTCAGGTTTTGTGAAGCCAGCCCAAAACAAATGATGATGAGGTTCAACATTTATGTATTTTTACTCAAGTACTGTACTTAAATAGTTTTCTTGAGTAACTGTACTTTACTTGAGTATCACAAAATCTGGTGACTTTTTAATTTTACTTCTTACATTTTTCAAATACTATCTGTACTTTTTATTCCCTACATTTTAAAAACAGGTTATCGGTCGTTCCTTTTAAAACACTCCAGAGCTGCTGTGCTGGTGTGTTGTGTATCAGCGCTTTGTGATTAACAACTGAAAATTTCCTGAAATGTTTTAAAATTTCTAACATTTACATATTTATCACATGATAAAAGTCACAATCATTGTAAATTTTTCGCTGTAAAGCCCAACTCATGCTCCAACACAGTACAAACCAACGTTATGCTTTGCAAAAAATGCATTTCTAGGATTGCTAAAATGTTTTAAAGGGGCACTGTGTAAGATTGAGATGAATTTTAATTATCACTTATAGTCCACAAACATTTAAATCATGTTTATTCTTTACAACATGAATACTTAAGAGAGCACTGTTAACCAAGCCACATCAATTGTGATACATTTATACGTATTTGAAATGTTTTATTACGGCCGGAATGTGGATTATTGACGCTAGATGTCAGCATGCTAATAGGCAAAATGCATGTGAAAGGCTCCCTCTAGTGTTCAAAAGTGGAAATCACTTTGTTTGTTTTCTTACACAGTGCCCTTTAAAATCTGGATTTAAATCTTTATTTTTGGTATTTTTTCTGTTTAAGATGATTTTACTTGATGTACCTAGATTACATGACTTGTTTCAATAAATGTGTTCTTATTTAAAGTAGGGCTGGGCAATTAATCAAAATTATCTGGTTGTGGGTTTTGAATCGAAATACTGAAAACCAATCTTTTGTCAGTAAAAACGTGGTTTGGAGCCAAAATCAAGTCTTAAAGTAAAATATTGATATATAATTTCAAAAGAATCTCCTAAATGGGACATATTAAAGGTTTTTCTTTTTATGTTCATAAAAGCAATTCTTTATTTTTGAAAAGGTTAAACATATAATATAATAATATTATGAGAAAAAAATTGTGATTATAATTTTTCCCAGATCGCCCATTTAAAGCCAAATTATTTGCTATTGAAGTAAGACATTTTTACTCACCTCAGTGACAATTTGATTAAAAATGGTCAGAAATGTCTTGAATCAGTGAAATAAGCTGCACAGTTACATTTTAAACAAGAGTAGAGAATAACTTTTGACAGTATGAACTTTTTTTTTACACACAACTTTTATATTTTTACTCAAGTAAAGCAGTTTCAGCAGGACTTTTACTCTTTGACTTGGGACTTAACTTGGGACTTGTCTCTCTTTGTTGAGGACTTGACTTGGACTGAACTTCTAAAACATGAACCAATCTCTAGTTTAAACCGGAAAGCGGCGTGACTCCATTTCTCTTTTAACGGCCTCCTCTGGACGTGAAGCTGTTGCACAAATCAAAGTGTCATAACTGTGGCATGACTCTGCTTTTGCTTCACTCTTCACACACTTCAACAAGACTTTATCTGCTTTTAACAAGAACACTTCCCCATTTTCTGAGATTTTACTGAACCGGTTTTTACGATTATTATCAGTACAACCAATGCAATGTTGTGGTCCAAGTAAATTGTGACTGGGACTTGAGTTCATATTTTTGATGACTTGGGCTTGAAGATCAGTGACTTAGAACTGACTTGACGCTTCTTCTCACATTTACCTGGAGCTGCCGAGTCTGGGGGAGGACTAAAGAGCAGAGATGACAAAAGTACTGAAGTTCACTACTAAAAGTAAAAGTACTATTGTGTAAAAAATACTGATAAAAGTCAAGTCCTGCTGACACTTCTTTAATTGAGTAAAAGTATAAAAGTAAATGTTTACTTAAAGGTGCACTGTGCAACTTTTTGGCCATAATCAAACTTCAATAAATACATATTTTTGTCATTTAGATGCCTTTGTTACACTAAATGATTAATAAAAATCTAAATTTTTTACTTTGACCGGGCTTGCATGGCCACAAAATAGTTTATTATTTGGCCTGGAGGAGGGCCCGAACACTTTTGTTTCTGCAGAAAAGTGGTTCCTTTAGCAGATTTTTTTTTTTTTTTTTTCAGATTATGGCATAAAATGTATTCATCTCCATTTAGAAAGTTCCAAAGTATAGTTTTAGTTTTCTAATTCTACCGAATTGTGTTGATGACTTTTCACCTTCAGAAAATTACACAGTGCACCTTTAAGTTTAAAAAAAAGGAAAAAGTACAATCACGCAGCCAAAAGTTATCTAGTCTCGGTTAAAACTACTAGAATACAGAACAGCAAGTTTGACCTGGTGTTTAAAAGAAATAACTAATGTTATGGGCTCATAAAGTAACTAACCTGATTATAAAATGTAGGAAGTAGAAAGTACAGATACTTCTTGAAAAATGTAAGAAGTAAAAATAAAAAGTCACCAGATTTTGGAACACTCAGTAAAGTACAGATACTCCAAGAAAAACTACTTAAGTACTGTAATTGAGTAAAATCACTTGGTTACTGACTCTCTGTAAAGGAGAGAGGAGGGGCGGAGTCTGGGAGTATGAGGAGCAGTGTGATTGGTCAGACACAATATCTGCAGCAGGTGTTTGTGAAAAAATACCTGCTGTGTACATGTCAGTAGTAGAGGGCCACTCACACTTGAGTTTTGATGTTTTGAACAAATGCTACACTTTTGTACAAAAAATAAAGATAAAACTTATAAACTGATAAGCTTAAAGAGCTTTTGGGAGTTCTTTTTTTACAAAATCTATTTTTACAAATCTGTTAAGTGAAATTTTCTTGTAAATCTTTTGTAATAACATGTCCAACAACATAAACACATTTTATTGGCTCTGTGCACGGAACTTCAGTTGACTTGTTTATGTTCAAAATAGTCGACTTCTGTACTTACTGGCATTTCTATGAGGTTTTCACTACAACAGTTTAAAACAAATAAATACTCAGAAGAGCAGACAGTGACAGTGAGTTGTGGTGAATGTTACAGAAAACATGTTAAAGACTTCTCAAATCAGAAGAATAATTCACCAAAGGACTTGTGTGTTTAAAAAGAGAGAGTTTGGTTATGAAACAGGAAATGCTCATAAGTACCTAAGTTAGCTATTTTGAATAAACAAACCAACTGACATTACATGCACAGAGCCAATTGCTTTCAAAAGAGTTTTAATAATAGAGTTTTATTTCAAATTAACATCTTGAACACTTTCAGGAAAATTGACAAAATTATTGAAACGTCTATGTATGACAAATGAATAAAATGTGTGTGAACCAGAGGTGTGGACTTGTAAGTCACGACTTGGACCTGACTTGATAAATTAGATAACGACTTGGGACACGACTTGGACTTGAAGATCTGTGACTTCAGACCTTTTCTCCTAAAAAAATACATGTGTAGTTTTATATTTACAAACTGAAACATGTCCCCCCTCATTTATGTCTTATTTATAATTTTGCTCTTCTTGGATTTTTCTGGATTTATTCTTTGTAAGATTAGAAAAATTAATGAACATTTATTCCTTTTTATTGTTTCCTTTATTATGGTTGTCTTTGTGTCTCTGTACAGCACTTTGGGAACAAATAAATAAGGTGGATTGAATTTGGAACATTTATAAAAATCAGTGAAATTGTAGAAATATGTATTTGGTAGTTTGATTTAAAGACACAAAAAGACTTGAAACTAAAAGCAGAGGACTTGGACTTGACTTGGACTTGAGGTGAAAGACTTGAGACTTGAAACTTGCAAAATAGTGACTTGGTCTCACCTGATCAACAACAATTGTCTGCCTAAAATCACAGAATTGATTGACTGTGAACACAATTTTGGTGCTTCAAAAATGTGCATTTGCTGATTGTCTGTGTCTATTAAAATTGCAATTTCTATATAATAAACTGTGGATATTTGTTAAAAATGTGTCTTATTGTAGTTTTATTGTAGAGAATGACAATAAAACTATTTGTAGTTGTATTTGTGAAAGTACTATTAGGAATTGTTGATCAGAAAATTCTCACTTTTTTAAAACATTATTACCCCGGTCCTTGAATGCCTCTCACACTAGTTTCTTGCTGCGTACTGACTTTTCCGCGCGCGCCCTGAACGCAGCAGCGGCGGATGGAGAAGCAGAGCGCATGGTCATCTCTCCAGCGGGAGGCAGTCAGGTGTGGCCCGGCTGCGCTCTCACTTCCACACCGCTCCCCGGGCTCCAGAGCTCCTGCTGCGGGCTGTACAGCGACAAACCCGGACCCCACGGCCTCTCCACGGACACCGGCCTCCAACTGACCCACAGCAGGCGAAGTGAGCCGCGTTTTTCACCGCAAAACGAGAGAAAGTTCCTGCGTGTGGCGAAGTTTTCCTAGCGCTGAGATAGTCGGGCCTGGAAGGACGGAAGTGAACGTGCAGCTCCTGTTTCCATGGTAATGTCTTCATTTTTTAGCTTAAACTGTTATAATTTTTAGTTATTTAAATTTTTATTGTATGGTATTAAATTGAGATTAGACTAGTTGGTGGGAAACATGTTTTGTCACAGTTTATGAACCAAAAAACGAAGTTACGCTAATTTCTAACGGTAACAATTTAGATTTTTAAACCGTTTTCTTTGATTACACAAAAATCCGTTTTTAAGCTCGACCAAAACCATATTATAGACGTCAGACATTAACAATAAATAATTTTCTAACAAAAAATATTAATTTTCAGAATTTTATTACTTTAAATTGCCAATTACAGCAAGCCGTCCCTCCGGAGCTGACAATCTCACTGTAGTCTTTCCCTGCGGAGTGTCGCTGCGTAAAGGGCCTCGTCATGGTTATTTCTCCTTTTTCAGGCTTCCCTTTTCTTTCTTAATAGTTTGTATAGCTTGAGCTTGAGTTTGGGTTGTTTTGTAGACGTAGTTGTATCTTTTTCACCCGCACGGACTTTGTTGTGTCGTGTTTGACAAAAGAACTTTCATACCGCCCACTGCGCGCACTGGGAATGTTTGAATCAGAGCGCAATTCATTTCCTCTTTTCCTCAATAAAAAGCGGGTTATTTTTAATTGCGCGGAGATCCTGGTAAACAGAAACAAGAATGGAGGTAAAAAAAAAAGTGGAACATGTGTTTTTAATGGAAAAACTGAGATTAAGCGCAGAATCTGACACGATATGAAAAATCCAGGTGTTTTTGTCAAGTAAAAGGACTTAAATACTTGCAAAAACCTGATGTAAAGGCATTTATTGAATTTTGCTGCATCTGTTTTTTGATAGGTAACATGTATTATAAAGAGAACTGCTTTTTAGGGTTTATTATTTGAAGAAATGTGGAGTTTTTATGTTATTACACATACGCAGACAGACTTTACAGGTTATATTTACAGATTATTGTAAATTATTCATTTTTTGTAAGTAAAAAGCAAACTGAAAGACGTTTCTACCCTGGAATTTTATCGTATTTTTGTTATCAAACTTAAGCTAACACTTAGGTTTGTCAATCATTGAAAAATAGTCAAAATATTTAGCTTCTAATTTCAAACAATCAGATGTAGGGCTGGGGATACTGACAAAATGTATGTCTGGTAATTTTTGACACGTCTTGATTGATTAAGATATTCAAACAATGTTATTTCAAATCAGAAAATGCATTTGTCATATTTTTGAACAAAACAATCCACTTTGCTCTTGTTTTATCAGTAAATCTTCTTAAAACAGTTAAAATCTGCTCAAATAAAAAAAAACATGATGTAATTTATGCAATGTTCTCTCATTATCCAATTTAGATGGTTGTTTTTTACAGAGTTCAGTCCTGATTTAGTTTTAATTCTGCTTTAGAGTTTGGTTAGGTCCTGGGTTTAATGTTGGTTTAACGCTGATTTGGACATTTTGTAGAGCAATAAAATACACTGCGTCTTTAGTTTTTATCATTATCTAGTCCTGTGAATATTTGGGGCAACCTCACGTCAAAAGTGATGACATTTTGTTAAACTACCCGACCCCCAAAGCCAAA
Source organism: Mugilogobius chulae (assembly GCA_038363315.1). Classification (NCBI taxonomy): domain Eukaryota; kingdom Metazoa; phylum Chordata; class Actinopteri; order Gobiiformes; family Gobiidae; genus Mugilogobius; species Mugilogobius chulae. The sequence goes on along the minus strand of CM076396.1, from coordinate 8,575,612 downwards.
AATCTGTCCCTCTGGAAAATGAAGTTGAGAAAAGCCTGAATTACAATGTAATTTTTTTAATTAGTTGATTTTTTTAACAGCCTTTTGTTCATCTACTCGATATTACATTTTTGCAATATTATCTAAATATTTATCTATTGCACATCTCTAATCAGATGAGGGTCTATGAAAAAGGTGAATTTAAAGGTGAATGAGATTAGAGCGGTGAGCTGAGCTGACAGATGGCTCAAAGGTTAGTCTCAGTGGGAACAGCTCATGTCAGATGTGACGCTTTTTGTCTCTGCAGTGAATGAGCATCTGAACCACAAGAGTCTGACTAAATCAGACTGAAAAAAGAGGAAACATAACACAGTGTTTCCCCACCAGTTCACAGGCAGAGCGACCCACCCTGCAACAGCACTCACTAACAATATTTATGATCTTGTTATATGTATATATTGTAATTTACTGATACCAAATATCACATACAGTTATCATTGTCATGTCACCTGATGTACTAAACGGCATGACTTGCATTAAAAATAGTAAAAAAAAAAACAACATAATTTAAATACTTTAACACACAATACACCGATATGGTGAGAAAGCAATTTTGTGTGAAACTATCAGTGTTGGGTGTAACTTAGTTACTGTAATTAGATTACATTTTTGTGTAAGTAGTAGTAGTGTAGCTTAGTTACTGTGAAAATACTTGTAGTTAAATTACAGTTGCTAACAAAATACACTTAAGTACATTTAAGTAATGACAGAATCATTTTAATGTTACTGAATTGAGCCATTTAAGCAACTTGTTTGTTGTTTGCCTTTTTTAAATGCCAATGATAAAATATTAATCCATTTTTGATCATGTTTGCAGTAATACACACAGAGTAATCCTAAAGTCATGTTACTAAGTTACTTTCTTAAGGCAGTAACTAAGTAGTGTAACTAATTACATTTTAAAAGTAATGAATATCAAATTACTTTTTTAATACTTTAATATTTTCTTTTTACATGTCAGTTACAAACCCAGTGCTCAGTAGACATGTGGTGGTTGAATTTTGTTATCAAACTGTAGTTTATTTTTCCTGTTTTAACTGTTTATTGAACTCTTACAAGAGAAAATGTCTCTCTCCATTAACTCTCATGCATCATTGCCACTCAGCATGAACATTTAGAATAATTGATGTCACCTGCACACCTCTATAGGCCTATATTTTTGAAGGAAGCATCAAGTCGTCACTCCAAAGGTTTACAGCTTTTGTTGCCTTCAGACACAGTTTTGACTTCAGGATTTGTACTTCAGTCAGCTTTCACTGTCACTATTTTTATCTAAACTTAGAGAAACCAAGACTTGTAACTTGATAATTGCAAACAAATGATTAGATTCTATTTTAATGCTCTTTCATTAAAAAGGGTGAGCAAAACAAAACTATGAGGCTCACTGTAGTTTTTAATGACTTTTTGTTTTAGGAAGTGAAGTCATGTGGAGCAGTAAAACTTCACCGCTTCTGCCAAGTTAGAGATATTAAAAGTTAGATTCTTCCCACTAGAGCTTTGCAATATGTTACATTTTAGATAAGATCATGATTACAGTTTTCTAGTGATCCAAGCACTGAATATTGGTTTATCGTTTTAAGAACAATGTTACAAAAAGGAATAATTAAAATAAATAAAACTAAGTCATGTTTGAGTTCATATGATCTGAATATGATAGGTTTGTTTGAGCTGAAGAAGAACATTTAACCTGATGAAACGGCTGATAGAGCAGAAGTCGTAGACAGTATTGACTTTAGTGTGGATGAGTTAGCTCTCGTTAGCGCTGTGGGCTAATGTCACATCAGATGAACACTTCCTGTTTGGTGGAAACTGTCTCTGGTTGGTCACAGCTCTGTTTTGTTTTGGCTTCCTTTAATTTAGACCAGACTCCACCAGGAACTGCAGTCTGTGTGGTAACGTTAAGTGTTAGAATTGTAGTTTTTTTCTCTGAAGTCTGAAATCTGTCACTAAAAAACATCTTTGAACAGAAGATTAAAAAGCTGATTATTGAGGATTAGACATGATGGATCTTGAACAAAGCTTCTTCATATAAGATGTTATCACTTTTCCGGAGTTGACCATTTAAGGTGAGTCTAAACACACAGACAGACACTTAAATCCGCCCACAACTGAACCTCAAACAGACTCGCAAAAGTGTTAGATGCCCGGAGGCCTTTTAAGAGACGCCCAGTAGGTGTGAACAAACTTTGATTGAAGCACCAATAATGGACAGAGAGCTTGTGAGTGATGTGAGTTTTGTGTGGAGAAGATCCTGACGTATGGAGAAGTTCACAGCTCTGAGGCTGTGCACAGGTCGAGTTTCTTACTTTCACATCAAGATTTTTTTTTTTTTTAGCAAACATTTATTTATATAATAGTCTTTAATTATTGTATCTTTATATATATTTAAGTCTATTTTATTTCTATTATCTTGTTTGATTGCATGTTTCTATTTTCCCTGCTGTTCTTAAAATGTGCGTTGCAACACTGGAATTTCCCCATTGTGGGACAATAAAGGATATCTTATCTATCTTATCTTATCTTTTACTAACTTTGCAGACATGTGTGAAACCTTTGCTTTTGCTTCCATAAGAACATGAGCTCGTGTGACTATTTTCTAAAATTGAAAATAAGAAAAATCCAGCATCGATATGAGATTCAAACCTGCACACCTTTGCACTCATCACCACTCGCTCACCAAGCTGAGCCAGATGAGCAACGATGTCATTACTTAGCGAGTGACTGTTTTCCAACTCTCCATCGCAGTGGTGTTAGAAGGAAGAGTTTATTAATCCCACCTGGGCGGCTCGTCTGTCGCGTCAACTTGATGTGACGTCGAAGTGAACTGAAAATGCACTGACAGCGTTTGATCGTGGCGGTTTTGCACACATAACTGCAAAATCAGCGAGTTTGCACAAAAATGTCAACAACAACAAAAAAGTTTGACAGTGACTTTTATCTTTTAAACAGTAACACGACTCGATTTCACGAAACTTCCTCTGTTGGTTCCCATAGTAACTAGTATCTCCATGGGCCATGCGTTGACTCAAACATAGTGCCATCGTTGAATTATTTTGTTCAGTCACTGGAAACCTTTTTTGTGTAAATGTCACAGTTGCTGTACTTTATTTTTATTTATTTATTTATTTATTACAAGAACAGCACATATTGACCAACAGAAAATCTGTTTAATATCCCAGAGTTAGCCAGAAGGCCAGTTTCCATCTGCTGTCCTTTGCCAGATGTACAAAAGGCAGGATAAAAAGAGGGATTGTCATATCATACCTGCCTATTTGGATTATAATTATGCTGTTTCTAATTCTAACCAATAGCGCTGTAAAGGAAGCCTTATCATTCTGGCATCCCTTCGAAGGACGTCCCACTTTTTCTTTAAAAATTCCATTTTGTTCAGTGTCTGAAAAAAGCATACTCTGAAGCACCTGGAAAGGATAAATGACAATACCATTGTATCCCTTTTTATTTAAAGCAAAATCAGCCTCTGGATGATCCAGACTCAGATTTCTACTGTAAACCTCCAAATAAAAAAAAATCCTCAAAATTTTAATAGGACATTTGCATTGGCTCCGCTTAGATTTTTTGAGTAGTTTTGGGTCCTAAAACAAATTTTTACATCATTTGCCTTCAGCTTTTACAGAGGAATTGTCAAAACCCCAAATAGTCCAAATCTAGAGTCATTTATGTCTCAGCTGTAACACCAGCTTTACCAGTCCTTATATCTAACAAAAAAATTAAGGCAGATTTAGATTCTGTTTTTCTTTTGCTTGGAGAAAGTTCTCACTTCTGATGAGCCTGTTGGACATCAGAAGCTAAAACTACAGGGACACCGCTTTACAAAGACTCCAGACATTTGCCTGAGCTCCAGAGGATGAGAAACAATTTCAATTTTAAATTTAGACGATTTTTGTCAGACGTGTGAGGGAAAATAGGCCGGAATGAGAAGGGGTTAAAACCAGTAACTCAAGTCTATTATAAGTTCATTATATGTTCTTCACAAAAGTTTTACTAAAGGCTAGCTTCTGTTTTGTTTAAGTCTTTGGTGAAGGACTCATGATGTTGTTCACGACTTTCAAAAATCATGATGAATTACTATTTTTGGTTCAGATGCCTTTAGAACATGTGAATTCCTTGTATTCATAAAGTCATGATTAACTAAGATCATTTCATGTTAGTTCATTAGACGAATTAATGGTGGAATTCATGATAGTTCTTGATGATTCATGATGAACTAATGCATGAACACATCACGAATTCACCATGAATTCATGCCTTAATTCCTCAAGAACATATCATGATGATAATAAATTAATTAATGTACTCTTATTATAAAACGTTGCTCCTAAAGTTGGGGTAAATAACTTTTTTGATTGTAAATTAGTAAACTTTGTGTTTTCCACTAAAAGTCTATGGTAGATCCAGCACTTTGTGAAAAATAAGACCACTGAGTATCCTCTGAATTTGATATGAATGAATTTTAGTTCCAAACAGGAGCCAAAAGCAGCTCTCTGACCCTCGTCCACTTTGTTTGGTAAAAGAAGTTTATAAGTTGTATTTGCAGCCAAAATAAATATTTTTACCATGTGTCGAAAGATTTATGAAAGGAAATTGTGTTTGCAGTGTGAAAACCAGCTACTCCACCTTTTAATTTTACATAATGTCTCTTTTAAGAAAATACAAAGACGATCTATGGGTTTTCTTTGGTGATGCTTCATTTTACCAGATCCGTCTTTCAGTTTTTCAATCCTTTCTTGCATTAGTGAACGTTTGCCTGCGTTCCTAACATCAGCAGGTTCTGATCAGACTCAGAAAACTGAAACTGAGGTTGTGCAAAGCTCCTCCAACAGCTGAGTCACAAACACGACTTCCTCCTTTTATCTGGACCCACCCAGGCCAAAGTCACATGAGCTCCGACTCTGCACAGGGCAAAGGGCTAAAGTGTGTTTAACCACATTTACATCACACTGTCTCTGAACTGATGGGTTTAAAGTCAAACTGTCATTCATTTGTAAATTGTGTGCCATAATTCTGGTTCTTCCACTTTACAAACCAATTTCTTGAAGGAGAAACATCTGATGTAGCAACAGTAGAAAGGGCGTGAATATTTTTCCATAGAATAATCCCATAGGCTTTAAAAACTAGTAAGAATTCGGATTTTGGAATTATGGATTATTATAAGACTTATCCATGAGAATGCCATTATTAAAATATTTTGTTCATTTTAAGGCTTCAACTAACGATTATTTTGGTAATTATTCTTTTGATTTATCAGTTAGTTGTTTAGAAAGTAAAAATCACTTAAATACAACATATTTGCAAGTTTGAGGTGAGATGATAATGCTTGAAAATCTTCTGAAGGTGTCGATGTTTATGTCAAAAACACTAAAATTACACAATTTCCATTTGAGAGTTTTCTCAACTCATGGCATGCTTTGAAACCTACATAAAGTAGGATTGTCACTACAGAGACTAAAGCTTGTATCAAAGATAGATACTCATTTGAGATGGTATCAAGACTAAAAAATATGACCATTTTAAACAAAAATACTATTAGTTTATGTTGAAAATGTTAGTTTTGTGGTATCAAAAATAGTACTGTAAATATATTTTTATTGCTGTATTCCTCATTATATCAGTATTCTTTGTTCTAAATCTCATTTTGTGTGACTGTAAGTGACTACAGCAGCGTGTTTCTCTTTGGCGACCCTGGGCAGCCTTTGATGGAGATGCAGATGGATTTAGCCAATGACAGAGAAGAAGGAACTTTCTGAAAAAGCAGATACTTGTATTTATCTCGCTGGACTGCGCATGTCGCCTGCAGAAAGAGACGCTGTCCATGTGGTTAGCTGGGGAAACCTCTTTGATAAAGACAACAAAACAGGACGAGAGCAGCTGTTTGGATCAGGTCTGAACCGGTCTGACAGACAGACTTCTGTCTCCTGAAGCTTGAGACACAGTTTTTCTTGTCGTTTTTTCACCTCAATGTAACAATTATGGATCGTAGGGTTGAATTTATTTCACAAATGTTGATTTAGCAGCAGAACTTTTGTGTTAGCAGCACAGTGATAAACTGACAACGATGCTGACTCGACTTTCCACAGTTTGTGTCTGCAGACCGGGTGCGCGTGCATCGACCATGTTGATTAACAAATAATCCCTCTCTAGGAAAACAGTCTACAAGCATCGTGATAAAATCGAAAACGTGATTTGGCTCCAAGAAAATCATAATATTAATTTCATGCCAACTCGCCCAGACCTGCTTCAGAGACTTGGTTCAAAAAGGAGGGTTTTTGGTTCTTGTAACTAAACAGGCCAAGTTCAAACAGAAGACTTGAACTCGTACTGGCCCGAGCTGTGCACTCATGAAAGATAATAGTAAGAAAAATATAACAAAATAATTACATGTATGTAGGCTGGCTTCAGAAGTTGGACGGTTACTTAAAGAACCTAATAGGGATGGGACAAAATTTTCACGAGACGAGACGAGCACGAGATTGGGTCCACGAGATCGAGACGAGACAAGATTTTTAAATAATTTGCATTAATTGTTTCAATTTAGAATTTAAACAAGGCAAATTACAAAATTTGATTTGTATTATTTATTATTGTAAGTTTATATTCGTTTAGTTTAGCTTTACCTTTCATTATGTGTATCACCTTGGATTTTTATTATTTGAACGATATGAGTTTTGACTGAAATTGATCCACTCCTCCGTGTGTAGCTCAGACTCCGCCCCCTTTCCCTTTCCTTCACAGCGCTGCCGCTGCTGCTGCAGGGACCAGACGCACACAGATGAGGAGACTTTCCTACTTTTTACATGACAGAGGCCAAAATATCTCTTTGTAGATCTATTTTAAACTATGTTTAAGTGTGAAAAACACTGCGCTGTTCCCGCGATGTCCGCGCGTATATTTGAAGATTATATATTTTTCGCTCTAACTTTTACAATGTTTAGGACTTATTATCTCTGTCAATATTGGTCCTATCTTTACGAAATAAAAACTGAGACAGAGTTTAGACAGTTTTCTGTCAGAATAAGTCAGCTACAAGTCTGTGTGTGGAGTAGAATATTTACTACAGCTGCTCAAAGATACGAAACTTAATTTCATGACCATGGAAAAATCTCACGAGACAGTTCAGTACGTGTGCGCACAGTATCGTGACAGTTTGATCTCGCGAGATCTCGCGGCACGAGATCTCGTCCCTTCCCTACTAATCAGCAAAGCTAATACCATTTAAGTCTTAAAATACTTTAATTTTAAACATGTACAACCTTCACTGTAATAAAAATAAAACACTAGAACAAAGTTATTGAGTTAAATTTACGTTTCCATGTCATAAAAATGTTTTTTTTTCCACAACAAAATGTAAAATATCTTGATCTCTTTAGTCTGGTGTCATCAGTTTAGAACTCCGATCTACTTGATGTTATACTCCACTTCTTCACAAACTTGCTTGTGAATGCTTGTGAAACTATAATTTATTTACAACAAATATACAAATTCATAATTATATCAAAATTAGAAAATCACAAAAACGTATTATTCTCCTTAAGTTAGTATTTAGAATCAGTGCTGGTTTAGCAACTGTTAAAATAAATTCTTCAATTTATAACGTCCAAAATACTGTATATCCATGTATTTCTTAACATTATTAATCATTTTTTGCTCAGAGACACAATCTGCTTATTAACTTTGACCCACGTTATTGTATTTCATAATAATCCAAACTAACTTGTGCTTTCTGTCTGTTTCTCTCTTTCAGCTTCTTTCAAAACTGGACCAAAGGCCTTAGAAAAACCAAGGAGAGATTCTTCTGAGGAACTGGACACATCCGCTGCAAACCGTGACACAACCGCCGCCCAAAACAGGAACAAGTTTATATTTTTAAATAAAAGGGACGGACCGTACACACTCAACACATCACATGATTCTTCTGCTACGAGATTGTCCTGCTTTTGTGGAAAAACCCCTCGGATGTGTCATGGAGCTTAAGCCCGGACTATAGTGAGCAGCTCAGAATGAACCGTGCGTGGACGAGGCCGCTGTACACAAAACACTCTGAAAAACCCTGAAAACACCGCCGCCATGTTGGATGAGGAGTAGAAGGTGCTGAGAGCTGTGGAATAATCTGGATTTCTGCTCAGACGTGGTGTTGAAATGGCAGGGAAAGACTACAACCACCTCTTCAAGCTGCTCATCATCGGAGATTCCAGTTAGTGATCGATATTTGTTCTGTATAAAGAGTTTTAATTTTGCCTAATGAAGGATTATGAATGCAGATAACTGGAGTGCCAGTGTAGTGAGAGTTTTTTGGGGCCATTAGAAAAACATCACAAGGAGCCCTGGGACTCTTTGGTAGCACAGTGGCAGAGCGGATAGTGCTCTGGCCTCAGAGCAAGAAGCTCGCGGGTTCGATTCCCTTTCTGTGTGGAGTTTGCATGTTCCTCTCTAACCTGGCTCACGGCAGATAGATCTGTGTTGAACTATGATTTGAGTTCTTACAGTCTCCATCTGGAACTTGACTCACTGAAAGCGTTTGAGAAAAGGTGGTGTGTTTAGTGAAATACTTCGAGCTGATTGGGTGTGGAGCCGACCTTATTTGTGCTTAGCCAATCACAACAACGACTTGTAATGGTGTATCTAATGTCTGCGTGGGATAGAGCAAGTGTCACACATACTGCTCTTCTTTCAAAAAGAAATTACTCCGTATTTTTGCTAAACCCGCATCAAAAGCAGCAGACATGTACATTCACGGGAGCCGCCATCTTTGTTTAACTTGAATCAAACTCGGCGCTAACAGCTCATGTTAGTCCGCCCTGCTACAATGTGATTGGGCCTCAAAACCACGCTGCTGTGATGTGATTGGGCCGAAACATTGCCGTTTCGGACTCTCAAACCAATCGGGCGGCTGGAAGACCAGATGGTTTATCTCAAGTTTGTGAATTCACAAATATCATGAGATAAACCATCTGACTGGCCAGGTTAGTTCCTCCCCGTGTCTGGGTGGTTTCCTCCGGGCACTTTTGTAACATTATTTCTCCACCAACCAATAACATGCAGGTTAGGGAACACTTGGTGGTGGTCGGACGTTGAGGCGCCAGGTGTTTAGGCGAATCTCCTGCTGAGCTGCCCCAGGGTGGGTTACTGTCTGTGGAGGAGAGGGGTTCATCTCACTGTGAAGCGCTTTGTGTGTCTGTGAAAGGCGCTATAAAAATAAAGATTACTTACTTACTCTCTGTGACAAATTCACAGATTGTGGCCAGTAAAACCAGCCAAGAGAAAACAAGGCTTGTTGTTGCCTGTTATGTTATAATAATAGGGCTGGGCAATATCATATTATATATCATAAATCGCGATATTCATGTGGTAAAGTTGAATTTTAGAATATTTTGATATGATTGCACTTGCACCTCAGCTCATTGTGAAACCGAGGCAAGCAGAATTTGTGACTAAAATCCCAGTGTTGCCAGATTTTCAGAGATTAATAAGCGACAAACATTTAACAAAAGCCAAAGCAAACAATATGATCATTATTAATAGTTTGTGCATTATGCAATTTGTGCTCCATATTTCAGTCAGTAGTGGGAATATCTTCATGGATCAAACTTGAAAAACAGCTAAAATTCACAATTTTTGACTGTCAAAAACCAGAAGTGACTTTCTAAATAAAGAAGCCCATAGTTCTTATAAAGATCCAGACATGGCAACTCTTGGATATTTTCATCTGATCTCTCTAAAATCTTGATAATGAAAAAAGTAAAACATGGCGTTTGAAAGGGAAACTGTCACTAAAACAGATGATAAACGCTATGTAGTATAGTTATATCGTCAACTATATTGTTACCGCAAATGGTCCGTGACAAAAATGTTTAGGCCATATTGCCCTGTCATAATAAATAAATAAAAAAAGTATATTGTGTATATTTTTACCCTAACGCAGGGTTCCCAAACCTTTTTTTTTTCCTTGTAAAAGCTGGTACAGTCACAGTTTTCATTTCCAGAGACGGTCCAGTAACATAACATAAATGCATACAACTGATTATTGTAAGTTTTTAGCTCTCGTGTTGCTTGAATTAGCTGTTTATTGAATTAAATGGTGGTGCAGAGTTTAAAACAATAGCTCTTGCCCATCATCTGCACTTATGACGTCATCACTTCTGTTTTGATAAGAAAGTAAAGCAGTTTCAGTTCTTACACTAGTATCGGTTTAATATTGCGTTTCGGCGGATACTTAAAGACTGAAAAAGCAGATGAGCAGAAAACGGAGCAGTCATTTGACCAGAGAAGGAGCTTTTAATAGAAACTGTGACACTTTTCTATAAATAAATCTAAACATTTCACAGTGAAGAATCAGACGACGTTCTGTGGTGTTTTCCCAGAGACTTAAACAGACACAGACAAATGAGTGAAGCAGCATTGTTTTTATTATTAGAAGTGATTAGTCTGGATAGAACTCTGCATTTGTCTAGTTAAAATACAGTCTGGCTTTGATTATCTGTTATGTATCTTAATGCATTTCAGTCGAGACAAATGTAGAAGGCTGCACATGGCACGTAGGGCGAACGACGGGCGTCTATGCACGACCAGCATGTGAAGTGGTTCAAAACGACCAGTACTACGGCTTTAACATGATCAGGCTTCTCAGTTTTTCACTTATTCTAACCAAAACATAAAAAACATGGTGTGAATGGCTCCACAAAGTTTAGTCCGGGGATTCCTCTCGTTGGTACATCCTGTGCTGTCAATGTCTATAATTTATAAAACTCCTCGATTCTGGCAAAAACAAGAGGCTATTTTGTCCATAAAATACAACAAATGAACGTGATGTCCATGATAAAAAAGAACCTGTTGATTTGACTAAACCAGATCTATATTCATGTCATGACACCTCTTCAACACTGCCTTGGTGGTGCCCCTGTAAGAGTAGGAATCCTGGGATCAAATTCCACATGAGTATGTTATGTTGTTGTTTCTTTTCTGCACTTATTCATGCATTAAATGAAGACATGGTGTTTGTTTTTAGTTTTAAAATGATAATACAATGTGCTTATAAAGGAAGTAGGATTCTTAAGGTATTACATTTTAATATCTGCTAAAGATACAAAAGTGTCGCTGTAAATGCCTGGGGTCGGACTCTTCACACCAGAGTTCTGTGCGTTATCCACTCGACCACTTGACATCAAACATTAAACTGTGTTTTAATAAACTAAAACTAAAAACATGTCCATTAATGCCTCCCCTGACCCTTCCCCCAGGGCTCCCCTGCAAAAGAGATTCTGAATCTCAGTGGGACTTCCCTGGTTAAATAAAGGTCAATTAAATTAAATCAATAGAGAGTCACAGATACCATGGCTGCATGAACCGCCGCGGTTTGAAAGCAACAAGTCGCGTGTGAAACGCGACTAATTTCGAATAATTAAGTAAGTAATCTTTATTTGTATAGCGCCTTTCACAGACAGAGTCACAAAGCGCTTCAGTGAGATGAACCCCTCCCCTCCCCGCTCAGTGACAGTAAACAACTCACCAGAGGCAATTCACCGAAACACCGGGTGCCCAACCTTCGACTGTCACCAAGTGCTCAATAACACGCATGTTATTGGTTGGTGAGGAAACCGGAGTGCCGGAGGAAACCACCCAGACACGGGGAGGAACATGCAAACTGTGCTGCTAGCAGCCACCGCGCGGAATTGGTGTGGAAAGCACCTTAATACAAATGTGTAATAGAAGATTTGACCTATAGGCTGCATACTAGAACGTCCGTAGACAGAATCAGTGACATGTGGCCCGATGTGAGCTTCTCATTAGTGACTATTGCTTGTGTTTGTGTTTGTGTTTGTGTTGTGTGCAATAATTTTATCAGCACTGACTTGAGACTATGTCGCTCGTGAAGGCAACATTATTCTAAAATTCTTGAAACTGAGTTTTGATTTACAAATATAATTCACAGTTTAATCTCAGACTTATGTGAACTCTTCCTCTAGGTCGTTCTGTGTGTTTCCTCTTTGTGTAAAACCAGGTTATGTCAGTGTTTGTTTCTCGACTCCTGCAGCTTCACAGTCTCACGTTTCATCTCCAATGTTAACTTTAGATCATTTTACAACTAATACAACACAATACGCACTATATTAAACACGATTCTGCTTTCTCTGTCACGGAGCTGCTGTTTCAGACTCTGAGGGCCGTTCATGTTGTTGAAGTGTGTTTTCTCGTTTGTATTTGGATTGATTAATTTATGTTTGAGAAATCTTGTACTTAATTTTTAGTTTCACTTTGTTTAATAATTTTTTTGTTCCTTTCTTTCTCAGATGTGGGAAAAAGCAGCCTCCTCCTTCGCTTCGCAGACAACTCTTTCTCCGGTGAGAGTTTTATTTAATCAATGCATAGTTGTGATTTAATTGTAAATGTGGATTTTTTTAAAGTTATTTTGGCATTATTCATTCAGTCTACACTTTGAGGAAAGGCTACTAACCTAAAGTTGAAAGTAAGGCTGTGCAATTGATCAAATTTCAGTTTCAATTATGATTATTGCTGTAATCGTTTACACAAATTGTGTAATTGTGATTATTAACCATGACACATGAGTGAGTTTGTAAGAGCTCAGATATTTCCTTGAGTTGTAAAAGTAGTCCCAGTCTCTTTCTTTACAATTGTAGAAAACATTTACATCTCTCCATTTTTAAAGGAGGTCTCACCCATTTCATTTGATCTCTTCACTCTCTGCAAGGAGCTAATGCGCTGCTCTCTTTCTAAGCAAATAATTGTTTGAATAATCATAATTTTAATTATTCTTTAAATAATCATGATTATTATTTTATTTTCAACATAATCGAGTAGCCTTAGTAGAAAGGCTTCAAAGTTGTGTGTTTTTGAAGATCAAGACGTTTCGAGTTTAAGTAAATCAAAAGTAGAAAAATGTGATAATCTGTCAAATGGACTTTCACTTTCACTGGCCATTAAATTATTCTTTCAACATTTGCTTGCTCTAGGAAACATTTTAGTCTTTCTCACTCATTCCTTGACTAAAAGAAATGACAAAATCTGTGTCTTTAATCTGAGAGACGTGTAATCAGGTTTAGTCATCAGGACCTGAGGAAATCAGAAACATCACAGATGAGTCTGGACTTGTCTGGACCGGTTTGGAGGTTCTACACTTTGATAGAGAAACACGAGGAGCAGCTCTCACCTCGACACATAAACTTAACTACGAACTCTATGTATTATACAAAAATGTGTTGTTACTTACTGCTCTTACTAGCTGGTTACATTTTGAGTTGGTCTAGTTTGGGCCTTGTTTGGTCCCAGTTTAGACACTTGATTTTGGGTTGGTCTTTGTTCAGACCCTGCCTCCTGCACACTGACTGTGAGTTCGGTTCGGAACATGTGCGAGTTCACGTGGATTACCGCGAGAATGCTTGTGATATGACTTGAAAGTCGCATCAGACCGCTGCAACCTCCGGGAAAAATAGACTTAGTAATAATCGTTAGTTGAGGCCTTAAAATGAACAAAAATAGAGGTTTGTGTACAAGGACAAATTTTCGGAGTTTTGGGGGGCAGAATAATTTTTATTTTGAGACCCGCCTGTTTCATATGAACCCTACATCCATTTCAAATCAGTGCACCATTCGACCTGAGCTCTAAGCACTGATCCAACATATAGCCGATATGGTCGAATATTGTCAGCACGGAGGTGATTACAGATGTTTCTGGAGACACTTGCCAGTGGGGTGTCCCAATGGTCTCGACTATGGACGTGTTGGAGGCTGAACCTGTCACGGAGATGTGCGGGGGGCGGGGGTGGCGGGGTTGTTTGGTCTTGTGCAGCGGTCGTTACACGGGGGCCACCAGTACGAGGACGCTCGTTAGAGGAACAAGACGACTAATGGTAGAGCGGTGACTACAAACAACCTGGGCACACAAGACAACACCGTCCAGCTTGAAGCTTGATCCCTCTCTGGTTGGACAATCGTGGCATCGTGAAGAAGTGTGTTTTTGGATTCATTCTGGTGCCTTTTATAGAGAAGACTTGAGTACAGTTAACCAGCGGTAAAAGTCAACTCTGAGTTTCAAACATGAGTTTGTGTGAAAAAACGACCCTGTAATGCACTCTTTATTGCACAGCAGTGCGAGTACACACTGATGCGACATTCAATTAGTCATAATAGGAGTATTCTCGTGTGAATCCATGTGAATCTGTGAGGCTTTGGGCAAATACAGACCGCAGTGGGCTGGAGCTGGTGTACAAGGCACTTCACAAGAAACTCACACGTCCTGAACCGATCTCGCTTCAGTGTACAGATCTTCATAATTATGTCGTAATTATTCTGTTTCAGTACTGGAGTATTTCTTTTTAGAGAAACCATGGGTGACATTTTTTGTATTTTGTCCACAAAAAATGTAACATACATGGCACGTTATTTTACAAAGTTAAAACAAATGTAGTTCGGCGAAAATGTTGTGATTTCAAACTGTGCTTGTACCACTGTTACAAGACTGTCCTGCACTTTCAGCTCAGAGGCCATGAGCTGCTATTGCGAAAGTACAGTTGAATACAATACAATTTAATACCATTAAGTCCAATTTAATCTGTTGGTCCTTGGAGATCCAAATATTATATTAAGTGGTACTTGGTGTGAAAAGTCGAGAAGTACTGTTAATATTAATAAAAAGACATTTTAATCATCACTTCTTCTCCTTGTGTTTTCTGCAGGCAGCTACATCACAACGATCGGAGTGGACTTTAAGATCCGGACGGTGGACATAAACGGAGAGAGAGTGAAGCTGCAGATCTGGGACACGGCAGGACAGGAGCGCTTCAGGACCATCACCTCAACGTAGGAACAAAATATATTTACACTGGTTTATGACTTCATACAACACGTTAGGCTTGTGGGACAGGCGGCCACACCCCCTTTTTGATCGACTTTTTACAGTCTTAGTCTTCATTTAATCAAAGCTAAACCTTGTAAGGATTAAATAACGAGGAGCCGTGCATTATACAGGTCTAATGCACGGCTCTGAGTTGTTAAATCCACTTAAACCATCTCGGGCTATTAACAGTTGCGTGTTGCTGTGGAGACCTATTCAGTGCACAACTAAATGTGTGCAAACATCATATTTTAATTGGACTGTTTTGTTGTGTTCAGTTATTACAGAAACACACACGGAGTGATCATCGTTTACGACGTGACAAACCCAGAGTCGTTCGTCAATGTGAAGAGGTGGCTCAACGAAATCTCCCAAAACTGTGACAACGTCTGCAAGATCCTGGGTCAGTGTCTGTCGGAAATGCAAAAACGATGCTGTACTAATGTGATCTAGCTAATCACAGTCACTCAAACGCTATTTCTGCTTTTGATCTACAGCCATTTAGTAAAGTTATAGACCAAAAGAGCTAGAATGAGTTTTTTAATACTGCAGAATGGTCACAATGATCCGTACAACCTGCTACGACCTCGTTCCCACGTCATTCTTGAGGCGTTGTTACAAAAACACAGTGCTCGTAGACCGTTCATAAGGTCGATGGTCTTTTTACATATTTGCAGACATTTGGACAGCTGCTGCTCGCTGGCAGTGGCATAATATTTGTTGTGTAGTGCTTCAAACTTTCTTTTTTTTTGAACTCTCGAATGTCAATAGACTATGCAAATCTTCAGCACTCAGAGATGAACTATTAACTTGGTAAGAATGAAAGGTGTTTTGAGTGAAAAAGAAATAAACAAACTCCAGATTAACACATTTTAACGCATACTGGTGTACAATCAGGTTATTGCTAATATTCCGATTAGCAATAAGATTGAAAATGACTTTCGGATGAGAGTCGAAACGTCTTGATCTTCGGAAACACTGTCCAGATGACTACTTTAAAGACTTCTACTATTCCAATTATAGACAGTTTATGAAAGGTTTAATAGCTAAAAACATCTTAATATTGGATTGAATTTGACGTAGGAAGTTCGCGCAGAAAAAAATAGATGTAGGATTACCGTAAACACTTATTATGGAAGCTTTAGGGAACCTTTTGGCTTCATTTCCTCAAGAATGTCGTAAATTGTTGGTGAGAGCTGAAGGTCTACCGTAAGAAAACTGTAGGACCTCCACGATCGTCATACAAACTCCAGATTTCATACGACCTGTGAGATTTGTACGGGTCATTCAAAATAATTTCATATTGAAGATTATTTGTTTTAAGTGAGACAAAATACCTATAGTTTGTTGGAGTTAAGGTGAGTAATACATTTGTCATTTTAAGCTTGCCTTTTCCTTTCAGTTGGAAACAAGAACGACGACCCCTCCAGGAAGAAGGTGGAGACGCAGGACGCGGTGAGGTTTGGAGAGTCTGTGGGAGTCAAAGTGTTCGAGACCAGCGCCAAAGAAAACATCAACGTAGAAGAGGTACTTTTATCATCATTACACCGCTGTACATGTGTGTAGAGGTGTAACTGAGCCGTGGGAGTAAGTCCCGTAGGTGTAAGTCTCAATTTATCAGGGTCAAGTAAGTCAAATCAAGTCATATCTTTTTGCCAAGTCATAGCTTTTTTAGAACCACCACCAAACTTTTTAAAATACATGATTTGAATGACCATTAAAGGTGGGGTTGCTGATTTTCACACTGCAAACACAATTTAGGTTTAAATCTGACAACTTCCTCTCATAAATCCTAAGACACATGGTTAATATTGATGTGTATTTATTTTGGTTGCTGTTTGCAAAAGTTTATAAGTCGTAATTACAAAGTGAAACTGGAGAGGACCGCCCAAGCTCAGAGAGTTGGATTCAGGTGCCGATTAGAACAAAAAATTCTTCATTTTTCAATTCAGACAAAACACAGTGGTCTCATTTTTCACAAATTCTTGGCTTTATCAGATACTTTTTAGTGGAAAATGGAAAGTTTACTAATTTACAACAAAAACGTTACTTATCCCAACTTTAAGAGGCCCCCTTGGTTTTGTAAAATAAAATACATTTTTGTATCTTGTCCTATTTTTAGCAATGTACAAATGCAATGCAAAAATACATTCATTCATTCATTTTCTACCGCTTAATCCTGTTAGGGGTCGCGGATGACTGGAGCCTAGCCCAGTGACTTTGGGCCTTAGGCGGGGAACACCCTGGACAGTGGCCAACTTGCCGCAGGGTTAGACAGACAAACATTCACTCACTAAGGGAAATTTACAGTGATGCCCAATTAACCTAAACATGCATGTTTTTGGAGGTGGGAGGAAACCGGAGAAAACCCACGGTGACACGGGGAGAACATGCAAACTCCACCCAGAGAGATCGTGTGATGTTGATATGGTCCGACCCGGGAGTCGAACCCACGACCTCCTTGTTGGGAAGCCAGAGCTCTAACCACTTGGCTACCGTGCAAAAATGCAGTTATATAAAAATATTTTTGTTTATCAACACGGGTGATGTGCACACTCGTTATGCTCACGGACACAAACAGTGGAACCAAGTCAAAAAAGCTCTGTTGTCAGCTACAAGAGTTTATCTGTGAGGAAACAAAAGTTCTGCTGCTAAATCAACATTTGTGAATGAAACTCAACCCTACGGCCCTTCATCTGTGAAAAACTGAGAAAACCGTCTCTCAAGCTTCAGGAGACAGACGTCTGTCAGACCGGTTCAGACCTGATTCAAACAGCTGCTCTCGTCCTGTTTCGTTGTTTTATTCAAAGAAGTTTCCCCAGCTAAGCAGATAGAGAGCAGGTTTTTCTGCATAACGCAGTTGAGCGGAAAGTGACGGTGTCCAAAAATCTGTCTATGAAATCAAATCTCTTTTTTTTTCCATCTGGTTCAAAGACATCTCTTGTGACCGCCAGTGTTTTACATTCATAAATAGTAATGTCCTCAGTACATTCATTTCTTATAAATTATATTAAATAGAAACATTTTTAAAATTCAATATATATGTTGAGAGATGAGACACTTCACTTACTGTAATTCACGATTCTGATGTTTTCTGATTATTGATAGTGGCCCGCTGATAAAAGTTTGTACCATTTGAACTACAGGTCCCGCAATACACTGCAGCCTAGCGCCATACTGTGTGTGAAGTGCAAAAGAGGAGCCACTTTGGGAAAATAAGCCTAGAGAAATGCACTGGAATGCAGAAAATTGCATACAATTTTTCCAAGAACTTTCTTTGCAGCACACTGTACAATACAATACAATTCAAATTCATGTAATGTAATTCAGTATAAATGTGGATATGTGTTATATTAAGCTTTATATAGAGGGATTTTCGATGGACGGCACTTTTCTCTCTACTGTACATGCTCCATGCAGAAAGAGCTCCTCTCCATCTGCTTTCATGGGGAAACTTCTTTGAATTAAACAACGACCGCTAACTGTTTTAATCAGGTCTGAACCGATCTGACAGGCGTCTGTCTCCTGGGCCCAGTTTTTCAAAATTGATCCAGATTTAGTAATCCATTTTTCTTCTATCCCTGATCTCTTATCTTTGAGCCCGTTTTTCAAAGCAACATAGGATTGGATCACTTTGATCCGGATTCAAGCTTTTCTGGATCACTAAATCTGGATCACCATGTAGATAGGCTGTCAGTGTCATGAAGAACAAAGAGGACTGAGCACACCAGTGACTCTTAACACATGTTGTAGATTTTTTATTTGAAAATAAAGATTTGACAAATTAACAAAACTCTATTGTGAATATTTTAAACAGGTTTCAAATAAAGATGTAGAATTGAGCATCTAAATGGAGTTCTGAAGAGGCATATTGCATGTCTGAACTAATCGAGAGGAGAACCAGAACCACAAAGTCCTGCACAATATTGCCACGTCTGCATTCTGACAAAATGAGCAAACAGGACGTGCTATAAGAGACGGAATGGTTAGACATTATTTCTGAGGGATTTTGAAAACCAGTGATGCCTTTGCTTTTCTATTGTTTTATGCTGATTTGAACCCTTTGTTTTATCAAAAGTGATAATTTCATTTCAAACATTTATTTTCATGCATCAATACAAAAGCTCGTCTAAAAAACAAACTAAAATGGAATTAGTGATGATAATTGTGTCAGTGTTATGAATATACAGGAGCCTAATAAGTGACAGAATTAAATAGATTCACTTGGTGAATATATTGACAGTTATTTGGGGGATTATTTTAGGAGGCCAAAGTCTACTTTGCTGTAGGTGACTAAATGGCTGACTACATTCTAGTCTATTTAATCATTGCAGCCTGATGGATGAACAAATCAAGTGAAAATATTTTTAATAAATAAGGCATCTCATAATTTCCAAAATATAAATATTATCCAAATATTATTTAATATGTTACATTTTAATTAGCTTCATGACATTTTGGGCCTTAAATCCACTCTAAATCCACCCTTCCACTGGGATCAGTTAAATCCTGTTTTTTTGGATCAAAGTGATCCTAATCCACTGAAAAAGTTTTGAAAAACCCAAACTGGAGGTTTGATCTGGATCAAAGCCAAGATTAGATTACCTGATCTGATCCGATCATGTAATCCTTTTTTTCCTTTTGAAAAACCCATTTTCAAGATTTGATCTGATCCCTTATCCAAAATCCGAGTGGATAAGTTTTGAAAAACTGGGCCCTGAAGCTCAAGACGGCGTTTTTCTCACCGTTTTTTCACCTGAATGTAACTTTTAAGGGTCATAGGATCGAATTTCAATCATAAATGTTGACTTGGCAGCATAACTTTTGTTTTCGCAAAGAGATAAACTCTTATAGTTTGCTGACAACAGAGCTTTTTCGACTTGTTTCCTCTGTTTGTGTCTATGCAGGCAGAAAGCGCGTGCATCGCCCATGTTGATAAACAAAAAATGTCTCTATAGCCTTATTGTTGTTTTTATATTTTCATTGTGTTTTTCAATACAAGTCACACCCAAGTCATATCAAGTCATTAGTCCCATATGAGAGTTTTTGTAGGTTAGCGAACTAGTTTATGACTGTTTTTTGAGTTTTTTCTTTTCTTGTCTTTTCCAGATGTTTATGCAGTTCACCCACATGGTTCTACGGAACAAAATCCAGAGTCAAAACCGAGCGGAGAGAGAGCGCGAGATGGAAAGAAACACCGTGAACATCGGCGCTCAGAGGGACCGAGACCGAAGGAAGAGAGGCAAGAAGTGCTGCTGAGACCCAGAGCCTTGGACTGGAACAAAACTGGATCAGAACTGGCAACACGACCGGGACGAAGATCCAAAGAAGTCCAGAGGAAGAAGTGCTGCTCAGACCCAGAGCTGTGTCTAAACCTGGACAGAACCTAGAGGCAGCGATTAGGAAGCTCACACTGTACATTTTAGTGTTTAAACTCAAAGCTCTGTGCACATTGATGCTTTGGTTACTTACACTAGATCTCTGTGGGGTTTGTGCTCTGACAAAAGACTGTGAGTTTACGGTCATTAGCATATTTAGAATCTCTTCTGATTTGGCTCATTTTACTTGTTAAATTTCATGAAATGTATCTGAAAGTGGCCGCCGTAGTGTCAGCTTAAATGTAGTTGTGTGACATGGCGTTATTCTTAAGAAAACAAACAAAAATGATTGTTTAGCACACTGCTTCTCGACACTTTTCTGCTTAACAAAGTAACAACAATGTCTGTTAGTTGTAACATTAGATCGACCATCACATGAGATAAAAAAAGAAGTTTGCTAAGAAAGTTTAGTAAAGTTTTTTGTTTTATTATTAAAGCCTCATGAAATCTCATACTTTCTACGATCATAGAAAACATCAGGGTGCACCGTAGCAGAGTGGTTAGAGCTCTGGCTTCTCATTAAGGAGGTCATGGGTTTGACTCCCTGGTCGGACCATATAAGCATCTCACGATCTCTCTGGGTGGAGTTTGCATGTTCTCCCTGTGTCACTGTGGGTTTTCTCTGGTTTCCTCCCACCTCCATAAAACATGCATGTTTAGGTTAATTGAGCATCACTGTAAATTTCCCTGTGAGTGAATGAGAGAGTGAATGGTTGTCTGTCTAACCCTTCAGGGTTCAGGGTGTTCCCCCGCCTAAGGCCCAAAGTTACTGGGATAGGCTCCAGTCACCCACGACCCTTACGGAAATAAGCGGTAGAAAATGAATGAATGAATAGAAAACATTCAATTTAACACTAACGTGACCAACCTCAAAATTTCTCTGCTCTAATTTATCAACAGTCAAATATTGTGTTTTCACAAATGTTAAGATCATATTTAAATTAAAATAAGCATTGTTAAAACGTAACCTCTAGCCTATTCTTTTAGGTGCTGCCGTAGTCAAGCACTAACGTTTGCTTATGGGCATGTGCACATCAACTTTTGACCTAAATTCAACACTCAAATTGTGGAATGACGGGACCCTCTACCTCATATCGGGTGCTAAAGGATATCACACTTTGCTAAAGACTAAACAGCTTAACATTTTTACCATATCATTTGGGAAACTCCATTGACCCCTAGGTTGAGAAACACAGGTTTAGCTCAATTTTTCACAGATCTTACCCTGCAATGCTCCATTTTCTATGTTTATCAACTGTGTAAATGTATGTTTGAGTAAGTATTTAGTAGGGATACACCGATCCAGCTTTTTCAGTTCCGATACCGATATTTTGGCTTTAAGTATCTACCGATACCAGATATCAACCGATACCAGTGTAAGGACTGAAATAGCTTTTCTTTCTTATTAAAACATGAGACATTTTGACATATATTGTCTTGTAACTGTTATTTATAATGCAGGCCACAACTTAATCTGAATAAAATGTCCAATAATATGAGACGTTCTGGATCAAAACCAGCCCACAGAATTGTCTCATTATACCCAACTAAAGGCACAAATATGATATCGGCTGAACCGATATCCGATCCCAGTATCGGATCGATGCATCCCCAGTATTTAGTAAATCAGCTTGTTTTTTCAAGTGTACATCTGACTAAGCCTCAAAAGCAACATCAGCACTTGTCCCAAAGAGAAAATGTGCCAAATCTGACCACAATTCCAATATATTAACGACAATGTAGCCAGATTACGAATTAACCCGGCATCTTTGAGCACAGAGCTGATTTAGAGAACAAACATGATTATTGATCGCCTCTTTCAGCCACGAGACTTTCTCTGGACCTCCTCTAATGCATTTTTCGGACAAATCACCTCAGAAAAAGACGTTTAAAATGACAGCATCGTGGAAAATGTGTCTGGCCAAGCTTCTGTATTTGGAAGTCATCGAAGAAGCATCAGTTTAAGGCAAAAAGTATCAAGTGTTAATGAAAAAGAACAAAACGTAGGATTAAACTGGATCAAAACCCAGGACTCGACCCGGTCCAGACCAGGACTAAAGCAGCACTTCTGCCGGACTCTAAGCCCAAAGCCTCCAGCGCTAAAGGACCAGTCTGTTTTTGTATTTTCCTTGTGTTTACATAGATTTTAATTTAATAAAATCTTAATCGTTTTATTGTATTTTCACCGTTTGATTCCATAAGACTAGAAAGCACCAAAAGATTAAATCACTTAATTACACACGTTACAAGTTATCTGGAAAAAAAATGTTAACTTTACTGATAAAATATGACTCCAAAAAGTGATGTTTTTGTCTGTTTTATAAAGTTAATTAGAATCCACTCAACACTCCAAGTTAACACGTCTGTATTTGTATCAGTTTGGATTGTTTTTCTTTAACAAATCCACAAAAGACACTTGTTTCATCCGTCGCAAAAAGGGAAGCTCGCCTTATGACTTTGTGCCAATAATAATATGTCATTATTAAACTAAACCACTGCTGCCTGTTTCGTGTGATCGACCCAAAGCAATAAACTTGTGATTGTCAAAAACTAAATGTGTTTCAGTGTCTTTTGTGATCAACAGAAAGTTAGTTTTTGACTTGATTTTTTGTCTGGCAGTGACCTCTGGGCCAAAGGTGCACGATAAGCCACCATTTTTCATTTAGGAATAACTATTAGATTTTTGTGGAAAGTAAAATACAAAAAAGACATTTGGATGCTAGGGCTGTACTCAATGTATCGATACGGGGATATATCGTGACAAGCTCATTGGCAATACGCGTATCGTTACAGGGAGGTGTATCGGGATACGTATCGGCATACTTAAATTTATATAATTTACACTTATAAACCTGGACAACAGGTTTAAGGCTGAAACTACTGAGCTGAACAATGACTTATTTGTAAGACACTTGTATGTAACATAAAGAGTAGTTTGAAAATACAATTCCTTTGCATTCACACTTGATACGTGACATATTGAGGAAATTATATCAGGATTTGCGTGTATCGTATCGTGACCTCTGTATCAGGATACGTATTGGATGCTAAAGTAGAACTAAAAGAAAAGATACTAAGACTCAGAATCAGTAAATCAAAACTAATGTTTGGACTTGGAAGGTGGACTTTGGGCTGGATTTAATCGGTTGGAGGTCTGATTTGCCTTATGGTGCAGTGGTTCCCAAAGGAGGGTCGCGAAACAAAATCTGGGGTCGCAAGATGAGTTCAAGATGTAATTTTTACTGAGCTGCTAATGATTTACAGAGAAAACAGCATGTTGTAGTGAATTTCAGTCAAATAAAACAACAAACTACTAAAATACTTGGATTATTGTGTTTTGATCTGATTTACGACTTGAAATAATTACAAACGTCTTTTATTCTGCTGTGGGGGTCGTAAGTCGCTGGGATGGTTGTTTTTGGGGTCCTGATCTGAAAAGTTTGTTAATCCTTCTTATGGTAAATAGTTCTCATGGAGAATTGGATAAAACTATTGCCACCCTCTGGTACCTAACTTTATTACTAGTAAATTTTAACTTCTCCACTAAAAAAGTTTACAGTAAAATCAGCATTTTGTGACTAAATCAGGGGTTAAAGCAATAAAATATGATTTGACTGAAAATTTTCTGCAGTCAAGATTTTAGTTGCATTTTAATCGTAATAATACAGTGACATCTATGTTTAAGGAAATAGGTCTGATCTGTGATATAATACATTTACAGCTTAGCGATGATAACTGAGAATTGAGATCGATGTGATAAGGAGAAACTTGTGATGAGAAATTTTGAGTTGAGGTGAGAAACGTATTTCGGCTAAACTCTTATATAAAAGGGGGTCTGTGTCCTCCCCCGGAACTTTTGCTGAAAACAGAATTTCCTGCATTTTGGTGGATTTTGGAGGAATTTCTTCTGCTTTAGGTGAAGTTCTTGGTCATGGTATATGATATTTTACTATTATTACCTTGTTGGATTTGGACAAAGAATCCACTTTTAATGTGAATAAATCGACAGAACGCCTGATGGGTGATGTTAGATACAGTTGCCACTCATTAGGGATGGGACGATATACGATATTATCGCTAATGGCGATAATTAAGGGCCGCAATTAATATCGTGGCGTTTTTTCATAATCGTGATAATCGTAATCGCAATTAAAACAGCAGGCGCGTGCCTGTGGCTTCATTAGAGCATCTAAATCTAACTGCTGTGTTATGGTTAAACAAAGAAAAGGTTCATGTGTTAAAGTTAATTAATGACTCGAGACAAAGTTAGTAGATTTTTGCTCAAAATGTAAACAATTGTTCACTTAAATCATTATTGATGTACTTAGACCAAAATACAATAATAGTTTGTTCAAACACATACATATTGTGCGCTAATAAATATTTCAGTGATTTTGAATCTGTGCACTTTTATGTTTAGTAAATATCGTGATAATATCGTTAATCGCGATTATTTGGTCACAAATCAGACCGATGTGTGTGCCTTGTCCAGAAGCAAATAACTATTTTTGTTTTCATGAACAGCCAAAACCAGTGCACTGATTGATTGAGCTTAAGTGGTCCACTCTAGTTTCACTTTGCCGTCAGTAAAAAGATTAAAGTGAAGCTTACCCCCTAAACTTCACTTACAAACACATTTTAAACCATCAAACTCATTGAAAAGCTTTGGGAAAAAGGCAAAAGGCAATACACACTGATGTCAGAGTCTAGAACTGACATGGGCTTTTGCAGTGAAACGGTTTATGACTGTTTTGACTGGAAACTTGCTCATTTGCACAAAAATTGCCAAAATAAATTGATATATATACACACACATTTTTATGACAAAAAAAATATTCCTGAGTTTAGCGTCACTTTAAGCATGTAACTATATTATTTTAATTGACAGAAAACAAATTCAAGTTTGGGTCCAACAATGTAATGTTTATTGAACAGACACTTAAGTGCTTTGGAATTTAACAGTCTCTCTCTCTCTTGTTTATTTAAAGTCACTTTTCCTGTAGAATAAACATTAAATTTTATTTTCACACTTTGTATTGTTCATGATAGTGCTTCATCTGGACGTGCAGGCTGCCCAGTATTTCCCATAAGTCCAGGATCGCCGCAAACATTCATTCCCTTAGAGCCGAGGCTGCGATTTCAGCTTTACAACTGTTTATGTTAAGTTGTCTTCTTCAGTCACAGCTCTGCACCACAAACGTAATCTCACATTGTCCTTTGACCTGCCTTTCACGCTTTCGTCAAATGTGCTTTTCTGGGACACTAATGCTGCTGCTCCGAAGTAAAAGTTGGTTATAAATAATGATTTTGTGCAGATTGTGTGCCACCTGCAGACAGTCAAGATCACACTGTCTGAAAAACCTTTTTGTCCAGTATGTATGAGCTCAAAACGGCCTCTTGCGTCCAACTTAACTCCTCTGCCTCTGAATGTGGATTGAATGAACATGTAGCTTGTTGTCACGCAAAAAGAAACCACTCTGACACCAAACTTCACGAATTTAATGTAATGTAAACTGTTCCTTAGACTTTGGCAGGCTGCAGACCTTTACTTGGACTGGGCAGCTTGTAGACCTTCACAGACTCTCACTTGGACTTGGGCAGCCTGTAGACCTTCACAGACTCTCACTTGGACTTGGGCAGCCTGTAGACCCCCCGCAGACCCTCACTTGGTCTTGGGCAGCCTGTAGACCCCCGCAGACCCTCACTTGGTCTTGGGCAGCCTGTAGACCCCCGCAGACCCTCACTTGGTCTTGGCAGCCTGTAGACGCCCGCAGACCCTCACTTGGTCTTGGGCAGCCTGTAGACCCCCGCGGACCCGATGAGCTGATGTTCCCGGACCTTTCGCTGCAGAAAAGCCTCGAGCTCCTCCACGTCCATCTCCGTGACGACAGGTCCCGTGGCCACGAACATCCTGAGCATGGAGTGGATCCGCTCCAGAGTCATACTGTCCAGGTTCGTCAGCATGGCCTGGATGTACGCCCAGAACAGCTGCAACAACAAGAGGACAGACACTGAGGTGAGTGGGTTTAAAGTCAATATACAGATGAAGGGCTCGGAGCAATTAACATACAGTATACTGAACAGTCAATTTTCTAAAATGGACCCTGGGCCTTTCTATGTGGAGTTTGCATGTTCTTACTGAGTCTGCATAGATTCCCTCCGGATACTCTGGTTTCCCCTATCATCGAAAAACATGTCCAGTTGTGTGAATAAGTTCATTTTGCATAATGTGTCATGTAATCCTGATCTTAAAAATAATTTCAACTCCCCCAATTAAGTGTCACTGGTGAGGGAG
This sequence comes from Mugilogobius chulae, assembly GCA_038363315.1. NCBI lineage: Eukaryota > Metazoa > Chordata > Actinopteri > Gobiiformes > Gobiidae > Mugilogobius > Mugilogobius chulae. The sequence continues at coordinate 8,549,037 of CM076396.1, read as the reverse complement.
TTAGCTGATCCTAATAGCAGGCATGTCCAAACTGCGGCCAGGGGAAAAATGCAGCCCTCAGACCTTCTGAAGAATTGACCCAAGCAACAATAATTATTGATATTACATTTACACAGTTAAAATAAACTTATCTTTTAAAAGCCAATATCAACCATTTTTTATTGATGCTTTAAAGGGGCACTGTGTAAGATTGACAGGAATTTTAATCATCACTTATAGTCCACAAAAATTTAAATCATATTTATTCTTTACAACATGAATACTTAAGAGAGCACTGTTAACCAATCCACATCAACTGTGATACATTTATACGTATTTGAAATGTTTTATTACGACCGGAATGTGAATATTGACGCTAGATGTCACTATGGTAGTTAGGCAAAATGCACTGGAAATCCTCCCCCTAGTGTTCAAAAGTGGACAATACTTGGATCACTTTGTTTATTTTTTTTTTCTTACACAGTGCCCCTTTAAGCCTGAATAAACTTAACAAGGCACTAATTTGAATATTTCACTGTATTTCCACCTTTCTATGGTCCAAATCGGCGTCCTGCATTTAGTCTGTTTCAACATGTGGCCTCGATGAATAAAGTTTGGACATCCCTGCTAATAGCCATTGTGCCCCTCACAGGGTTTATTCATGGCAAACATGAGATGACTCAGATGAAATGTGGTTCACAAAATGTCTATGAATCGTATAAAAACAAGGACTGTGAAGTCACCACAGACACAGCTTCTGTCTGTTAGGACGTGGAATGTCATCTTTTTGGTGGGAAGAAGCCTGAGCTGGTGCAGGAGTTTGAGCACTTTTAAAGTTCTTCTGAGTCAAGTCTGAGTCCATTATTCCCCTCAGATTTTGAACTTGACTTGAAGGTTTCAGAGAAAGAGACTGAAGGTGACTGCTGACACTCTCTGTGTGTTTCTGTGGGCCAAAGATGATAACCTCAGTCTTGTCTGAGTTTAGCTGGAGGAAGTTGTTTTGCATCCACACACTGATCTGTTGGATGCAGCGACAGAGTCCACTGGCCCATACTCACCTGCTGTTAATGACACATAGATCTGAGTGTCGTCTGCATAGTTGTGATAGCTCACATTATTACTGCCTATTAACTGACCTAATGGCAGCATGTAAAAAATGAACAGAAGGGGTCCCAAGATTGACCCCTGGGGAACACCACAAGTCAAGGCCATGTCTTCTGACTCAACAAAATACTTGCTGTCTTCTAGATAGGACTTAAACCACTTCAGGGCAGAGCCAGAGATGCCCACCCAGTCTTCCAGTCTGATCGACAGTGTCAAAAGCAGCACTAAGACCCAACCGAATTAGGACAGAGACTTTGCCAGCGACAGTGTTCAGGCGGATGTCATTAGTTACCTTGATAAGAGCAGTTTTATTGTGGTAAAAGGGTCTGAAATCTGACTGGAGAACATCAAATGAGTCTATTGAGTACCTGTGGCTTCTCTCTCTGCTCCTTTAGCATTAGCCCTGTACCATTCATACCTGTAGCTTTTCCTCTCTCTGCTCGGACTGTGTGGTGGTGTTGGAGTCTCTCTCTTCGTCACTGTCGATCAGCATCACTCCTCGCTCCAGTTTCTCTCTGGACGAGCCGGTCTCCATGACAGAATAGCGTCCCCCGGCTTCCTCGCGGAGAATGCCCTGCTGCTGCCACAGGGCCAGTTTTCTGTGCACCAGGTCTTGAGGGGCCCCCAGCTTTGCGCTCAGCTCCTCCAGGCTCCACTCGCCTGAAGACAGAAGATAAAGTATAAAAGAGCAGATAAACAATGTGACTGTGAGAAGAGCAGATTTGGTGTAAAGTGAGGAGGACACATACTCTTCTCTTGAAAGTGCAGGATGATGGCAGCGTGAATCGGCGACACAGTGAGGTTTGTAATGGTTCGATCTTCCAGCTCCACGTCCAGAGTCACGGATCCCAGATGAGGCTTCCAGCTCAGCGTGCGCATCGCCTGAACACAACACGTTCAGAATTCAACAAGTAGTCTTATGTACAATTTAGGAACAAACTCAGCCAAACACAGGGAGAATGTTCAAATGTTTTACACCAAACGTATCTCACTTCTTTCAAAACTACAAACTTGCTTTTCTGTGCGAGTAGTAAAGCAAGTTTGTAGTTTGCACATTCTTGAAGAGCATCTCACTGTTTTTTTACTGGTTAGCTACTTTTTCCACACTTTTTCACCCAGAGAAACCTCTCACACTTGCAGTTTTCTTATCTTACTTAATTTTGGGAGGCATCGCTCTTAACCAGTAGTTAAAGTGACATTAAAACATTCTACAGCACGCGATCTGAAACTTTTGGAGACCAGGGACCCGTAATTCGTGTGAAAATATTCCCAAAGACAATCTATCATGCTTTACAATGGTATTACAATAAGTTCTTCAAAGTTCTTTCTACCAAAAATATGCCATGTTAGTTTTGTAAGTCAAAAGAAATTAAAATAGTCAAGTAATGAACAATGTTACTTCTAGTAAGTATTACAAACCTTTAGCTTCTCAAAGCAATACATTACAAACCTTCAGTTTGTTTTAGCGACATTTTACAAACCTTTAGCTTCTCGTAGGTTTGAGTTACAAATCTTTAGCTTCCTGTAGCACATTTTACAAAGCTTTAGCTTCTCGTAGTGATGCATTACAAACTTTTATCGTCATGTTACAAATCATTAGCTTCTCGTAGCAATGCATTACAAACCTTTAGTTTTGTATCGACGTGTTACAAACTTTTAGCTTCTTCTAGCAACGTATTACAAACCTTTAGATTCTTTTAGCGACATTTTGCAAACCTTCAGCTTCTTGTAGTAATACATTACAAATCTTTAGCTTCTTTTTTATTTTGCAAACCTTTAGCTTCTAGTAGCGGCGTGTTACAAACATTCAACTTCTCATAACAATGTATGTTAATAGCTTTAGCTTCTTGTCTCCTTTCCATCATCGCCAGAAAGATTTGCATGTATGTGTGAGGCATTTTTTGCCATCGCATCGATAAAATAAGTACCGACCTTTCTACTGTTTACATCTTGGAGCAATAAATAACCCAAATGCTTGCAATTGGTCTGCATGACAGTTTAAACCTCCTTGTCTTAGCATGCTGCGACATTTCGGATTTAGTTTGAATGTCTACGTAGCAATACCTTTAGCTCTTGTAGCAGTGCCTTACAATCCATTAGCTTCTCATAGTGAGGTGTGTTAATACCTTTAGCTTCTCGTAGCGGTGCGTGTACTCTTCCATGGCCTGGGACACCACCGCAGGCAGCTCCAGTTTCTCCTCCTTCAGCGTGGGCCAGAACTCGGACGACAGGATGATGGCGGAAAGAGGCAGAGTGGGCTGATCCTCTTTGTTCAGACGAGATTCTTCCTCACGCACGTTTCCGTTGATCCTCCTGGAGTCGGCCATGTCCTGAGGGAGAAACATTATGAAGCTTCTTACAACAAATATTACTCAAAAACTAAATTATAAAGCAGAATTCTGTGACAAATAGAGACAGCTGAACAATGTTTTACAATGAGAAAATTAGGTGCCTCATCTTTAAAAAACTGTGAAATGAAGCAAGTAAAAAAAAAAGATCAATGGAAATAATGGTCATTTGTTTCTCTTCACCTTGAGCATGACTTCGCAGTAGTGCATGTGCGACTCTCCAAAACGCAGCTTCAACAGCTCCACATTTCTGATTTCCCTGAAACAGACAGATTTACAGATTCAGTTTGAGATTTTATATGAAGAGAGTATATACGTACATACTGCTTTTCATATCAGAGGCTTGACACCAGGAGGTAAGAGTGTAACTGTACCTGGCAGTGTTGTAGTTGAGCTGGTGCAGCAGTCTGTCGGCACCAGAAGGTAAGAGTGTCTGTAACTGTACCTGGCAGTGTTGTAGTTGAGCTGGTGCAGCAGTCTGTCGGCTAACACGGCTCTGTACTCGTCGATGAAGATGTCTTTGCTGCCGTAGATACTGACGAGCAGACTGATGATGTCAGAGGAGCGACGCTTTGAGCCTGTTTTATCTAAAACACAAACAGTAGTTTGTTTCAGATTGGTCCCAAAATGAGGTTTACCAGTGTTTGTGCATGCTCCATTTTAGTCATATTCATCCCACTATTGCTTGATAATTTGGCATAAACCATTAGTTCTCTCTCTCTGTGTCACTCTGTTTTGACAATAGTTTAGATTAAAGTTTAGATTCTGGACCCGAGCCCAAACCTTTCATGGGCTTGACCTGACTTTCGCTCGCATTTCCCGACAATTTTTTAGTTCAGGGTAGTGTCCAAGACACAGAGACACGCTGAACACACGTGCGCTCCGTGGATGATTGTCAGCCGCTAAGCCGCCACCTTTAAAAAAGCTTAGTAGCAAGTTAATGAAGTGTCTAAATAAAGGGCCTGAGAAGGAAAGGTGCATATGTTCGATACTCACTGAAAGAGGAGTAGAACAGAAAAAGAAATGAAAAATGTGAGAGAAGAGTTTTGGTTTGGTCGAGCTCAGGCACACAGAGAATAACTCAGGTGCAGACCACAGGCTTGGGTAAGGCTGGGCAGGTTTATTTTGGGCCCGATATAAATTCTAGCTTAGATCAGTACTGAAAATGCAGCCCAAATGTGGGCTTTGGTTTGGGCCAGAGATCTACGCTCCTGTTCACAATGAATGCACTTCAGCAGAAGAAGCAGCAGTTTTACCTAAGGTCTTTGTGTTTATTTATGTTCGGACAGTGCCAGCTCTTGCCCTTTTGGTGCCCTCGGCAAGATTTCAAATAGTGCCACTGATAGATAAAATCTGTACTGGTTTCCAGCCCTCTGCCTCAGTTCCCCAAATCCATTTTTATTAAATTAAAATGTATACACACACCCTCAGACCCAAAAGCCCTTTAAATACAAATATATTTAATGAAATTCAGGTGGGTATGGGGCCTCCCTCAGGAATGTTTTTTTCTTACTTTTTTGTGTGTTTTAGATGTGATATTCTTATTATGTGACATCATTTTCCAATAATTAAAAAGACATGAGGTAGTTAAATAAAAAAAAATATATATAAAAAAATGAATTAGGCCCCTCCCCATAAAGGCCAGATTTAGGGGGCCCCAGCCCCAGATGCCACTGCTACTGCACACATTTTGTCAGGTCAGTGTCTGTTTTATGTCACACTCCTGGCTTGGCATGATAGTGTTCTCTCCAAACTGTATCCAGGGTCTTTGATTTTACTTAGTGCTGTGAAAGATCAGACTCATGTATCAGACGTCAATCACTCTTTGAGCTCAGCATCTCGGGGGATTATTCTGGCGCCCCTCACTCACTCTGCGCCCTTAGCATTTGTCTATACTCCCTATAGGATAAGCTGGCTCTGTGTTTGGATTCTCATTGCAAACAGCAGAGGGAGCACCAAATCGTAAGTGTCTCATTAGAAGTTGTGGTGCGTTCACTGACCTGGCACAGCGTCTGTAGGATCTGGTGTCCACTCCTCCGGGTCAGTTCCCTCTTCATCGCTCTCCTGCAGCTCCAGAGTCACAGGATCTCCTCTCGACAGCTCTGAGGCCAAATCTGTGCAGCCTTCAGCGTCTCCGGTCAGACCAGCCACGATCTGACGCACGGTGTCCTCACGAGTCCTGGAATAAAACACCGAGATGAGCTCAAGGCGACTCGTGACCAGAGCAGAGACCTGATGACTCCAAAACTCAGCTCTATTAACAAGCTCAATCTTTTTAGCTAAGTATATTTCTTTTAAGTATTGCAATGTCATATAGATTTGTAAAGTGTTAGCAATAACAGAGACAGACAAACACATCCTTTTATAAACACACTTTGGTCCTTTTTCATGTTTTTTCTCATGTTTTGTAAAGGCTTTAACACGTTATCAATAAAAACCAACCACAACTCACTGTTCACTGCCTGATCTTACATTTTCCCCCTTATTTTATTCTGACAGAAGCATTTACCGTAGATACTTGCGGATGGGCTGACAGGCGACCTGCAGAATCACCATAGAAGGATCCAGTTCCCTCAGAGCTTTTATGGCCGAGATGTAAACGGTTAAGATGTCAGACGTGTGAACACCTGATGAGAGAAGATAAATATATGAATATAATCTATGCCCCATGAAAGAGGCTGAATCTATAGAATCTGCATTAGAAAGTAGAAAAGTGCTGCTGCCTTCTTGTCTGTAACAGCTTTTGTTGGTTTAAAGATGAAAAAGACACTTGTCTTCATTTTATTCTAAAGATATTCTTTCTTTGTAGTGGCTCATTTTCTTTCACCAGTAGAACAGAGAAAAACAACACTGACATTTTCTCAAAGGTTTGCAGTCAAATGCTGAAATCAAATGAAAACAAGGAATTTAAAATGCCTATAAAAACAGAACAGATTAATGTAGAAAAACAATATTTTTTTTTTACTGAAAGTAGACACTTGTAGGTCTCATTTGATGAACAACATGTCATGATTCCAGTTGCACAAAATGTTTTTGTGGCGCTGTGAATTTTGCTTAAATTTAGCAAAAAGGCCTGACAGGGAAGAGAAGAGGGTTGGAGCTGAAAGAGTTAAGGACTTAAATTCAAAAATGTTCTATTTAAGATGTTTTTAGACTTTTTAAGACCTTGCAGTTATAATTTTTATGGAGAAGCATCAAGTCTCAAGCCAGACCTACAAGTCTAAGTCAAGTCCAAGTCTTAGTGAATTTTATCAAGTCAAGTCATCAAAATAGTGACTCAAGTCTGTCCTGTCACGACCTGCAGCTCCACACCTCTGGCAGAAGATCTCAGAGCTCAGTCACAAAACTGGAATATTCTGAATGTTTTTTCTGAATCTCAAAAAGAAAGCCTTATAAACAAGACTCATATACAACAATTGTGTGTGAAACTAAATACTCCAGGTGTTAGGCACAGACCTGGGTGAAGAAGGCGGTTCTCGAAGGCCGTTTTCAGGGACGTGAGCAGCTGCTGTCTTTGGTTCGTTCTCTCCAAACAAAACTTCAGATCCTCGATGGCCGGTTTGGACTCTGGGAAATCTGCGACGCAACAAAGATTCAGAAAAGATTCACAAAACAAAAGCACACACACGTCCGGGTTTTCCTGACCTCGGATGATGCTGAAGAGCTCCTCGATCCTCATGTTGACGTAGATTCTGCAGAAAGAACTGGTGCATGTGACACTCCACTGCTTCAGGACCGAGCTGGAACCGACGGTAGGGCCGCCGGAGGAGTCCATGGGGAGAGGGATGAGTGTGAGGAGGAGCAGAAGAGGGAGGAGCAGAGGAGACGCTTCTGTCGGCTTCACTGGAGAACACTTTACTGAGCCAGCCCAACACCTGCTCCAACCACTGCAGGAGACACAACAAGGACACAGACTCAAAAACACAGAGCTTCGTTATTGTAGTGGCTTCTCTCAGTTTCAAATGTCACAGAACTGCAGATGGTTCACGAAAAGCAGGACGTACAACCGACCAATCAGGAACAGAGACAGAGGTGACAAGTAAACTAAGGCTTTTTACTCAAGTACCGTACATACAGTAAGTCGTTTTTTGAGTATCTTTACTTTACTTGAGTATTACAAAATCTATTGACTTTTTACTTTTACTTCTTACATTATATCTGTACTTTCTACTCACTACAATTTAAGTTCACATACAGTTTTTTACCTCTTAAAGCCCCTGCAGACCTGCTGTGATGTTTCATAGTAAACATTTTTAAAATTCCCAAATCATTGTAATATCTAATCTAATGTTACTTGACACATGGTCAAATACAATTTTATGATAATTGTCTCACTGTAAAACCCATTTTAATCTACGATGCAGCTAAGACCAACTTTGCAATTTTAGTTCTTACGTTATTTCAGTCTATTTGGAATGTTTTACTTTTAATTACATCACGCACAAAGGCAGACATGCTTGTACCAGATTCTAGCTTACAACTAACTTCCATTTGTAGTCATTTGTAGGCAGGGGAGGCACACTGGACATATTTTTTAGTGGTAGTTCCCTGAGAAAACCTACGTGGACACGAGGAGAACAAGCAAACTCCACATAGAAATGCCCAGGAGTCAAACCCAGGACCTACTTGCTGTTAGGCCAGAGCGCTAACCACTGCACCACCGTGTACTTTACCTCAACTAAACAAGCTTTAGCAGAACTTTTACCAGAGTAATTTTTCAGACTAGAAACTGTTCTTTTACTTAAGTAGTAAACTTCACTGTACTTTTGCCACTTCTGAAAAGAGATGAAGCTGTTGGCCAGAACCAACCTGAGACAGCAGACTATTATGTTCTCCTCCTTTGACCTTGTGTCAAATATCAACTTAGAATTTGTATTTGTGCCTTTAATTTGTAAGTTTACCACACAAAAACAGCAATGATCACTGACACACTGTTTAAGCTCTGATTCCTGGACTACACTGATGTGTTCGGGCCAAAGCAGCCATTGGTTAAAGCTAAAATTCCCCGTGTACTATGCAAACAAACCCTAATTGTGTGAGGTTTGTTTGCACAAAGTGAATGAAACCGGCTGATGCACCAGGCTAACAGTTATTGTTTGTCTTCTCCAAATGTTGTTTACCTCCTGGAAGTCGATGAGGAAGGATCTCTCGTACTCTCCTCTGCAGTGTCGCTCCATTCGCTGCTCGATCAGTTTGTGAAGGATCCGGGTCACGGCTTTAGAGCTCACCCACTCCAACAACTGCAGCTTAAACCTACAAATAATTATATATATGTATCTGTTTAGCTGTCGAAATCACCCACTCCAACAACTGCAGCTTAAACCTAGAAAACATACATATTTATGTACGTGTATCTGTTTAGCTGTAAAACCTTTCACACCAGGCCGAGGGTCGCCCGTCTGAACCGGTTTGACAACTTCTGCCTCTCGTGTGTTTGGTGTGAATGAGGTTGTCGGGGGTCAGAGGANGGGACATGTCTGGATTTAGCATGCAGAGGTTGATTATGTGAGGTGTATCAGACCATGCGAGCTAGAATGTGATAGAAGCTATTTATAATCGTGCCAAACATATTGTAGTTTTGTTTTTATTTGTCTAATAATAGGTATTTATTTTTTTTTTCTTTAACTTTATTTTATTTGTGCCTTAAATTGTATTCAGAAATGACTCCGTTGGAGCTTCTTTAGTTGGATACAGTCCGTTTTGTAGTCGGGAGCGTTTTTGTTTGGATAGCTCCGTGCAGGAGCGTGCACTGCCGTCTCTATCGTTTGGGGATGGGGGCTTTTGCTGTGCGGGTGGGAGGCGGGAGGGTTTGTGTGATTTTTCATATTTTTTTTCATTTACATGTTTTTCTTGTGTTGTTTTTTTGGTTGTATGCGTGTGTGAGTGTGTTTTTCTCCCTTTTTTCCCTTCCTTGGGGGTGAAGGAAAATGTCACTTATTTTTTATTAAATTGAAATGACTAGTGCTCCATGTCAGTCCTTAGGCAATAGTGGTATCAGATTTTTAACTTGGAATGTAAAGGGTATTAATAGCCCGATTAAACGATCTAAAATATTTTCACATCTAAAGCGTTTAAAAAGTGATGTCATGTTTTTGCAGGAGACCCATTTGCGGAATAAGGATCATGTTAGACTGAGGTGTCCGTGGGTGGGACATGCATTTCACTCAATGTTTAACTCAAAAGCAAGGGGGGTAGCTATTTTAATAAACAAAAGGGTACAGTTCACAGCCTCGGAGATTAAAGCTGATAAAAATGGAAGATACCTGATTGTAGTAGGCAGCATTTACAATGTGCCTGTCCTCTTAGTCAACGTGTATGCACCTAACTTTGATAATCCAGGTTTTACAGATACTCTCTTTAGTAACCTCCCTTCACTTGATACCCATCTTTTGATATTAGGGTGACCTAAATTGTGTTATTTGGATCCATTGGATCGCTCGAATCCTCGGACCCTGACCCAATCTCTATGTCCAAGTCTATTTCAGAATTTATGTTCAGAATGGGTTTTTGGATCCTTGGAGGTTTTCTAATCCTACTACTAGAGCATATTCTTTCTTTTTCTCAGGTGCATCAATCTTTTTCGCGTATTGATTATTTTTTTGTTGATGGTTCCTTATTCCAAAAATATTATCATCTGAATATCATCCAATTGTCATCTCTGATCATGCACCACTTAGTGTGGATATCAAAACTCATAGCTCAGTCCTCCCTTCTCCTCACCCTGGAGGTTTAACTCTTTGCTGCTCTCGGATGAGGCATTTGTTACTTTTATCAAATCTAAATTGACGAATTTATATTATTTAATGACAACAACACTGTCACAAGGTCATTACTGTGGGAATCTCTTAAGGCGTATGTCGAGGGCAAATAATTTCTTTCTCTGTTCATTCCAGTAAAGACCGTAAGGCCAAACTTAAAAGTTTGACTGAACAAATTTGTGATATAGACAGACAAGTTGTAGCTATCCACTCCCGATTACATAAAAGACGACTTGATTTACAGACCGAATTTGATTTGCTTTCAACAGCAGATGCTGAGCGCCTCTTACTTCGTGCACGCGCAACTTATTATGAACATGGTGATAAGCCAAGCAGGCTTCTGGCCCATCAGTTAAAGCGTCAGGCTTCTTCTCGATTAATATCTCAAATTAAAGATGCAGCAGGCAATTTAGTTTCTGATCCAAAGGAAGTGAATGAGGTATTTAAACGGTATTATTCCTCTCTATAGAATCTGAATCTCTTGCTGATCCCTCCGAGGTGGATTCTTTTCTGAATGATCTGACAATGCCCACTGTAGATCCTGTTGTAGCTGAACAATTAGATGCACCCCTTAGGTTGGATGAAATTATACATGCCAATCAAAACCATGCACAATGGTAAGGCACCAGGCCCGGATGGTTTTCGGTTGAGTTTTTTAAAACATTTATAGAGAAGTTAGCCCCACTACTTCTTTCAGTTTACAATGAATCTTTTGAACGCGGTTCATTGCCACTTACATTGTCTCAAGCACTCATCACTGTTCTTTTAAAGAAAGATAAGGATCCTACATCTTGCAACTCGTATAGGCCCATTTCGCTTTTGAATGTGGATGTTAAGTCTGGCTAAAGTTTTAGCAGTTCGCCTTGAGAAGATTCTTCCTACAATCATCTCAGATGATCAAAATGGCTTTATTAAAGGCCGCCAGTTATTTTTTAATGTCCGCACACTTTTGAATGTAATTCTTTCTAAACACTCGACACTAGCTCAGAAGTAGTTATCTCACTTGACGCTGAGAAAGCTTTTGATCGCGTGGAGTGGAGCTTTCTCTTTGCTGTCTTACATAAATTTGGCTTTAAGGACCGATTTATTTCATGGATTCGATTGTTGTATAAGTCACCCCAGGCTAGTGTCTACACAAATGACGTTTCATCCGGCTATTTTACATTGTCACGCGGCACGAGGCAGGGTTGCCCTTTGTCTCCCCTGCTTTTTGCCGTTGTGATTGAACCCCTATCTATAGCTTTAAAATCTCTCCCTAATTTTCATGGTATTCTCGGGCAGGTCTTGACCTAAAATTATCTTTATATGCAGATGACTTGCTTTTATATGTTTCTGATCCCATATCTAGTGTACCACCAATTGTGTCTCTGCTAGACAAGTTCGGCTCTCTGTCGGGTTATAAATAAACCTTCTAAGAGTGAATGTTTCCCTGTAAATTCCTTGAGTCTTACACTTAACAGTCTGATATTCCTTTTAAATTAAGCCCTCTGGATTTAAATATTTGGGAGTTATGTGACCCGTACATTGTCGTCTTTATATTCTTCTAATTTCTCCCCTTTGATCACTCAAATTAAATCAGATTTACAGAGATGGAATTCATTACCTTTGTCCCTAATTGGTCGGATTAACACAGTAAAAATGAACATTTACCTCGGTTGTTATTTTATTTCAGTGTATTCCTGTATTTTTGCCGAAAGCTTTTTTCAAAAGTTAGATCAGATAATAATATTATTTCTATGGGGAGGTAAACATCCCAGGGTGAGGAAGTCACTGTTACAGAGACTGAAATTTGATGGCGGTCTTGCTTTACCCAACTTTCTGTTTTACTATTGGTCTGCTCATATCACAAATTGACTTACTGGCTTGAGTCTCAAGAATTGTTGTGGTGTAAATTAGAGCGCCTATCATGCACGTCCTCTTCCTTAGAAGCTTTACTGTTCTCGCCACTACCACTTAACTCTTCTCGCTTCACAAAGAACCCTGTGGTACAGTCCAGTCTCAAGATCTGGTCACAATACAGGAGACATTTAAGTATATTTCTGCATCAGTACGCATGCCCATCACTCAGAACCATCTATTCCCCCCTGGTCTTACTGATGGTACTTATTTACAGTGGAAACATCTTGGTATCAACGCCTTTAAAGATCTTTACAAATCTAACACTTTTTGAGTTTTTCAGATCTCTCTCAGAGACAAATCTGCCAGCTACCCACTTATTCGTTATTTCAAGTACGGCATTGCACTTCTGCTCTCTTCCCTCCTATCCTCTTCTTCCAAGTATCCAGCCATGGAGGAACTGCTATCCCTTAAACCCAGCAAAAAATCAATTATATCCTTAATATATAAACAACTTATGGATTTGGATGTTCATTCAGTGGCTAAAATTAGAAAGGCTTGGGAACAGGAATTAGGGGTAACATTTTCAGATCAACAATGGGAAGAAGCAATATCCAATGTCCGTTACAGTACAACCTGTGCTAGACTACAACTTATTCAGTTCAAGGTATTAAATAGGGTTCACTATTCTAAATCTCGTTTGTCTGAAATTTACCCACAAGTGGTGGATCAATGTGAGAGGTGTCATGCCACCCCATGCAATCTGAGTCACATGTTCTTTTTATGCCCAAGACTTCATAGTTTCTGGAGCCAATATTCAGATATTCTTTCTAGAGCGCTTGGGACTCAGGTCTGCATAGACCCCTTTTTGGCTATTTTGGGCTTCCAACAAATACTGCTCTAACTAACCCTACTCACTCCAAAATTTTAGCATTTACATCACTTTTGGCCAGACGTTGTATTTTACTCCTTTGGAAATCTTCAAACCACCTTCAGTGTCTTTCTGGTTTCGAGATGTTATGTCATTTCTCAAATTGGAAAAAATAGGCCTTGTGGCAAAAGGTAAATTTGGAAAATTTGATCGTACATGGGGCTTCTTTGTAAATTACTGCAAATCATTGAACGTTTTACCAGCTGATTAATACCCCCCCCCCCCCCCATTTAATTTTTCTTTTCTTTCTTTTTTTTTAATTTTATTTTGTGTGTGTGGGTGTGAATGGAATGGTGGATTGTTTTATATGTGTGTATTGTCTTTTTTTTCTTCTTCTTTTAAAGCTAAATTGGTAAAATGATGGAAAAGTGATTTATTGTATATTGTATATATATTTAAAAAAGAGAATATGTGATTGTAAACAATTAATGTACATTTCTCTCTCAATAACAAATTGAAAAAAAAAAAAAAAAAATATATATATATATATATATATATATATATAAAAAAATGAATTAGGCCCCTCCCCATAAAGGCCAGATTTAGGGGGCCCCAGCCCCAGATGCCCACTGCTACTGCACACATTTTGTCAGGTCAGTGTCCGTTTTATGTCACACTCATGCAAAAATAAAAGCTGTATAGACCACTTTAATAATTTCCGGGTTCACCACTCCTGGCTTGGCATGATAGTGTTCTCTCCAAACTGTATCCAGGGTCTTTGATTTTACTTAGTGCTGTGAAAGATCAGACTCATGTATCAGACGTCAATCACTCTTTGAGCTCAGCATCTCGGGGGATTATTCTGGCGCCCCTCACTCACTCTGCGCCCTTAGCATTTGTCTATACTCCCTATAGGATAAGCTGGCTCTGTGTTTGGATTCTCATTGCAAACAGCAGAGGGAGCACCAAATCGTAAGTGTCTCATTAGAAGTTGTGGTGCGTTCACTGACCTGGCACAGCGTCTGTAGGGTCTGGTGTCCACTCCTCCGGGTCAGTTCCCTCTTCATCGCTCTCCTGCAGCTCCAGAGTCACAGGATCTCCTCTCGACAGCTCTGAGGCCAAATCTGTGCAGCCTTCAGCGTCTCCGGTCAGACCAGCCACGATCTGACGCACGGTGTCCTCACGAGTCCTGGAATAAAACACCGAGATGAGCTCAAGGCGACTCGTGACCAGAGCAGAGACCTGATAACTCCAACAACTCAGCTCTATTAACAAGCTCAATCATTTTAGCCAAGTATATTTCTTTTAAGTATTGCAATGTCATATAGCTTGTAAAGTGTTAGCAATAACAGAGACAGACAAACACATCCTTTTATAAACACACTTTGGTCCTTTTTTCATGTTTTTTTCTCATGTTTTGTAAAGTCTTTAACACGTTATCAATACAAAACCAACCACAACTCACTGTTCACTGCCTGATCTTACATTTTCCCCCCTTATTTTATTCTGACAGAAGGATTTACCGTAGATACTTGCGGATGGCTGACAGGCGACCTGCAGAATCACCATAGAAGGATCCAGTTCCCTCAGAGCTTTTATGGCCGAGATGTAAACGGTTAAGATGTCAGACGTGTGAACACCTGATGAGAGAAGATAAATATATGAATATAATCTATGCCCCATGAAAGAGGCTGAATCTATAGAATCTGCATTAGAAAGTAGAAAAGTGCTGCTGCCTTCTTGTCTGTAACAGCTTTGTTGGTTTAAAGATGAAAAAGACACTCGTCTTCATTGTTTTAATCAGGTAAACCTTTATTCTAGAGATATTATTTCATTGTAGTGGCTCATTTTCTTTCACCAGTAGAACAGAGGAAAACAACACTGACATTTTCTCAAAAGTTTGCCGTCAAATGCTGAAATCTAATGAAAACAAGGAATTTAAAATGCCTATAAAAAGAGAACAGATTAATGTAGAAAAACAATATTTTTTTTAACTGAAAGTAGACACTTGTAGGTCTCATTTGATGAACAACATGTCATGATTCCAGTTGCACAAAATGTTTTGTGGCGCTGTGAATTTTGCTTAAATTAGCAAAAAGGCCTGACAGGGAAGAGAACAGGGTTGGAGCTGAAAGAGTTGAGGACTTAAATTCAAAATGTTCTATTTAAGATGTTTTTAGACTTTTTAAGAAATTGCAGTTATCATTTTATGGAAAAGCATCAAGTCTCAAGCCAGACCTACACGTCTAAGTCAAGTCCCAAGTCTTAGTCCATTTTATCAAGTCAAGTCTCAAAACAGTGACTCAAGTGCACGTCACGAAATGCTAGTGTACACCTCTGGCAGAAGATCTCAGAGCTCAGTCACAAAACTGGAATATTCTGAATGTTCTACTGAATCTCAAAGAAAAAGTCTTATAAACAAGACTCATATACAACAATTGTGTGTGAAACTAAATACTCCAGGTGTTAGGCACAGACCTGGGTGAAGAAGGCGGTTCTCGAAGGCCGTTTTCAGGGACGTGAGCAGCTGCTGTCTTTGGTTCGTTCTCTCCAAACAAAACTTCAGATCCTCGATGGCCGGTTTGGACTCTGGGAAATCTGCGACGCAACAAAGATTCAGAAAAGATTCACAAAACACAAGCACGCACACGTCTGGGTTTTCCCGACCTCGGATGATGCTGAAGAGCTCCTCGATCCTCATGTTGACGTAGATTCTGCAGAAGAACTGGTGCATGTGACACCTCCACTGCTTCAGGACCGAGCTGGAACCGACGGTAGGGCCGCCAGAGGAGTCCATGGGAGAGGGAGGAGTGTGAGGAGGAGCAGCAGAAGAGGGAGGAGCAGAGGAGACGCTTCTGTCGGCTTCACTGGAGAACACTTTACTGAGCCAGCCCAACACCTGCTCCAACCACTGCAGAGACACAACAAGGACAGACACAAAAACACAGAGCTTCTTTATTGTAGTGGCTTCTCTCAGTTTCAAATGTTACAGAACTGCAGATGGTACACGAAAAGCAGGACGTACAACCGACCAATCAGTGAACAGAGACATAGGTGACTAAGGCTTTTTACTCAAGTACCGTACATACAGTAAGTCGTTTTTTGAGTATCTTTACTTTACTTGAGTATTACAAAATCTATTGACTTTTTACTTTTACTTCTTACATTATATCTGTACTTTCTACTCACTACAATTTTAAGTTCACATACAGTTTTTACCTCTTAAAGCCCCTGCAGACCTGCTGTGATGTTTCATAGTAAACATTTTTAAAATTCCCAAATCATTGTAATATCTAATCTAATGTTACTTGACACATGGTCAAATACAATTTTATGATAATTGTCTCACTGTAAAACCCATTTTAATCTACGATGCACTAAGACCAACTTTGCAATTTTAGTTCTTACGTTATTTCAGTCTATTTGGAATGTTTTACTTTTAATTACATCACGCACAAAGGCAGACATGCTTGTACCAGATTCTAGCTTACAACTAACTTCCATTTGTAGTCATTTGTAGGCAGGGGAGGCACACTGGACATATTTTTAGTGGTAGTTCCCTGAGAAAACCTACGTGGACACGAGGAGAACAAGCAAACTCCACATAGAAATGCCCAGGAGTCAAACCCAGGACCTACTTGCTGTTAGGCCAGAGCGCTAACCACTGCACCACCGTGTACTTTACCTCAACTAAACAAGCTTTAGCAGAACTTTTACCAGAGTAATTTTTCAGACTAGAAACTGTTCTTTTACTTAAGTAGTAAACTTCACTGTACTTTTGCCACTTCTGAAAAGAGATGAAGCTGTTGGCCAGAACCAACCTGAGACAGCAGACTATTATGTTCTCCTCCTTTGACCTTGTGTCAAATATCAACTTAGAATTTGTATTTGTGCCTTTAATTTGTAAGTTTACCACACAAAAACAGCAATGATCACTGACACACTGTTTAAGCTCTGATTCCTGGACTACACTGATGTGTTCGGGCCAAAGCAGCCATTGGTTAAAGCTAAAATTCCCCGTGTACTATGCAAACAAACCCTAATTGTGTGAGGTTTGTTTGCACAAAGTGAGATGAAACCGGCTGATGCACCAGCTAACAGTTATTGTTTGTCTTCTCCAAATGTTGTTTACCTCCTGGAAGTCGATGAGGAAGGATCTCTCGTACTCTCCTCTGCAGTGTCGCTCCATTCGCTGCTCGATCAGTTTGTGAAGGATCCGGGTCACGGCTTTAGAGCTCACCCACTCCAACAACTGCAGCTTAAACCTACAAATAATTATATATATGTATCTGTTTAGCTGTCGAAATCACCCACTCCAACAACTGCAGCTTAAACCTAGAAAACATACATATTTATGTACGTGTATCTGTTTAGCTGTAAAACCTTTCACACCAGGCCGAGGGTCGCCCGTCTGAACCGGTTTGACAACTTCTGCCTCTCGTGTGTTTGGTGTGAATGAGGTTGTCGGGGGTCAGAGGAGCTCGGAGCAAGTTATGGAGGCGAGGTTTTGAAGACTTGCTTGTAGAGTCTGTGTCGCTAGTTGTTGCATATGCAGCTGTTTGATTGGCCCCTGGCTACAGGAGAACCAGCGAATCAGCGCACAGGAAAATAGTGCAGAAAACCGATAATGACGCTTACGGAAAAACAGTATTTAGCAGTATTTAGTATTTTACTCGGGTTCAAACGGGATGTAATTACGAACGAGAATGGCTACTTTTTGGTGCAGTACGAAGCCTGGACTGTGGCAAGAAATAGAAGTTGAGCTTAATCCGTGAGGAAAGATTAGAAACGTCTGTTTTCCATCAGAGTTTGACAACTACGGTACTCGCGTGCAACTTATGTCATTTTTATCAAGCTTTTTATCACGCACATGTTCACTCGGCATTTGTCCCCCGACTGTTGGCTGTTTGGATCGTGTTTGTGCTTTTTTACATCGACGCGCCTCAAAGAGACTTGAACACACACAGCCCCCAGTCGCTCCTCCTATCGACAGCGACTGGGGGTTGTGTTGGTGTGAAAGACCTGTTATTGCACTTTGTTATTGGTTCTGATTCCTGTAATTCCAAAGTGGATGTGCTCAGGAGCATCTCTGAAGTACGAGAGCAACACAAAATGCATCATACATACAACATACAGAAAACACTTTCAGAAAATTCACGTAAGTCTTTCAATCTGAATTAAAAATGCAGTGTGAGACTTACAGGACCGTGCTGAGGCGCTGCAGCTGCTCCAGAGCTTTTCACACCAGCACTGCTCCGTGGACACAGCGCAGCCCGGACACAGCGCCCCCTCCTGTCCCTCCTGGGTCTCTGTGCTCTCCTCCGGGCCCTCGCCGCTCTCTCCTCCCTCCAGACGCATGAACACGCTGAACGTCCTGCTGTAGAACTCCAGCACGCGCTCCTCCAGCTCGGGACAGGGCCGGGACAGGAGCAGAGCGCGGATCAGCGTGTGGGCGCGAGAGGAGAGAGAGGAGGAGGGAGGAGAGAAGAGAGACGACTGCAGACGCTCCAGGGCCACTGCAGAGAGAGAGAAGAGAGGGGAGAGAGAGAGAGAGAGAGAGAGAGAGACAAACGGAGAGAGAGAGAGAGAGGAGAGAGAGAGAGAGGAGAGGAGAGAGAGAGACAGGGAGAGAGAGGAGAGACAGAGAGAGAGGGAGAGAGGGGAGAGAGAGAGAGAGAGACAGAAAGAGAGAGAGAAAGATTTAGCAAATTAAGGCCAATAAGTTTGTTGTTGCACCTGTAATGTAATCTTGTTCTTTCTCCACCTTATTCTTAGATAGCTGTCGGAAACTTCCCTGTGTAAGTTGTAGCCTGTCCTTGTTCTGCCAGATGAGCTGCTTCCCTCTGTCTTGATTCTACAGTCATAAACTTTATCTGCAAATGGATTTGCATCAGTCCTGGTCACATCTACAGCCTGGATGTCCATGGGAGTGGATCTCTCCTTCACTGTGGTTCTTTGTGAGGTTTCTCTTTTTTGTACTGAGTTGTTGTTTTATTTTTATTTAGTTTTTCCTTGATTAGTCAGAGGGTCGAAGGACACTGGATGCTCTGGGACATGAAGAATGAAGAATTTTAAAATGGGCATGGCTAACTAAACATATTTCTCTTGCAGAAACATAAGGGGACATATCGACAAATTGTCCAATTTAACTTAAAAAATGGAATACATGATTTTTTTCATTCTGTGTAAAAGTAAAGCATTTTTTAAAAATTGTCAAAAGTTTGGGGTCACTTAGAAATATTTTAATTCACAATGTTTGTTTTATTTTGGGGTGCACGGTAGCCAAGTGGTTAGAGCTCTGGCTTCCCAATAAGGAGGTCATGGGTTCGACTCCCGGGTCGGACCATATCAACATCTCATGATCTCTCTGGGTGGAGTTTGCATGTTCTCCCCGTGTCACCGTGGGTTTCTCCGGGCACTCCGGTTTCCTCCCATCTCCAAAGACATGCATGTTTAGGTTAATTGGGCATCACTGTAAATTTCCCTTAGTGAGTGAATGAGAGAGTGAATGGTTGTCTGTCTAACCCTGCGGCAAGTTGGCCACTGTCCAGGGTGTTCCCCCGCCTAAGGCCCTAAGTCACTGGGATAGGCTCCAGTCACCTGCGACCCCTAACGGGATTAAGCGGTAGAAAATGAATGAATGAATGTTTTATTTTACAATGTTTTTCTTCAGTGAACTTTAAACTATTAAAAAATATACTCTTTAGATTGTTAATGTGGTGGTGAATGATTATTCTAGGTACAAATGTTTTTGGTTCGGTGTAGAGGCCTTTTCCAGTAACTATCACTCCAGTGCTCTGATGATCCACTGTGTTTGCTCATTGTGTTAGAAACCAATAGATGATTAGAAAACCTTTGTACAAACTGTTAGCACAGATGAAAACAGTTTAGCTATTCAGAGACGCTTTTGTGCGGTTGAGAAAAAGAAAAAGAAAACTTTCATGTGAAACTCAACATTCTATTCTTGTTCTTAGAAATTACAAAACTGTCTGGGTGACCCCAAACCTTTGAAGGATAGTGTGGTTCTGTCCAAACTGTCCTAAATTATTTTAGGGAGGGATTCTGCTGTTCTTGTGGAGAATAATGGATTTTGAGAAAACGACCATTGACCATGCTCTTTCTAGAATTCTAAGGTAATCAATCCGTCAGTTTAGTCTGAAGCAGATCTCAGAGTTTGATCTGTGATTCAAACGCTGACATGCTGGTTAAGCTAGCTTTTGTTTATGTTCCTCATGGTAATTTCCTCTGTTGCCAGAAGGTAGAGTGATAACACAACATTTCTAAACACTTCTAATCTATGTATTTAAGTTTTCCTCTGGTCTAAAATCTGACTCACGGAGCAGCGGGTCCAGTCGGTCCAGCAGCGTCTGAAAAGCCGACACCAGGACTCCGGCTCGACCCTGCTCGTCTAAATCGTTCTCCGGTCGTTTGAGTCCGCCCAAAACTCCGGAACCACCGTCTCTGACAAACGCATCTGCAGCACCTCCAACAGGAACCGGCCAGATGACAGTCCACGCCGTGAGCTCTGAGCACGGACAGAGCGTCGGAGAGAGGAGGAGGAGACGAGGACAGCTGAGGGCAGGAGAGAGGTTATTTAGGAGATGACTAGTTACATTATTATTTCTATTAAACACAAACACTTTTTCACAACATTTATAATAAATAAAGGTTGCAAACTGCTGACTAAAAGCTTCTAGATTATTAGAGGATTTTTACAAAGTTGCGATTAATATATTAACTTGCTGCAGCCCAGACTTTTCAAAAACATTTATATCTAAAAAAAAAGGTTGAAATGCGATGTCACTGCTATTTAAATAGTATTTGAATTAGGGATGGGCAATATATCGGTATTGATATCGGCATTGGCCGATATCCACGATATTTAGAGATATCTGTATCGGTCCGATATCGGATTGACGGCCGATATCCGGCGCCAATATTTCTAGAGGAGGTTCTCCAGTCTCTCTGTGGGCACATACCAGCCTCAATTTGACCGAAAAGCTTCATATTTGCAATTTTGAACAAATTAAAGAATACAAAGTATAAATAAACAAACAATTAAGCTAAAATTAGTTATTATATTTACATAATAAATCCACAAAATGTTTTTTTTTTTATCTCAGATGATTATATTTGTTTGTACGTTTTTGATCTTGTGAGTTGTGCTGTGGATTTTAAAGCAGAACCAAGCAACTTCAGCAGTAGAGCGCCCCCTACAGTTCTCTTCTGCAAATACCAGCATCAGACCTACAACGGAACTTTTTGTCATTTTTTTTTTATCAATTTATAAATGTTTTCAAAAAAGGCAAAGTAAAGTACATTAAAAATATTTCACACAGTCAAATGTACAAATAAAAGAGCCAGTGTTTCTCAGAAGAGCTGTCAGATTATAAGTGCAGGTTTTCCAGCAGGAGGCAGCAGAGAGCAGATGTTTGCTTAACCCTAGAACACTATCGCCGGGTGAATTTCACCCGAGCAAATGTATTTACATGATTTTCAATATGTTGCATTTTTCTGAGCATCATGAGTCCCTGGGTCGCTTCATCATTCTTTTTGACTTCTATGAAGGTGTGGGTGTTTCCCTCCCCCAAAGCCCACTTTTTCCTACAGACTTGCTTTCGGGTGATTTTCACCCGGCGATAGTGAAAGAGGGTAATGTACGTTTTGGGTGGATTTCACCCGGCGATAGTGTTAGTGTTTAAAAACAAACTATCCTGCCACATGTCAAGGGTCACAACATGCAGGTTTACCATGTTTTCACCACATTTACTGTCCCTGGTCAACTCCAGCTGTCATCCTTTCGCAGGATTAGTGTCTCTGACATCTCAGCTTGAGAGTAACACAGGTTTGCTTTCGGGTGATTTTCACCCGGTAATAGTGATAGAGGGTAATGTACGTTTCCTTTTTTTTTATTTTTTGTAATTAGCTACCCTTATGAATTATGAATATATATCACAAAGTGGTGTTTTCAAAGTGAATTCTTATGGTGAAAACAATATTTTAATCAGATGAGTCATTTTCACACAATGAAAAAATACTAGTGATGGGCCAAACAAGTCGACGCGTCAACACATGTATGGAGCACTAGAAAAGGCGCGTGTGTCGAGCCGTGTCAACATGTGTGCCACTTTAAGAAATGTCACGTGAGCAACACATCTACTGTGTCTTGTGGGTCACATGGTGTCAGCGCTGGAGCGAGTGTTTCTGACGCCCTCGTTTGATTTCGACCCGCAAAGCTGAGCATGGACTCTGTGTCTGCACTGTGAGGCCAAAAATTATTAGGGTCTATATACATTTGCAGCTTGACAGAGTCTTAAGCAACTAAATAATTAATCACAAGCAAATATTTAACAGCAACAGACTAAAAGTCATAATAATTTTGCTCACAAAATAAGCACAGTTATTAGTTCATTCGCACCATTACGTCATCTCACGTGTAGCTCAACTGGGGAGCAAGTGTAGCTCTGATCAAAAGGTCGCGGGACGAACTCATGTATTTTTTTCTTTTTTTCCTTATTTTATCTATGCCGTGTAGAGGCAAAGAAATCACTAGTTTGTGTGCTCCTGTAATGGGAAACGTTTTCGTATGTGTGTACAAAGTAAAGAAAAAGGTGTCTTTTGTTAATAAACCGTCTCACCAGCTGTAACTTAACTGCACGTCACTGAATGAGCCCAGTGACTGCAGTGCATTTATTAAACCACTTGATGGCGCTAGAATGCACCAACACTGGGTCTACACTGGGTTGACCCAGCTTGGGAAATGGGTTACACACACATTGACGCGCCATCTACCCATCACTAGAAAATACCACATTTTTGTTCCTCTGTCCTGTAGCTGTTTGTGTGCCGAGGAGTCTGTGGCTTCACCAGGGAAGTCTCACATGCCTCAGGAATGGGTGGACCAAAGATAAAGTTTCCTGTATCAGTATTTTTTTTTTTTAGGAATTTTTTGTTCTCAAAATCCAAAATTTTCAGTAATTTTCGAGCATGTTTATAGGACCTTCCTATATTTTTATTTTCCATTTTGTTTCAGATATCACAGTTGAAAATAAAAGAAACCACTCTAATTTATCAAATGTTGTCGTATTTTGATCTATTTTTTATGACAAGTACATTTTTTTGGGTATATTATATCGGGTGAAAATTACCCGGCAAAAGTGATGGTGTAACTTTTTATAGCGATAGTGTTCTAGGGTTAAAATGTGAAGAAAATACATTTGTGACCATCACACAAACTAACAAAGACATTTAACAAAGCCAAAATGTCCCTTAGATCTGCTTATCAGAAGTCAGTAGAGTTGTTTCTATTTTTAAGTGTTTTAGATCAACTTTGTGTTTTACAATGAACAAAAGGTAAATTACTGATCTGTTTATGTTCTAGTTTTTTACTAAATATAAAAGAAAAACACAATAGGTCTCCTTTAAATGTCAATATTGTTCCTGATTCTTTGATTTGACTGTCAAGACTGTTCCATAACTGAACTCCTTTTACAGCAGCTTCTTTCCATCACCTTTGCTCTAAAACTAGGTTTATTGAAGATGTCGATTCCTTATAGTGACTTGTTCTGAATCCTTGAATGTTAACAGGTAATACTTTTAACTTAGCTTTATACATCACTTACATCAGCAATGTCATGAACTTTCAACACTCTACAAATAATGGGTTAGATGGATCCCTATTAATGACTGTTAGTAACTATTCTCAGAGCTCATTAAATGTCTTTTCACGCTTGTTTTGAAGTCTGTACAACTCAAAGTACCAGTACAATGATATAAATATGATTTGTAAATATTCTGAGTATATAAATTACCTCACACGTCAGTGGAATTTTCGTTGACTTAAAGTTAAACCAATGAAGATTTTAAAATGCTAATTATGGAGAAAAAAAAGTTAATTGAAACGTATTCTGAATATGCAGTGTTAGATAAATTGACCAGTAGAAACACAACAGATTTATTGTTTTATTCTGGGGCTGTTCTGTTAACTTTTCCCCAGTGTTGTTTGTATAGGTAATGTATTCCAATGGAAGTTTAGCAATCTTACTGCGACAATAACGGAGCTCTATAGATGATTAAGCAATGAAAATCTCCAACACTGTAATATTTATAGTCGTGGTTGAGTTGTGTCCTCACCAGAGCCGCTGTGGCCGTGTCCCAAGCTTCAGAAAGGCTCAAGTTCAGAGTAGATTCTACGGACTCCATCGCAGTCTCCTCCATCCTCACCAACAACGGCCCTCAAACAGACAGAAACGGGCTTTAAATGTGAATCATGCCACGCACACAGAGGCTCACGGACAAACCGCACCGTAAAAGCCCGTGATCGAGTAAAACAGTGCTCAATAGTCACGTAATTTCATGTTTTTGCAGCAGATTTGAGCAACATGTTTCTGTTCTCGCGGGTGCACGTCTACTTCCGGTCAGAGGCGTAACGGTGCTGCCCTCTACCGTTAACACAAACTTTAACATAATATTAAACAAAATTAAACGGAATAAAATGTTTGTAAATAATACATTAATCTATTTTAGAGTTTAAAAAAAAGTCAACAAATAAAATAAATAAAAAAATAACTGTAGTGATCGTTGAAGTTTTAACGGAAAAAGTAGCTGTCTAAAATAAAACTACATCCGGTCAAGAGTTTTTACCAAAGTAAAGCAAAGAACAAACGGAACTGTGAATTATTTCCGCTCTTTGACTGTAATGAATCTAATTTTGAGTCTATTGCAGTTAAAAAGGAAATAAAATATCTAGGCCTGATCATAACTAAAGACAAAAACAGAATAGAACAATGTAACTTGAAGCCAAAATAGATAAAATGAAAAAATCACTCAATTACTGGCTCTCAAGGGATCTTTCTATTTTAGGACGAATTTTATTATCCAAAGCGGAAGGACTATCTAAAATAATTTACCCCTGTCAGTCTCTTTATGTCTCCTCTCCTCAGATTATAAAAAGATCAATAAAGTATTATTCAATTTTGTGTGGCGACACAAGACACATTACATAAGGAAATCTCATCTAATTAAAGATTATACTGATGGTGGACTAAAAGCAATTGAATTTGAAAGTTTTCTTGGCACTCTTAAATTAAACTGGTTAAAACATTCCTTGCCCAACCTGACTCAATGTGGTTCCATATAGCCTACCTAAATATCTGTTTTCAAAAATGGAAGGAATAGATTTTTTAATTAAATGTGATTTTGAGATCTCTAAACTGCCAGTGAAGCTGTCAAATTTTCACAAATAAGTTTTATCCTATTGGAAAATGATATTTACTCACAACTTTACCCCACACTGCTCCACCTTGTGGAATAACAGGACCATTACCATAAATAGGAAAAGTGATTTTATGCAGGAATGGTCTGATAAAAACATCATCTTTGTCACAGATCTGATGGATGAATTGGGCAACTTTATGCAATACAAGACTTTTATAAGAAAATATAATATCAACTGTACATCTAAGCTGTTTCTAAAGATGTGTAAAGCTGTTCCTTTACCCCTTAAAAACATGATTAAAAGCACAATAATGTACAGTGATGTACTGATGCAATTACCAGAGGTAAAGATAAATTAAGTTAACTTCAATGACAAGAAATGTAATAAATCTGTGATTGGTAAAGCCTTAAAAACAAATGTTTTCAGATTTTGTAACATCATCCCATATTAAAATTACAGAACATAGAATTAAAGCAAATACTAAACATTATAACTTTTTTAAATTGCCAGTCTTACCCAAAATGAAGGAGATGCAATTTAAAAATCATAAACAACATATATCCCTCTGCTGAAACAATGAGAAAAAGGTTCAATTTTGAAGTAGAGTTGTATTTTGCACACAACATCCAGAAACCACTGAACATCTCTTTTTCAATTGCCAATAACAAACATTTTTTGGCAAAGTATATTTGATTATATGCAATTGGAAAATTCTAACCTGTTATTAAATGAGATCCAAATTCTAATTTATATGGATGGTCCTTCCAAAATATTATCCCTAGCTATGAATATAATTATACTAGTGGGTAAATATCATGTTCATAAATGTAAGTGGAAAAACTGTAAACCATCTGTGCCTTGTTTTAAAAACAAAATGAAATACTATTTATCATCTTTAAGAGTTATCAGCCAAAATGATGATCGCCTGTCTCCACTATATAGCAAAATTCTTGAATTGTTTCCCACAGATACACCCCCAACCCTTGGACAATGAACTTAAAACATTATCAAATGAACTCACTCTGAACTGCAAAACCAAGAACACAGAACAATGACATCTTTCCTGACTGACTATAAACCTGAATCTTATGTATTTTTTTTTTATTTTTGTTAGTTTTATTTATTTATCTTGGTCTGTTTTAATGATTTTTTGTAACTTTATCAAACGTAATTGTTTATGATGCTTTTATTTATTTATATTTTTTCTTTTATTAACAATTCACCCTGTCTAAGATCTGACAATTGAAAATACTTCTTATTGCCCAACGTATGTTTGTAAATTTACAATTTAATAAAAAAAAATATATATATATATATATATAATATATAATTGTATCAGTATATATATATATATATATATATATATATATATATATTATATATATATATATATATATATATATATATATATATATATATATATATATATATATACTGATAGAACAAGAATCACTTTAACTAAGATGTTTTACCTTGACTTAGACTGATGCTGCTGGCGATCACCAAGACGACCACAAATAGACTGATACGAGATGCCATCTTGAAGATCTGGAAGGTTTTTTACCTTTAGAGTCTTTGAGGAGCTGGTCACTTTACTAACTCTGAGAACTGGATTTCTGTGTCTACAATTTATACACCTGTGGAGGCTGAAGGGAATCCAGACCGTACGGGGGCAGTATCATGTTGACTGTGTATTTTCACATGTACAATCCACTTCTCACTGTCTATTATTTTGACTTCCTAAAAACAAAGGACAATGACGAGCTGGCCTGGTGATGCAACGTTCTGTTATGAGGAAGTATTTGAGCTGTGTTTTTCCTGGTGTAATTGGCTCTGTGCATAAGAGTATTATTTTTTAAAAATGCTAACATCTTGCCGGCAGGTTCATTTCCTGTTTAGTTCATTCTTATGAGGTTTTCACTACCTCAGCCTAAAATGAAAAATTACGAACTAAAGAAAGGGCAGTGAACAGTGAGCAGTTGGTGATTTTCTCTGAAAACATGTTAAATACTTTACAAAAGAAGAGAATATTTCACCAAAGGACCAAAGTGGGTTTATAAAACGATGTGTTTGTCTGTCAATGCTAACGCTAAAGTCTAACAATTTGAAAGTAAACAGCTTCAATGCACAAAGTCGATTGACTCTGTGCATTGAAGCTGTTTACTTTCATGTTTTCAGAGAAAATCACCAACTGCTCACTGTTCACTGCCCGATCTTTAGTAATTTTTCATTTTAGGCTGAGGTAGTGAAAACCTCATAAGAATGAACTAAACAGGAAATGAACCTGCCGGCAAGATGTTAGCATTTTTGAAAAAAAATACTCTTATGCACAGAGCCAATTAACTTGTTACCTGTAAGCAGTGTCTTGTGTTTAAGCATAATTAATGTTGGAAATTACAGCTAATAGAGTGTGGAAACAATGAAAAAAAAAAAAAAAAGAACAAACGGAACTCCTTCATTAGCATATTAACAATACATTACAACATAAATTAAACAAGTTCATAAAGACAAATTAATATAGAGATGTAAATATATAATGCAGACAACCCAAAACCATAAATATCTGCACTTTTGCCCTGGTAGTATCAATAAACAAATCTGTAACAGTTTTAAAACAAGACAAAAACATTTTTATAAGTAATGAGGAGTTACATTACTTAGTTACTGAAAAAAGAATATATTATAGTAACTAGTAACTTTTATAGACTGTAAATGACATATCTACCTAACACAACCTAATGCTGTCCATATGATGCAGTTGTTCGTGAGAATCACATAATATACTGATGCTGCTTTACTGTACCTATTATTTATTTTATCTTAAAGTGAACCCTGACTATAATCACATATTTACTCTAAAACACTTATAATATCATCACTTATATAAATACAGAACAAATACCTTGGAAGTATTTGTAGTTTTATTAAAATAGTAGTTTGAAGAAATTACTTGGAGGCGGCCATTTTGCTTTGGGTATGACATAAAATGGTTGTCTGTGGCTGTGTCCGAATGTGCGCCCTAACTACTATATAGTGCACTACTCGGGGGTCACGCCATTTTGTAGTGGTGTCCGAATGTCCAGCAGGTCAAAAAGTAGTGCACTCAAAATTTCCCACAATGCATCTGGAAAAGTAGTGAGCATCGATGGTCACTAGAACGGTCAATATGGACACAATTCACTGCGAGAATCGAAAAAAAACAGCGCGGACAACGTCAAGTCTTTAACTGTAAACAACACGACTGAAGTAAAGACGATAAGGAGTCGCTTAAACTACTGTTGAGCCGGAGAAGAAACAAAACACTCGTAACTGAAAGCCGTTAGCCATAGAGAAGCTAACGTTAGCTGCTTACCTCAGTTTGGGCTGCAAAAGAGGAATTATCCAGTCCGTTTGTGGTTAAATGTATTGTCCAAGTTAAACCAGACTTGTATGATGATTAGTAGTCCTTAAATATGTGCGTGTCAGATGGATTTGACCAGTATTTATTACAAAAGTTCATTTTTATCGGACTTTTTTGCCGACCGTTAGAAACTCAAGGGGAGAGGCACGTGACCCGCGGTCAGCTGAAAGTAGTGCGCATTGTGTCCGAAAGACCATATGAATGAGTGCGCTGACTAGTCCACTGAACAGGGCAGGACTATTGACCATTTGCACCTACGTCACTTGATCACGTGGCTGCTGCTGGAGGCAGAAGTGCGTTTACGCAGCATTACAAGGAGCGCAAAACTGACAAATTCTCACATTTTTTGCTTATTTCTCCGTAAAGAAAGCAGTGGACGGCTTCTAGCGCATGTTCAGTACATTTGTTTGTGTAAGTAGGACGTCTTTTAGACGCACACAAAACAAGGTATTAGGAAAAGCTAATGAATGCTAGCTGATGTATGCCCTCTTCCTCCGGCTATGTTTGCAGAATAAATAAAATCTTCAAGTTTGCCTGACTTTACTCCTCATGATTTGTACATTATGTGGTAAACAGGGTTTTGTCTCACACTGGAGCAGATTTAAAAGCTACAAGAGGTTGGTTTTCAGTCACTTAGCTGTGAGGCTAGTGTTAGCCACGCATAATGCAGGCTGTTTCAGATATTCATTGCATTTATTTTTTTGTCAAAGTTTTTTTTTTTCTCTTTAGCATTGACTTACCTTGTTTAAAGTGTTCACTGCAGATCTGTAGCGACTTAGAGGGATTCCAGTTCTTTTGATTTATTGTTGCCATCCACTAGCGTCTTCTATCTTCATCAAAATGTACTTGTAAACGAAAAAGCTCCAGGTTTAGGCTTAAAACCTCGATCTTGCCTGTTAGTGCAGCGTGTTCCAGATACAGCAATTTTACAATTGAAATCAATTAAAATTACTTAGAAACGAGCAAGTTTTCGGCAAAGTTTCCATTGCTGTAATGCGCACAGACAGCGCTTTTGCCATCCAGCATGGAGAAGTGGGCGTTCCCTCGAGGAGCGTGACCACACGTGCAAATGGTCAATATAGTAATTGAGTGGATAGGAATGAGTGTGGACGTTCGGACACAGCCTGTGTCTTCTGGTGGTTGTCAAGGTAACAACCTAGGGAGCACTATGGTAGGAGCAACCATGGCAACAACCAAAAGCAACCATTTGACATCATCAACCCAGAATGCACTGCACCTGAACAATATGGCTGCTCCCAGTGGCTCCAAAACAATGACAATTTTATAAAAATAGTAAGCAGTTATATATTTGTTTGTAATTTATTTTAAGTAAACATGACCTGTACTAGCATTTTAGCCATATTTGTCTTCATAGCCAGGGATCCCTTTAATACAATTGTAATATATTTATTTTGTAACTTCATGTTTTGGGTTTTTTTAGTGTAATTTTGAAAGATTATCTTATTATTCAATTCATTCTTTATTAAGAACACAGACAAAAAATCAGGTTCATAGTTCAATAAAAATAATAATAATAAAAAGGATAGAATATTAAAAAGCAGCATACAGCCAAGAACGCCAATGCCTCCACAGCTTAGAATAAAATCTCACAGAGCTTGTCTTAGGACAAACCAGAGATTCAATCAATCAATCAAACTTTATTTATAAAGCGCTTTTCATACATGAAATGCAACACAAAGTGCTTTACAGTGCATTAAAAACAATCCCGCATGCCCCCACCCCCCGAGAAAACCCACATACGTGTACATACCCTCCACCCCTCCTCCCCACAAGATTGAGTAATCTCATTTGACAGATTAATGACACGACACATAAATGAATACATACAATATCTAATGGTAACAACACAGGATCTCACACCACAGTTAACAAACATTTCACTGGCACTACAAAACCTGGGAACTTTCAAGAGTATCCTCAGAGAATCATTATGCGCCACAGTTAAACTCTGCATGCTCTTTTTCTTATAGCTGCGCCAAAGGTGGGCAGTATAAAGAGATGAGCAAAAGGTTTGTAAAGTGCGATTTTAACATCATTATAGCACATGTGAAATTTACGCGCAAGAGCATTAGCCTGACCGTAACGTTTGCATTGCTGCCTGCACAGATCTCTGTCATCTGATAGGTCAGAGGTAATATAGTGGCCTAGATACTTGACCTCATCAGTGACTTGCAGAGCTTTACCATTTAGGAAGAAATCAGGAAAAGATAACATTCTATCCTCTTTTGTTCTGACTGTCATAATTTGACTTTTGAGAGCATTGTATTTAATGTCATGTTCTAAGCCGTACTGAGAGCAGATATCTAAAAGTTGCTGTAAGCCTGCACTGTAGGGGCTTAACAGGACAAGATCATCAGCATACATCAGATGTTTACAAAGATGATTTCCAACAATACATCTTGTTTTACAGTCGTTAGGCATTATAGACAAGTCATCAACGTAAACATTAAACAGAAAAGGAGACAACAATCCACCCTGACGGACTCCATTACTGATCCGAAATGGATCAGAGAGGGATTTGTCCCATTTCACCTGCATTGACTGGCAGGAATACCAATATACAAGTATTCTAATAAGGTATCTGGGAACACCTCGATTAAGTAGTTTTTGAAACAATTTTTCGTGATTAATCCTGTCAAATGCTTTAGATGCGTCAAGAAAGCACATGAATATGGTTGAATTCTGTGAGTTATATTTGTCCAGAATTTCTTTCAGAGCAAATATGCACATATCTGTACCATGTCCATGCTTAAAACCAAACTGGTTAGCTGAAGTATGCAAAAAAGGCTCAAGTCTAGTGAGAAGAATCTCCTCTAACACTTTAGATAGTGAACTTGCCAGTGCTATTGGCCGATAGTTGTTAATGTCACTAAGTTTACTTGTTTTATTTTTGACTACAGGGACCAGAATAATAGCCAGAAGAGATGGTGGTAACAGGCCATGAACCAAGAACCCCGTGAAACTAATAGCCAATAATGGATAAAGCCTGTTGTTAGCAAACTTTAAGTGCTCAGATGTCACTCCAGCCCACTGGATTTATTGTTCTTCAGCTTGGAGACAGCACTGAAAATTTCTTGAGGGGTAACCACCACACCTGCATTATTTTCAACAGTTTCAGTTCTAATAATGTTGCTCTGCACACAATTAAACAATTCAAAATAAAAGTTCCTCCAGAGCTGACAAATATTTTCTGAGCCACTCACACCATTAATATTCGATAAATTAAATATATATAAATAAATATTATTATTTTATTGCGTGTTTCTTTTTCCATGCTATTCTTGAATTGTGTATATAATAAATGTGGAATAAAAATCACGTATTCTTTGCTTCGGAATATTGCATTGACTTAAGCGCCCTCTGGTGGTCACAACTTGAAACTACATCAATGAGTAAAGGTAGAATCATTAAAAGTAAAACTAAATCCGGCTTGGAATTTCACAATAAAATCTACTTTCTTGCAATTCCAAAAAATGACCACTAGAGGGCAGTATTTTTTTTCTTAACGTCTACTCTGATTATACTAAAACAACCATTATTTCTCTAAAATAAATTACAAAAAATGCTAAAGACGCACAATTAAAATATGCAAAGACGTTTAAGTGCAAATAGCAGGCAATTTTAAGCTATAGAAGTCAGAATGTTTAAAATTTTTCGGTAAATGCTTTTGTTTTGTAGACTTTCCGGGGACTTTTAACAGTTTTCTGAATCAGCTCCAGTGACAGAAGCGGCACGATGGCCTCAGAGTGCGAGTGAGTGTGAAAAAAGCATGTTTAAACCACAAAAAACAACTAAAATGACTGATAAAAGCATTAACTGTGGAGCTGTTGACTATTAACGTCTCCCAGCTCCGGGCTCGCGCTGTCACTTAGCACAAACATGCTAACGGCGATGCTAGCTGCCTTAGCTCGCCGTGCTAACATGAAAACATTACGTAAATCTAGCTCGTAAACAAATGTAATTCTTGTTTTTTGTGCAGTGTGGCGTCTGAAATTGAAGTGCTGCAGTCTATTTACCTGGACGAGCTGCTGGTGGAGCGAACAAACGACGGGTGAGAGGATATTTGGACTTTTTTAGCAATGTTTTTGACATATTTCTAACTCATAACTTGTGTAATAACGTTACATCATGTCTCTGCGGTGGATTTATGCGATTATAGAGTATATATTTTATCATTCAAGTGGATTTGTTTGTTAAGTTTGTGTTATCGTGTCAAAAACTGTGGCTGAATTAAAACTAACAGGCCTCAAATGTAGGTAGTGGATGATTGTGAGTGGGTGTCATTATTAGGCCACATTCCCCGGACATTCCCCGCCTCAGGCCCATAGTCACAGGCACCCACTTCACTGTTGTGAGCGCATAAGATTGATCTGATCATAGTTGAGAACTTCAGACAGTCCAGGCTCAGGTCTAGAACTGATAGAATGTGCCTTAGTGTTGTTTCAATGGGGTGTAGTCTGGTTGATTTTGGACTTTAGAATGTGATTATCTCATAAGGGATTGGTATTGGATTACACACAAATCATTTCATTAGGGTTAATCATAGCTTGTCTCTGTTTTGCCATTGCCACATTGTTATATTTTGTTTCACCAGTGTAGCATAAGTCCACTTGGCGGGTAAAAGTTGGATTTTCCTACTAATAGAGGTTCTGCAGGTGACATGACAGCATTCTAAATGTTGCTGAGTGAGAGTTAATGGAGAGAAAGGACATTTTCTCTTGTAAGAGTTCAATAAACAGCTAAAACAGGAAAAATAAACTACAGTTTAATAACACATACACACACCCACAACAAGTTCACTGAACACTGGGTTTGTAACTGACATGTAAAAAGAGAAAGTCAAGTCAACAGTTGTAGCAAAGTAGTAGAGCTGTAGTTCTTTAGTCATTTAGTCGATTAATGGGCTCCGTGCACGCAATTTCAGTTGGCTGAGTACGTTCAAAAATGCTAACTTCTGTATGTACAACCACTTCCTGTTAGCGTTAGCCTTTAGACACAATTATGTCTCTTTTTAAACACACAAGTGTCCTTTGGTGAAATATTCCTCTAATATGTAAAGTCTTTAACATGTTTTCAGTAAAATTTACCACAACTGTCTGATCTAAAGAGGATTTATTTGTTTTTTCTATGAAGTTTTCACTACATCAGTTTAAAACGACTAAACTCTCTTTAGATCAGACAGTTGTGGTAAATGTTACAGAAAACATGTTAAAGACTTTACATATTAGAGGAATATTTCACCAGACACTTGTGTGTTTAAAAAGAGACATGATTGTGTCTAAAGGCTAACGCTAACAGGAAGTGGTCGTACATACAGAAGTTAGCATTTTTGAACGTACGCAGCCAACTGAAATTCCGTGCACGGAGCCCATTGGTCGATGGAGTCTTGGTCGACCAAAATGTTATTAGTTGACTAATTCTTTAATTTAGATTATAAGGAATGTGTCTTCAACAGCAACAGAATCATTGATCTGAACTGACTTTTTTGCTTTTTTTATGTAAACTCACTGTTTCCTCTTCATTTTCTGCATAAACTATAGTTTATGCATGAACTACATAATATTATCTTTTTGAGCAGAGTTTCTTGCAGATACTAAAGTTTCCAACCCGATTTTGATACTGAGAAATAAACTTGATTCTCGACACCACAATGAGAATTAGAATGTTCGTTCAAGAAAGTCGGATTGTTATACAATGGACTGACATTTTCAACACAAAATCTAAGTTTATGATCAAACATTTTAGTTTCAAACCAGTTTTGATAAAACTCAAGATTATTTTAAACTTTTCAAAAAATGTGATTTTCTTTTTCTTTGCAGAAAAAATTTGTCCTGTTAATGTTATCTGTATTTGTTCAGAGGAGGATCTAATTTCAACATCAGTTTTAGTGTTGATTAGCAACATTTTTGACAATTCTACTTTTAGCTCCAGAGCCTTTGCCACGCCCCCTTTTAGTCAATTAATCGGTCGATGGAACATGTTATTAGTCAAAGAATTTCTTTGGTCGACTACAGCCCTACGAAGCAGATAAACAACAAGACTTCTCACATTTATCAGACAGTGAAATCACACACAGTTGAACTTATTAAAAAGATGTTTTTGAGTCTGTTTGTTGCAGTTAAAATGTCCTAAATCATCATCAACTGTTGTTAGCGGACAAGCCGTTGCCACGACAACAAAGAAATACATTGAAGAAATGCCACTCATACTAAATGTTGCTCAGCATTTCACCTGCATAACCTCTATTGTACTTTGCCTTTAAATCTGAATGATTATACCTTAGATTAGAATTTAGTGTATTCCATCAAAAATCAGAATTTTATTATTATTCTTTCAGGCCCTTCTCTGTCTGCATTGAATAACATTAGTCTATAGAATGTTGTGGCATCATCTGAAACCCAGCAATGGTCAAGGTTGCCTTTGTTTGCACTTCTAATAATGAAGTGTTTAAAAGTAACGTTGACCAATGTGACAGTATAAAGTACAGTTTGTTCCTTTATGTTGACACATCTGAATTTTTGATTAATTGTTTGTATATTTATATGTTTTTTTTTTCTTCCTAAACAAAAGACTATTATTAATAATTTAATAAGAATGCACCGTTACAATACTTGGATCAGATAATGGCTTTGATGAATGAAATGTATTCTTTTGCTTTTCTTTTTGTTGTGCCTTTATGTGGACTTAATGAGACTATTTACTTTGCAAATGCTGACCCAGATCATTTTATGTTTGATATTTTATTCACATTAAGTTGTTACTTGGACAATAATCAGTCATCAAAAAGTGACATAACAGTGTTTGAACCATTTTCTAATAAGTTAACTGTCTTTCTTTTCATTTCCGTCCCTTCACTGTTCGAGTATTTGATATGTCTTCTGTTTGTGTTTCTCCAGAGGTTGGGAGGTGCGTTTGGTGCTGCATCCGTCCACAGCCCAGGACTCGGTGTCTCAGTTCGTCCGACTCACACTCACACTGACTCTGGACCAACAGGTAACACCAACGAATTAAGAAAAATGCTTTTGATCCATCATATGTTGACTAATAGCAATTTTCTCTGTGTGATTGTAAAACACTTGCCTTGTGATAATAACACGTTAACCCTTTTTTTCCATCAGTACCCGTTTTCTTCTCCTCACATCTCCATTAAGAATCCCAGAGGCCTCTCAGACGACAAAATCAACAGGTATTTACTAAACTAGAACAGTGTTTCTTTGCCTCAGGGTTCCAGAAGTCTTGCTTTGTCTGATCAGAAGGTCAAATTATTAAAGTGCAGTTTTATTAGTAAAAATATTAAAAAGTGGATATAGAAAAAAATACATCCCATTTGCTAATTTCTCTGAAATAAATATGTGCTAATAACAATCTTGATCACTATACTATAGAGGGGTTTTTTGGTTATCAACAAGGGTGATGCACGTGCACCCTGCCTCCAGAAAGATCACAACAAACAGTAGAAACAAGTCGAAAAAGCACAATTGTCAGCTAATTACAATAGTTTATCACTGTGAGACAACATTTGTGAATGAAATCTGACCTTATGACCCTTAAAAGTTACATTCAGGTGAGTGAAAAAAACAGCGAAAACAATTTAAGGTTTTGGTTGGAACTACTGAACAAGGTGATGTTAAATCTTACAAATCCAAAGACTTCACTATTTACTACGTACTACATAATTGTAATCTTTCTGTCGTCAGTGTCCAGAGGAGTCTCCAGGCCGAGGCGGAGTCCAGTGTGGGTTCTCCTGTTCTCTACCAGCTCATAGAGGTTTGTAAAGTAGAATTTAAAGTAGACCTATTGTGTTTTTTTTATATTTAGTAAGAATCTAGAACATGCACAGATCAGTAATTTACCTTTTGTTCATTGTAAAACACAAAGTTGATCTAAAACAGCTTAAAAATAGCAACAGCTCTACTGACTTCCTGTTCAAAACTGCAGATCTAATAAGCCCCACCTCTTCAGTTTAAAATTTAACTGTGAAAAGCAACAGATTTTTAAAACCAATTTTTTTATTGTTGGAAAGTGTCTATGGGACAGTTTTGAACCATATAAGCTTCACTTTGAGTATTAATCTTTTGAATTATACCAAGTAAATACAGGAAAGTGGGAGGGGATAGGTGGTAGGTGAGAACGGAGATTTCTGAGCACTTGAGCTGCAGCTGAAGAACAATATAAGATTACTCCAACATGCAGGAATCAATTCAAATATAACTTTGAGTAAACTAATGATAAAGGAAGGACTTCATAACAGGGTTAAAAACTTAGAAAAGTGAATTTGACATAATAGCTCCCCTTTAAAATCTTTATGTTGGTCTTTGATGTTAATTTATTTTTTATTTAAACATATTTGTGTTTTTCTTTGACAGAAAGCTAAAGAAATCCTGACCGAGAGCAATATTCCACACGGAAACTGCGTCATCTGCCTCTACGACTTCAAAGTACTGCTCAACGTATAATTTTTGACAAAAAATGTATCTTGTTATTTAGTTATTTACACTGGGATATAGCTTTTTTGAACCAGTAACCCTCTGACAGATAACCTAAACATGCAGATTCTGATTTTTAAATTTTAAAACTCTATAGCAAGGCTCGCCAGATTACATCCTTGCAAAAATATCAATACCAATACGGGTATTTTTACTATACATAATTTCCTCACAAAAGATCATCTGCCTGTGATTTTTTTTTTTTTTTTTTTTTTTAGGTATTTGGTTATTCTATATACTCAGCAAATGAGAAACAACAGCCTAACTTAGAAAAAGATTTAACCTTTAGTAAAATGGTAGTAAGTTATAGACCAAATGACCATTACTTTCCCTCATTAAAACAGAGAGAGGTGGCTTAAAGTCTTCTTTGTTATAGTTTGTTCTACTATTATGTTGTCCACTTGGTCAGACGGCTTTAAGTTATCAGAATGCAGGGAATTTCCCGGGGGAGGTTCCTCAGACCCCCCTTCATTTACATATGTAGGGGAACATTTGAGTGACTTGAAAAAAAGTTCAATTTGGATTTTGATGTATTCTAGACCTACTCCTGCACTAAACATCGCCAAATTCAAACAACCAAATACTGACATGACAGTATTTACCACACTAAGTAACTTTTCAAACTTCTAACAGTGTGGTTTTTGTTTGTCCAGGAGGGGGAGACTCTGACCAAAACCTGCTGTTACCACTACTTCCACTCTCACTGTCTGGGCCGGTATGTGCAGCACTCGGAGCAGGAGCTGGAGCAGAGACAGAAGGAGCTGCAGGAGGACAAAACCCGGGACACTTCAAACAAACAGGTCCAGAAATCACTCCTGTGTTTGTGACGTCATCGTTCTGTTCACGTGGAACAATCATCACTGTCCAGTTTTAACGTGTTAAGCGTCTTTGGGTGTCATCAAAAGCGCTATATAAATCCAATGCATTATTATGTTTTTATTATTTCACTGAACCCACTTCATCCAGACAGATATGAGCTTTGTAACATCAGAGGACATTTTC
The DNA here is from genome assembly GCA_038363315.1 of Mugilogobius chulae. NCBI lineage: Eukaryota > Metazoa > Chordata > Actinopteri > Gobiiformes > Gobiidae > Mugilogobius > Mugilogobius chulae. The sequence continues at coordinate 8,511,015 of CM076396.1, read as the reverse complement.
ATTTCCAATTTTGCAGTGTATTCTAAAATATTTCCATCTATCCACTGTATGTTCTGATATTTTTATAATGGTGTTTCTGATTTTTTTTTCTTTTTGTTTCAAACAAAGCGAGTTTTTTTTTTATATAGGTTAAGTTTATTTTGAATGTTTTAAGCCAAACTCTTTTTTTACATGCAGCAATCTCAGAATTGTATCAATTACAGTCGAAGTATAGAGGATTTTTTTGTTTATCAACGCAGGCGATGCGCACGCCTTCTGCCTTCAGAAAGAGTCGCCGCTCATAGACACAAACAGTAGAAACAAGTCAAAAAAGATCAGTTGTCAGTAACTACTTGTATAAAAGTTCTGCTGCTAAATCAACATTTGTGAATGAAATTCGACCCTACGACCCTTAAATGTTACATTCAGGTGAAAAAACGAGCTTCAGGAGACAGACGTCTGTCAGACCGGTTCAGACCTGATCCAAACAGCTGCTCTTGTCCCATTTTGTTGTTTTATTCAAAGAAGTTTCCTCAGCTAAGCAGATTGAGAGCAGCTCTTTCTATATAACACATGTGCAGTAGAGAGGAAAGTTCTTATGTTTATTATTTTTTTTTTTACTTTTATTTATATAACACAGTGTATTGGAGTTCCTCATTTTTTTTTGTAATGTTCATCATTAAGTCAAAACATTACTAAAAATGGAATGTTTTTGAACGAACCAACAAACCAGTAAAAAGGACCATAGGAATTGTTTCTTTATTTAAAATTTGACATAAACTTGGATTAATGTCCCATGTGATGTTTTTGTGAAGAACAATAGGGGGTTCTATATGTTTTAATTTGTGAAGGTTTTTGGCCTAAAAGCACATTTCGAAAATAAACCAATTTTATAATTACCTTTCCCTGTGTTCTGACAGGCTTGTTCTTTTTCTTTTTATTTCCGCAGGAGCTGAGTGTGGTTTGTCCCGTTTGCAGAGAACCTCTGAACTACGACGTGTCCCAGCTGCTGTCCTGCCCTGCTCCTCTGCTGCCCGAGGTAACATTTAAAAGACTATTTTTCTCTCCTTTTATTCACCAGATCTGGCAAAAACAGCTGCACTTGACTTCTTAATTTGAATCAGTCGTCCTAAAGCTAAGCACGCATCGAGAAATGTTAACATGTTAAGCTGGCGATGTACCAATTCGTTTGTGAGAGCTACAAGATTAATAGAAGTAAAAGTTTAATACCTTCTCCTTTCATGGTTTGATCAATAGAAATTACCAGACATTTTACAGATATTTAATGACAAAGTACAATATTATTATTAGTAAAACCTGACCCTTGCCCACCATCTGACCTCACGACACCATCACATTGTAGAACGTGAACACAACCTATTACCTGCACAGCTTCAGTGTCTAGTCTGTGATAAATCCTTTGTTTTCTGTAATAATGATCGAGCTGTTGTTGTGTTTGAGGTGAACGAGACGGTGTTCAGCTCCGAGTTTCAGCTGAAGTGGAGCGAGCTGCAGATGATTCTGGAAAAACAAAGAACAAACGGAGGAATCATCGACCCGGAGGAAGAGTCCAACCGCTTCCTCATCCACATCCAGGTCAGGCACCGTCTTAACGTTTTATCACAGAAAACTAAGATTTTGATGCGTTTAGTTTCACTTTAATACAGTGCTTCTCAATTATTTTTTGCCGCGCCCCCCCTGGGAAAGAGAAAATGTTTGCGCCCCCCTACTCACCGCCGTGACTAAAAATCAGATTATTATCTATAAAAAGTGTATAAGTATATCTAAAAGTGTATCCTTTTAAACATTAAAGGGGCACTGTGTAAGATTGACAGGAATTTTAATTATCACATATAGTCCACAAACATTTAAATCATGTTTATTCTTTACAACATGAATACTTAAGAGAGCACTGTTAACCAATCCACATCAACTGTGACACATTTATACTTATTTGAAATGTTTTATCACGGGCCGGAATGTGGATCATTGACGCTAGATGGCAGCATGCTAAATAGGCAAAATGCATGTGAAAGGCTCCCTCTGGTGTTCAAAAGTGGAAATCACTTTGTTTGTTTTTCTTACACAGTGCCCCTTTAACAAAAGAAAAAAAATCAATATCAACTTGAAACAAAGTTCAACAAATATTAACTTTATTTTGTACGTTTACACTTTGCAAGTTTATATATATATTTTTTTATTCATATTTTTTGCAGTGTTATTTTTACAGTGTAGTGTAGTTTCACAGGCTGAATAAAAAAGGCTTTGAAAGCGGCGCTGGGCGCTGTTTATTCCACAAATGATCAGAGCTGTACTGTTTGTGTGGAGTAAAGTTGGTGAAATGATGTGGCAGATCAGACGTTTTACCGCAGACACGCGACCTCGGGCTTGTTGACGCTGCTCTGTCCCGGTTGAGCGAGCGCGCGGTGCCGGGGCCGTTCTTTCACCTGTGTGTGTCTGGAGCGGTGCGCGAGAAGCCTGGACCGCTGCACATAAACACAAGCGGAGAGACGCGAACGTGGAAATGTACCGACACCGGCACCACGATCAAAGCAGGACAGACAAGGCGCGTCAACGGGACAGATTTTATGAAACGCGATGCCCCCCTGGCATTGCGGGCGCGCCCCCACTATTTGAGAAGTACAGCTTTAATATCAGTGAATGTAACTCTTTATTTCTCCCACAGGCGCCTGCAGCTTCAGAAAACCCAGACGCAGACACCTCGCCGGACTTGCCCTCTCCCCCAAACCCTGATCCCACCGCAGGAACCGACCCGAGCCTCCCCAGCGTGCACCAGTGCAGAGTCGACCCCCAAAACTCCCGCAGACAATCTCACGGAAGAGGCCCGAGACGCGGAGGTCGATTCAGACCCATCGCCGACCAGCTGGACACTCTCTCCCTCTGCTCCAACGAGACCAAACACGCCAAACACACTTCGAACACGCGACTTTTGAAAGACGACTCTAATCACCCAACGCAAGCAGACACAGCGATGGAAGCGCCGAAAAGTGATCAGGAAAGAGGCCAGCGCGGCAGGAGAAGGGGCCCGCATCACCACCAAGCTCCAGGGAGGCAGTACTGGGAGGGCAGGAGCGGTCACCCACATCCGCACTGCTACAGAGGAGGGAAGAGCCAGAGGAGAGGCGCCCCACACAGGCCCGTGGAGAGAGAACGGAACAGGGAGGAGGTGCTATGACAAAGGAGAAAAGGCTGCGTCTGTGCCTCTGTCAAAACAAAAACCCGCCGGAGAAGCAGACTGTTTAGTAGTGAGTCCGTCTGCTTCGCACAAACTGCTTTCACGCACAAAAACAGGTGCTCGTGCTGTTGGATGTCGTGCCATATATTACAAATTAAACGCTACACATTTTACTCGGTGTCAGATCGTTACGTTGTGATTTATTTTACTGAAAAGACTGAGATCGAGACAAAGAAAGTGACCAGACTGTATCTTGTTACAGTGCGAATAAGGAGAAATGTTGTGAATTTATTTATCAGTGACGATACACATAATAAACTGACATTAAAAAAGTTTGTGCCAAGTTATAGCAAAAGTGCTTCTTTTTATTTATTCTTAGAAATACAGAATTATTTCCTCAATGACCTTAAAAAGTATGACATTGCTTTTTTTACACTTCTGTTTTCTACTTCTTTTGTAATTGTAAATATAAATGATAGTTTATTCTAGTAAAATGTCAAGGATGCGAAAAAAAAAAAAAAAGTTTGCAATAACAGGAATTAGAGAAGAGTTCTAAACAGGTGACCTTACACCGGGGAGACTGACATTTAACCCCTTATTATTCCAGCCTGTTTTCTCTCTCGCATCTGTTTAAAATAGGTAAAAATTCAAACTAAAACTGTTTCTGATCCTTTGGACACAAACACGTCTGGAGTCTTTTTTAAAACTGTGTCTCTGTAGTTTTAGCTTCTGAGACTCAGAGGTCTGGTCAGAAGTGAGAACTTTCTCCAAACAAAAGAAAAAAGAAAGTAATTTCCGCTTTTTGGTAGATTAAGGAATGATAAGCTGGGTTACACTGAGACCTGAATGACTCTAGATTTGGCAGATTTGGGGTTTTGACAATTCCTCTGCAAAAGGAACTGAAGGTAACTGAGGTTAAAATGAGAGAAGTAATTTCAAGAAAAAGGGGGGACGCCTGTAAACATCCATTTAACAAAATGACTGTTCTTTTTTTTAATTTAAAGTAAAAACAAGGGTAACACTTTAAAGTACCGCCCGCTAGTTAATAGGTAACTTACTGGTACTTCTGGTGTTAGTACCAGTGGTACTTACTGGTAACTTCCAGTGGTACTTAGAGTCACAAGTACTGGTAACTAAAGTGACAGTTACCGGCAAGTTAAGTATTAATTATAGTGATAGTTACTGGTAATTACTGGTACTTTTGTGGTACTCTTGGAGTGATAATTAGGGATTATGGTGGCATCATTTGTACTAATTAGTGGTACTTATAAGGGTACCTCTAGTGATGCTTAATTGTGTACTTGGTGGTTCTATTTGTGATGCTACACAAACAAGGTAAAGACTGTTATGAAACAAGTTTATTACTGCAAATATTGTGTATAACAGATTATGATAAAAATCAAAGACTGGGCAATCTAATACAAAGAGACACCTCTTTATTATGCTCACAGCCACAACAGATATGAAACACATATTAACAAATTACAAAATGTTCATGCTTTTTATTTTGTTTTTGCTAAAGTATTCTTATGGACGTGAGTGACTAACCTGACAAGAAACATGGCATATGTTTTATTAGATCCATGGTAACTGTTGTCGCTTCTCAAGCCTTATGAATAATAATGTATTTTTTTCAGTCATTGCAATCAGTGTTTCTAGTCAATGATCATCAGTTTTGACCTTAGAGCAGTGATTCTTAACCATAGGGCCCAAAGTTGGACCATGAGCACCTCCCTGAGGGCCGCACAATCAATAAAATACAATACAATATATGACATTGGGCCCAAAGTTACTTTGCACATGAATATTCAGGCCTCAAGTAAAAAAAAAAAGTTAATAACACCTGCCTTAGAGTTCAGACTTTAAGATCAAAGAGGAAGTTCACAAATCTATCTCCTCTGTGTCCATAGAATGTATAAAATTCACATTAACTTTTATGGACTAGAAAGAAGGTTTAACATTGGAGAAACTCAACTTTTTGTTATTGACCCTATTTTGTCCCACCTACTTTTCTAGGATGTGCACTTCCTGTTTAGCTGTATTTAGCCTGTAGATTTCAGTCGATGGGTTTATTTTAACTGTCATTATAATTAATTAAGATCGCCCCACAAGACAGACAAACAAACACGTTAGCTACCTTAACAGAGCTAAACAGGAAGTGCATTTCCAAGCCAAGTGGGCGGGACAAAATAGGGTCAATACAAGAAGCTTGAACTGTTATTATTATTATTATTATTATAATAATAATAATATTATTTTTTTTTTTTAGGTTAATCATTACTTTTTAAAATTATAATTAATTAATTAATTAATTAATTAATTAATTAATTAATTAATTAATTAATTAATTAATTAATTAATTAATTAATTAATTAATTAATTAATTTATTTATTTATTTATTTATTTATTTATTTCAGTTGGGCATAGACGAGAAAATGCTAACTTCCATCCAATCCAATAGGTGGCAGTAAATGCACCTTTTAAGTTGGTGCCAACTGCCAGTACACGAAAAAGAAGAAGAAGCTAACTTCCGGGTTTTAGACCGGATATAGGTGTTTTGTCTTCCGCTTCTTTCCTCCGCTGCCACGATGAATTCACGAAAACAAAAACGAAAAGATCGCATAATTCTGCAAAAAGCAGAAGGTGGAGGGAGTGACTACTGTTGTGTCCCGCTGTGTACAGCTTCAGCAAGATTCAACAAGATGCTCAGTTTTCACTGGTTTCCGAAAGATCCAGTGTTGCGCGATCAGTGGCTTCTCAAAATAAGAAGAGAAGGCTTCAAGGTTACCATAAGCTCCAGGGTCTGCAGTCGGCATTTTGAGGCTGGGGAGATCTTCGTGACTGCGTCGGGAAAGCGATGCCTTCATCCAAAAAGTATTCCATCTCTTTTTCATTGGAATGATTTTTCCAAAAAGACCCCGCGACCTGAAGTCTGGGAGCGCTGCCCTCGACCACATGAGACCGCAGCCGCCGCTGCTGAGGATGAAAGCTCTGAAGACGCAGTCGGCTCTTTCTCTGGCTGCCCCAGCATCAAAGACCATGACTACGCTAAAAGTCCTTTTCTCGTCGTGGATCGGAATAAATACGAACATCTATCATCTGCAGAGATAGAGAAACTCACACGACAGCTGGAGTCCTTTCAGCTGACCCAGCGCTTTGGGCTGCAACGCTTCGCTTTATCGCCTGATGACATTCGATACTATACAAGGTAAGTACAAAAAAACATTAAATTTGTGCTCCACTATAGAGCTGGGCAATTAATCGAATTTTAGATAATGTCGTGAATGATCGTTTCAAGATATGCAAAATGTAATTTCGAGTGATCGTGCAGTAAAATTAAATGTTACAAATATAGGGTAATTAACAAGAAAAATTAAGTAAATGATGCTGTGAACATTCAATTAAAAATAAGAGTTTAAAATAAGACATTGCTGCACTTACAACTGAAAAATGTGCCTAAATTGAGTAAGATTTATCTAAATTTAGTGTTGTTTTTACTGTCTTTCAATAAGATTTGCCACTATAACAGTATATTTTGTTTATATTTTGCAGTGGCCTTTTTATTCACAACTTTTAGTTATGCTTGTTCCATTGGCAGTCTCATTTTAAAGCAAAAAATCTACAAAAAACATCATACTTACTACCTATATCAAGCACTGTTTCACTTATTAAAGTATTTTCCGGTGGGATTATTTAGCAAAATGTCATATTCGTTTGATAATTAAACCTCAACCTATTGGAAGACATGTTTGAACCCAGTTATGTTAGACTGACAGAATATCGTTCGAATATTGTTATCGAGATATGACAAAATATTATCGAGATATTCATTTTATTCTATATCGCCCAGCCCCACTCCACTATATAATGTTATTTGGGTTACCGTTTTGACTCAATCCTTCCTGGCTCTGTCTCTCTCCCATACCTTCTAAAGCATATGTGGTTACCTTACCATTAGCACCCAGGACCTGAAAACAGAGATATTACTTTTCTATTCAGCCTATAAACAATAACGTGTGTCCTTATGTGAATTTAACATTCTTCTTAAAGTCTTTTGTAATAGCTGAAACACTATATAAACATATATTTCTTTACATGCAGATTCCCATCATATGAGCACTTAATGGCGTTTTGGAGTTTAATCCAAGTTGCCACGAGCAGAATGGTGAGGGGTCACCACTGGACAGAGAAACCTTTCCACCAGCACATCTACTGAGAGTCCTGGAACCAGACCAACTGTAAGTTGTACACTAAAGCTAAGTACTGATTGCTTTTTTGTGTGACTGTGTGATTTTATGATTTGTTTGTAATTTATTAATAATATCTTGTCCTCTTTTTGCAGAAACTTTTACCCATTGATGAGCTTTTTCTGTTCCTGAATTACCTTGCAACGGCTGTTCACAAAGCGAGCTTGGGCACAAGTTTAACATCCACAGAGCGACTGTTAGTAGGATTATTGTAACATGGGTCAACTTTTTGTACTCTCTGCTTGGGTCTGTCTCTGTCTGGATGTCGACTGAGACTGTGAGGGCAAACTGTCCCACAGATTTTAGTGGGACTTATAAAAACTCTCAGGTCATCCTTGGCTGCATGGAAATGAGGTGCCAAACGCCCTCCTCTCTTCTTCTCCAGAGTGAAGTCTTTTCAACCTACAAGTCGCACTGCACTTTTAAAGCACTCATTGGCATGTCCCCCATGGAGCACTGACATTTGTTTCACCGCTTTTTGAAGGCTCCATCAGTGACGAGGAGGTTTTTCGACACTCTGGAATCACTTCTCTCCTAACACCAGAGATGGAAGTCATGGTGGACAAAGGGTTTCTGATTGACGACCTGGTATCTGGAACAGTCCATCGCCAAGTCTTTTTGTCCGAACAAGCTCAAATGTCAGAGGTGGATGTCCTTAGAACGCAGTCGATCATCAAGAGAATCAAAGAAATAAAATTTTTGACACAGTTATTCCCCTCACCATTTCTGGGAGCATAAATCAGATTTTTACTGTTGCTTGTCTGCTCACCAACTATCAGTACGGACTCCTGGTTTAAAAATGGGTGCAGTAGCTGTAGCCTGTGTGAAATGGCAATGGGTTAAGTTCACAGTTAACAAATAAAACAGCCTTACTTTAAACACTCTGTCTATTGCTTTATTGTGTGACTACAACTGAATGTTTATTAACATGCTTTTCATTAATTGTAAAAGTAAAACATACCATAGTTTCAAATAAGCATACAAACGTATAACCTATAGCTTGTATTTGTATTGTATACACTAGATTTTATATAAACATTGATGAAAATAAACACTTATGATCACTGTTGGGTGTAACTTAGTTACAATTACAATTACATAACAACAATGAACAATAGTTGCAATTTTGAGTAACTAAAAGGGTAACAATAGGTACTTACAATAGGTACACAAAAATTACAGTTAATAGCACAATACTCAGTAAGAGAAATATCCACAATCATGACTTATTCTGTCTGATAAAACAGCTCAAAAAACAGATGAGCTTCTAAGTAGTGTAACTAATAACATTTGAAAAAGTAATGTAGGCTACTAATTTCTTTATTAGTTTTGTTCCCCACCCAACATTATATTACTTGTACCTGAAGGTATTTGTCCATGTACACATGGAAGTAGAACATGTCTACCTTCTGCTTTAACATTCTCATCATACTCTCTTTGCAGTGTACTCTCTGTATAAACAGATCCTCTTGAGCAGACACAACAAAGTCGCACCAACTCATGCCTGTTACTAACTGGCCCTGTACATTAACTCTTTTAGCTACAGTCCCACTTATGATCTTTAGGTTGGGTGAGTCTACATAACTTTTAATGTTGGGGCTTTTGACTTCAATAAGGCCATCACAAAATAATAATTTGCTCACGAATATCTCAAATTAAATATTGTTGATTGCTTTAAATAAGAAAGAGTCCAGCCATATGTCGTTGCAAGTTTTGTCTTCTTTAATTTCCTCTAAATAAAACTATATTTTATTTTAGTTTTTTAATTAACGGAAAATAAGGCGGGGCTCTGGAGAGGAAGCTGTGGACCTAACTTCCGCCTGTCCGCCGCCATCTTGGTCCTGCCCCTTCGTGAATCTGCGCTGTTTTTAAAAACCTCTCCGCTTCTTTTCGCCTCTGTCGCTGTTATGACCGGCGGGACCGAGTTTGAGAACAGTTACGGCGACAACAAGGACCCGGAGAGCACGATGGAGACCGACATGGAGCACGGAAACCCCGACAACGACCGGTCCGAGCTGGAGGCGAGCGTCCCGGCCACTGGTGCTCCTCCAACGGCAGCGGCGCGGAGGAGGACGAGGCTGAGGCCGTGGCCCGTGTGCAGGATCCCGGCGTGTTGAGTAGTGGAGCCCCGGTCGAAGGAGGAGCGGTCCTGGGCGGCGGGAGGGAGCAAGAAGTGTCGGTGGAAATCGGAGAGACGTATTTGTGTCAAAGGACGGACAAAACGTGGCGTAAGTGTGGATTAAGCGCACGTAAATGTGACAAATGTAGCGGTGTTTTGCGTCATCTCTGGCTGCAGAAGCGGACCTCGTTGAAATAAGCGCCAAGTCTTCACAGATTCACCTAAATTTGGTCTTTTGTTGTGCATTTGCTGCACCATTCTGTTTTACTTTGCTGGAGAAACATTGTGCGCATAATTCGTCTTCAGTTTAATTTACTTCTGACTGTTTTTATGGTAGAGAAAATGTCAAAAGATCAAGCACCTGCAACGATCCAAAACAATAACATTAGAGCAGTGAAGCGGTTTCCTGATAGAAAACTACATCCATATCCTACACGTTTTTACTTAGAGAAGGCCCGTTAAAAACCTACGAAGTTTATAATTAAAATATTCTATAAATTAAAATATGTGTGAAACATATAATATTATTTTTTATATAAAAATATGATGAAGCCTCTTGATTTTGTTAAAGTAAAACCAGGCTACAAGCACATATTTTATCTTACATCATTTGTGTATTTATTAGGTGATTGTGAATGACTATAATATCATTTTCGATCAAGTTTTAGGTTTTGATAAACGAATCTTAACTATTTATTTTTAGTAAATAGAAAAAGGATATTGTTTTTCCATCTTTAATAATGGTGTTTTCCAACCAAGTGTACAGGGACCTGAGGGTACTACTCGGGCGTAATTTAATGTTACTTATTTGAATAGTAGTGTGTGACGAAAATGAATAAGGGTTAAATAGGAGAAGAAATTGCATTTTCTTATAAAAGAGTCAAAACATAACTAAAAGAAGCAGCTACAGATAATAATAAATATAAACAACAACAACCCCTGCCTAATTTTGAGCTTGTATGTGACAGGTAAAAAAAGAAAACCAGGTAAACAGTGACAGAAAAGCAGAAAATCTACAACAGCACTTCGTTTCTCTCACATTTCTCACCGACACAAACTTTAGGATCACACAAAGAAACTCATTACATTTTTATCCTTAAAAATATGTTTTTTTTTGTATTTTTTAATGTGTGAGTTGTTTGTTGTTCAACAGTAAAAAGGTTCTCAACCTCCACCTGCTGTCAACAAACAAGCTAGCTACAATCTGCGCTGTTGTCGTGACAACGAAAATGCTGCTTGGTTAAATTTCTGTCAAACAAACGCCCCAAGATGAAAAATTAGGCCAAAAAAAGACATTTTATCATGTTGTATTCTTATCAGACTTTTGCCTTTCCGTCAGAATGTTGAGAAACATTTTCAAATAAAGAATGCCAATCAAACTGGTAAATACCACTTGTGAACTGGGACCTGGTCGAGGAAGTCCCACTTCACATACAAGATAAACAACCACCAAAATAAATGAATCTGAGGAGTTTAACTGCCACAAAAACAATGTAAACATTGATTACAGGTTATTTAGCGTTACTTATGTAAGGTTAGCATTAGCCATAATGTTTTATGAGTTGATTACTTTGGAACGCTCTGGACTGGTAACTGGTATTTTTCAAGTGGGAAATGCTTGAAACGCAGCATAGTGTGAGGACAAAGCTTGAGCAGTATTTGAAACAAATACGTTTGGAATCACTGCTTTTGTACTGCTAAAGCAAACATTATTTTTATCCCCCAAACTGAAAATTTGTGCTTATTCATATTGAAGACCTAAAAAAATTATTATATAAATTGAATTCATTGTTGCTCCTATTGTAATTTTGCTCTCATGACTTTAAAATGAGCTGCGACTGCTGTCATGGCTGTGTGAATTTTCATCTGCTGTACTTAAGTGTGTTAAATGTTTTGTGAATGGTTCAGACACGGCCGAGGTGATTCAGTCCAGGCTGAACGAGCAGGAGGGACGAGAGGAGTTCTACGTGCACTACGTGGGATGTGAGTGTCAAACTGTTATCTCTCCTCTGTTTTTTTTATTATTACTGCAGTGTTTGTGTTTTTGAACAGTTAACAGACGTCTGGACGAGTGGGTGGGAAGAATCGTCTCGCTCTCACTAAAACAGTAAAAGACGCCGTGAGGAAAAGCACAGAACTGGGCGGAGTCGACCTGGGAGATCAGCCGGAACGCAAAATCACCAGGAATCAGAAACGGAAACACGACGAGATCAACCATGTGCAGAAGGTGAGGCGTCTGTGAAACGTACAACTGGTGTCTTAGCATTTATTGTGAAACAGTGAAAAAAGAAGCATGTTTTTAACCCTTTCTAACTCCTCTCTCGCGCTTAAAAGCCTTTTGGGGCATTATCACTAGTTTAACATTAATTTTTATGTTCTCTAAAGGACAACACAGACTAAAGTGTGGCTGCTTGTGTCACGTATTACCTGTCACACGTCAACACACACTGAATTCAGCAACAATGTGCATCATAGTTCAACAAGCTACGGTCATAACGAGTGAGAAAAATGATGAATCACGAAACGAGAAACTACGGGTGCCAACAAGGACATTTTCAGATGCATTCCAAATCAGCAAAGGTGAATCAAGGTGCAGAGTTAGGCGGCGCCACACGCTGACGCGCACCAAGAAAATAATGAATGTGCTCACTTTGCTACACTGAAGAACACGCTGGTGTGCGTTGGCCTTAATACAGCTTTAGAACAGGTTTCTCTAAAGCAGGAGTGGGCAACTACTTTTTTCTGAGGGCCACATTCAAATCCCAACAAGTGGCTGAGAGCTTGGAATTTGATTTGTTTTAACTAATAAGCTTTAATTGTAGAGTAGAATATTTCACTGGTTTCAAAGCATTTCTGACTGATTAAGAGAATTGAGCTTAAAACAGTAACTCAGTTTGCCAGTGAGGACATTGAAGATGTTCTTAACCTTTGGAAAATAATCTGAAAGTAATGTCTTCAAAGAAGACACAGTTTGAAACAAGGAAAACAATGTACATCTTCAATTTGCAAGCAATTTTAATATATCTTAAAAATGTTTTGATTCCCTATTCATTTATTTTAACACAAGTGCAGACAGATGCTTCAAAGCCAAGTCTAAACGCATAAATGTGCCAAAAGCCTAATAAAAACTGTCAGTTTGCTCAGGTCTGTTCTAAAGGAAACAAAAGTGAAGCAAGCTTACCACACTCCGCACAACCAATAGGCTGTATTCATGTAACCTAACATTGTATCGACCAAATATATTTAATTGCTATGATTGTAGCTAAAATAAATGTGGTTTAAATGCAATTCTTAGTTTCTCTGTTGCACTACACAAAATCTCAATGGGTCTAGTCACGAACATAAATCACCAGATTAAAAAATCCATGAAATGATCTTTTAGATGTCATGGCAAAAAATACAATGTTATAATTAGTAACGTTTTTGCTCACCATCATCCCAAAGACTCATATAGTGACCCACACAGCTCTGCATAACAATTTTTAAAAGGTGAAGTGTTTAATGTTTGCAATAAGACACCACATAGACTCTGAGTTTTTTTTTATATTCCACTTTTTTTTTGCTTCGGGAGAAAAACCGAGATGAATGATGTTGAGTAAAAAGTTAAAAACCCCACTTTTTGAAACCCTAGTCCTAATACTACAACTGCAGCTGATGTTCTGTGGTGTTTTCAGACGTACGCAGAGATGGACCCGACGACAGCGGCTCTGGAGAAAGAACATGAAGCGGTAAATACACTTAATGACAGTTTAGGTTCATGTAGACTTTCCTCATTTGTTTGACCACATCTGTGTTTCTTTTGCTCCTTCAGATCACAAAAGTGAAATACGTGGACAAGATTCAGATTGGTAACTTTGAGATCGACGCCTGGTACTTCTCGCCGTTCCCAGAGGATTATGGGAAACAGCCCAAACTGTGGATCTGTGAATACTGCCTCAAGTACATGAAGTTTGAGAAGACCTTCAGACACCATCTGGTCAGTGTGGGTACTGCGCTGCGACAGAACGGCTTTAATAGAAGGCTCAAAGGTTAAATGGAGAAGGAAAGACAAATCCATCAATTGTTGGTGGTTTTTCAAATCCTCTACATGTTCCATTTTCCACTGTTATTGGATCAGAAAGTTACAGTAGGAACATAGTGAGTCAGTGACAGGCTAAGAGGTGTGTATCCAGATGCTGTTTATCCAGCTTGAATATTGTACAGACTGTATGCCACCTGCCAGCCACACCATTTACAGCAGACTTGGCCTAACTTTGGCCTGGGGGCCCCTGGCACGTTTTTAAGAATAAGTGTTACTCTTTTATTTTTACACTCACTTGGCTATGAATGACATGTTTGCATTTGTCACAAATAACTGAGTAAATGGCCCATGTTTGCAATAAGTACAAGTTGTTACACGACACTGTGAGCAGAACGGTGGCAGCAAGAAGGTAGCGGGTTCAACTCCCGCACGACCGGGTCTTTCTGATCAACATAATCATTTAAATCAAAATTAAAATCACGATTATTCAAACTATTAGTTGCTTAGAGAGACTGCAGAGCGAAGAGTTAACAGAAAATATGTTGTAAAAGTTAGGGATGCACCGATACCACTTTTTCTGATACCGATACAATAATTATCGTACGTTTGGCAGCACTGTAAACCAGGGGTGTTGAACTCATTTTGACAAAGGGCCACATTGGCATCGTGTTGTCCTCGAAGGACCGGTTGAACTAAAATTAACTTAACCAACCTTTGACATACTACAAATAATAGTTGTATTTGATTATTGTATATTTATTTAAGAGAATATTTAACTGAACATACATCTGCATTTGTGTGAAAAATCAATTATTCTTTAATTCTCGGACAGATCATTTCATTAGGTTAAGACACCCAGATTACAGCAGCACTATTATAAACCTTATAAGACCTTGAGGGCCGCATGAAATGAGGTGGAGGGCCGCATCTGGCCCCCGGGCCTTGAGTATATGTGACATATGTGGGTTACTGTTAACCTACGGCGCACTTGGCACCTACTTTCCAAATGAAGGAAATAAATGGGTGCTCATGAACAGACTTAAGTTAGGATCAATAATCACGATTGCACTATTTTTGTAAACAATTACAGCAATAATTATGATTGAAATTTAAATTCGATTAATTGCACAGCTCTATGTTTGGGTAATATCCTCCAGTTACAGTCCTGAGCAAGCCTAGCAAGAACACCTGGAGATGTGTCCCTGAGCGCTTCTCTGTGGTGCTCACTGCTCCAGAGGCCTTGAGGGATGGATCAAATGCAGAGGACACATTTCCCTACAGGGACAATGAAGTCTACCTTAACCCTTAACTTAAAGAGAAACTAAACTCAGAATCAACTTTTTTTCACTGTCAACTGTGTATATGGGGTCAAATTGAATTATCTACTGTTTCCAAGCCTTTTTTAGACATTTTTGTGCAAACTCGTTCATTTTGGAGTATGTGTGCAAAAACAGCGGCTGTACTGCCACGATGGACAAACGCTGTCACTGCATTTTTAGTACCCTCTGACTCACAGTGTATTGACGACAGACGAACCGCCCAGGTGGTTTGTCTAAACTCCTCCCTCTGAAACCGCTGCGCAGAGAGTTTGAAAAGGCGTCACTCACTGTGCGTTGACGTCAACAGTCGTTAGGTCAGCTTGATGAGCGAGTGGTGCGATGTGCAGCCGGCTGCACAACGATGCGCTGGTTCGAAACACGTGCCAGCGGCAAGTTTATCATTTTCGTTTTTCATTTGTAGAAAATACTCACATCATACGATCATGTGCTTATGTAGACTAAAGCAAAGGTTTAATACATAATATGTTTTGTAAAGTAAATATAAAAGGAATCTTGCACGTCAAGGAAGCTGTAGTGCTGCAGACTACAGCTTCCTCATCTGCGAATCTCACTCAAGACCTGGCCGCTCCATACAAAACTCAGCATTCCCAGGCTCGCTGTTCATATTTGGTGCTGTCAAAGGCCTCCGGGCATCTCCCACTTTGCGAGCCTGTTTGAGGTTCAGTTGTGGGCGGAGTTAGTCTCTGAACGCCTGTTTAGCCTCACTTTAATCATCACGGTCCAGCCTTCTTCTTCATGTAGATTTGAATTCGACCCTCGGCCGTGTTTTTGCACAGAGCAACGCCACAGATGTCGCAAGTTCTGAAAAATTCTTTTGTGTCCAAGATGTTTAGATTATTTCTAAATGAAAACATTACGTGGATTTTTTTTTTTACATTTATATGAGCCACCTACAGGAAACATTATAAATATAGGTTGTTTTTCCTTTTAAATTTTAATTATTATTATGTCCTTAATTCATAGCTTTAGTCTTCTTTCTAACTTGAATCTTCTTGTGTTTCAGTCGAACTGTCAGTGGATGCAGCCGCCGGGGAAAGAGATTTACAGACGGAGCAACATCTCTGTGTTTGAGGTGGACGGACGAGACCATAAAGTGAGCGGACAAACTCAACTAAACTCTTTTAAACCTCATCATAACATTTAATATGTTTCCTTCTGTTTATTCAGATCTACTGTCAGAACCTGTGTCTGTTGGCGAAGCTTTTCCTCGATCACAAAACGCTTTACTTCGACGTGGAGCCGTTTATTTTTTACATCCTCACAGAAGTCAACAAACAAGGAGCGCACATCGTCGGATACTTCTCTAAAGTGAGTCACTTTTTACCTTTTGCTTTTGAACTACTCGTAAAGATCTGCCGGTCAAGCTTTTGGAAATGTTAAAAATTAAAGAAAGTTATTATTATAATCTTATTTAGAGTCAAATCTGTCATTCTGGAATGAATGATCGTGAGCTTTTGAAAAGGATTTGACAAAACAAAAGTAGTTGGATATTTTTCATGAACAGCTGTGCTTGATTAAGGGGATCTGTTATTTGCCTTTATTGATGTTCCTGGAAACATGAGTATTTTGGGGTAGACCTCGACAAGTAACTTGTTACTTTTTCCTACTCCCTTTTGTGCACCTTTAATGAATTATATTTGTTGTGTTGGCAAATGAAATGCTACATGTGCTCAAACAAAAATGAAATGAAATTTTAGTGAAAGTTCCAAACAAATATTTCATATTTAGTTGTTTACTGTATAAAGGGAATTTTTCTTTATCAACATGGCAGATGCACACCCGTTATGCAGAAAGAGTTTATCACTGTGTGAAAAGAAAAGTTCTGCTGCTAAACCAACATTGTGAATGAAATTCGACCTACGACCTTTAAAAGTTACATTCAGGTGAAAAAACTGCGAGTTAAACGCTGTCTCAAGCTTCAGGAGACAGACGTCTGTCAGACCGGTTCAGACCTGATCCAAACAACTGCTCTCGTCCTGTTTTGTTGTTTTTATCAAAGAAGTTTCACCAGCTAAGCAGATGGAGAGTGACTCTTTCTGCATGGACCATGCGCAGTAGTGTGGAGTGTGACATCGACCAAAAATCCCTCTATAATTTGCCTGTGATTAACTTCTTGTACATACAGTAGTAAGTGGATCATATTAACAGCACAGATGTTTGTCTTTGTTCCTCAGGAGAAAGAGTCTCCGGACGGTAATAACGTGGCCTGTATCCTCACTCTGCCTCCGTATCAGCGCCGAGGCTACGGAAAGTTCCTCATCGCTTTTAGTGAGTCCAACTCAACTTTTCAGCTTCACAAAACTATTTTTATTTTTATAAATTGCTGGATGGATTCTCAACATTTGAGAATCCATCTGGAGACCCCTCTGTTGTATGAATAAAGACGCCCATGCTCACCGGACCAATCACAGAGCTTTGGTGTGTTTCCTGCAGGTTATGAGCTGTCGAAGCTGGAGAGCACAGTGGGATCTCCGGAGAAGCCTCTGTCAGATCTGGGTAAACTCAGCTACAGAAGTTACTGGTCCTGGGTCCTGCTGGAGATCCTCCGGGACTTTAGAGGAACGCTGTCCATCAAAGACCTCAGGTAACACACACACATTTAAGATTGTAGTATTAATGACAATATACAGTCCTGTTTGTTTATAATGTTCTTCAGAATGATCCTAACCTAACATACAATCACATATTTATTTGCAGTCTATTAAAGTCTGACATTTACAGAAATAGTTGTTCATATTTTTCTACAGTCTAACGTGCTGTGTGTTTTCAGTCAGATGACGAGTATCACGCAGAGCGACATCATCAGCACGCTGCAGTCTCTGAACATGGTGAAGTACTGGAAGGGACAACACGTGATCTGTGTCACGCCCAAACTGGTGGAGGAGCATCTGAAGAGCGCTCAGTACAAGAAACCTCCCATCACAGGTGAATAACTCAACAGTGACCGCCCACTTCCTGGTTCCACAATCTCAGACCGGACCCCATGTTAAATTGCCATAGGGGATTAGATTAGAAAAGTTATATTAGAAGTTTGGAAACTTCCTCGGGGCTAAGCACCTCTGTGGTGAGTCAGGAGCATAAGACCTACATTTTTGTTTAAAACCTGTTTTTTCAGCTTTATAAACTACGAAGTTATTACGACATTTTGCTGAATTTCAAGTTCTAGATGTGCTTTTTAGACTGAAAACAACCGCGCTGTGGATCTGAGTTAGCACATAGCTGGTTTTAAAGCTTTTAAACTCTTAATATTTGAATTTTTCGAAAAGCCTATGGCACTTCAACATGGGGAAAAATACTTCCGGAACCAGGGCGATTGCTATAGAATAACAACGAATACCATTTTACTTTGGCATAAAAAGGTGTAAGATAATTTCTCACATTTTCAAGCTGGTGATTTGTATTCGTGACGAGACCAGGAGCGTCCAAACATATTTCACAAAGGGCTGCATTTTGAAACATTTATAGAGCCGAGGGCCACATAATAGAGAATAGATTTAAAATATTTCATCTGACGTTGTTTTGTTGAGCCACTGTCAGTTTGTCAGAGGGTCTGGAAGCTCCGGTCAATAAGAAAAACAACCGGTCTGATGTCAGTGTGTTATAACCACTGCACAAGAGTTATGGCAGTACGCGCTTCACGTACAGTCACTATTTTAAAGATAAAATTGAACATTGTTGTTGTCTTTAATTTTTACATATCATACTGACAAAACATATCACGAGGGTCTGGCTGCAGACCTCCATGAGGAGGACCCTGCCTCGCAGACCTCCATGAGGAGGACCCTGCCTCGCAGACCTCCATGAGGAGGACCCTGCCTCGCAGACCTCCATGAGGAGGCTCCTCCACCGTGAGGACCGGAAGTAAAGCAAAACAAACCCAATTTTGAGATGCTTGAAATAGATGCTGAATCAAGTGTAGTTTTTATGACAACCGATAACTTTCACGAGACATGAATGTGACGAACTAACAATAACGTTTTTAAACAAAAAAAGTTTTTATTTACATAACATAACAATTGTATTAACAGGCCTTGCGGCAGTCTTAGTAAATGCTAATTGTCAGGACGAAGGGACGGTGATAAGTTTAGTAGAACGGGTAAGTTTAGGAAAAAGGTTTGGGTAAAGGTTACGATTAAAAATATGAATGTTTAGGCCCATTTGGCAAAAGTAAAATATTCATTATGGCAACCAGCTCACTTGTCCTGTTGCACTCTCCCATTGAAGACTTGAGGGGTGCGGGAATCGAACCTGAAATCTTTGTTTTGAAAATTACCGCACAACCCACTCAACTATCAATCCAACCAGCGAACTAGCTCTGGCCTCTTCTACCGTGTTTGAACAGTTATGGTTTGTTAACACACAGCGACAAAATCCCCTGGGCTCCTTTAATTTCTTCAACGTTATTGGCGGACCGCTACTAATGTTTTAAGCACAATATAGCGCCTCTTAATGTACCATGGTATCTTAAACATATTATTGGTGAACATCCGGGCTTTAGGGTCCTCTGGATGGAGGTAAGTCACGTGAGGGTCCTCCTCATGGAGGTCTGCAGCCAGATGCCTCTCAAACCTATACTGAACTGTGAGTTTGACGCAGGAGCCCTGAACCCGAGTCAAAGCTTCAACCCCCATATGAGACAAGCCCGGAGCACCTCGGGCCTGTGCTGCCCTCTTCTAAACCAGAGATTTTAAAATTCAGAGTGAGGTTTTAGTAACAGAGAGAAAGCACATACTGATGGAACCCAGGAAAGACTAGCTGAAGGCATTGCTCTCTGTTAACTATTTTCTCTCTCTTTTATAAGTAACACACTTTCATTTACAAGCACGAATTCTCTTGCAAGTAAAATTTTGTTTTGGTCAACGACATATTTTACCGGTAAAAAATTGTCAAGTGGTGCCGGCTAACGTAAGCTTTGCCTACCATCTAATAAAATCAACTCTCAGGTTCCAGACATGCTAAAGACAAAAATCAGATTTACAGTCAAATCAAACCTTCCAGGATCAGAATCAGTTTTTACTCTAAACTTCCAAATAAATAAAAAAAAAAAATACCTCAAACATTCTCCATAATTTAATAGGACTTTTTAATGATCTCCGCCTAAACTTTTTTAATCACAGGTCCCTAAAAAATGTTTTAATGAAAATAGTTTCAGCTTTTGAAGAGGAATTGTCCAAACCCAAAAAGATACCAAATCTAGTGTTATTCTGATCCAGGCTGTGACTCCAGCTGTTCTGAATCTTACTGTAGCGGCCAAAAGTTGCCCTGTCATTTACCAAATTAGTTGTAGGTGGACTTTAAAACCTGATGCTCTTTTGTCCAGAACTTCTTCTCACTTAAAACTAGAGTCAGTCAGACATCAGAGACTAAAACGACAGAGTCTCATCTTCACAAAGAGTCCAGACAATTGTTTGTGCTCCAAAGGATTCAGAAATTTGAATCTTAGATGTACCGAACATTTTTTTTAATATCCTTAAAAAGGTTAGCTGGTATTTGAGATGATGATGGTCCTGTCTGCAGTGAACCAGGCACTTTTCTGTGTAACAACAATAAACTGAAGTTGTCAAAAATGTGATACTAAGTATCGACGCTAAATACTTTGAACAAGTCTCGATAGTTAAAATGGCCTTTCTGTGCGGAGTTTGCATGTTTTCCTTGTGTCTGGGTGGTTTCCTCTTGGCTAAACCTCCAGAAGCGTTGAAGAAAGGGTCAAATGTAGAGAACGAACTTTCCTAAAGAGATCATGAAGTGTTCTTGTGTCTAATTCCCTCATCTCTTTGTGTTTCTCTCTCGTCAGTGGACACTCAGTGCTTGAAGTGGGCTCCTCCTAAAACGCGACAGGCCAAGTTAACGAAGAAGTGAACCTCCTGCTGTTTAATTGTACATAGTTGTCAGTATGTCTGTATTTTCTTAAATATACATTTTATTTACAAAACAAACACGTGTCCTGATCTTTATTTCCACAAACGCCCATCCCTTTAAATCCTGTCTTATTATTACTTATGTCAGACCTTGGCAAACTGCGGCTCGGGGGCCAGATGCGGCCCTCGACTTGTTTTAATCAGGCCCCTGCATGTTTTTTGAGAAACAGACAAGTATGAAGTAGTAATAAGGACAACTAAAAATTTGATTAAACTTTCGATAATATAAGAATAAAGTTGAAGTTTTGAATCTTTGTAATTGTACGAGAAAAAAAATCTGTCTTTTAACAAGAATATTTTCATAAACACAAGAAAAAAGTAATTTTCTAAGAATAAAGTTGCACCCATAAAATTTTGCATTTTTTTTTTTTTTTTTAGAAAATTTGAAATTTCACCAGATTTAAATTGTAATTTTATTAGAGATGATGACACATGTGGGACATCGTTAGAAAGAACAAAATATAGTTGACAAATCCATCCATCCACTTTATTTATAAAGCACATTTTATAAACAGGACTGTTTCCAAAGTGCTGCACAAAGAAATAATACAAAAATATGTACAAAAGCAAAGAATTAGCAAAACATACAACTATAATACCAAAAGTAATTTTATATATAAAAATAATGTTGTCTGGGTTTGAATATGATGACCCTTGGGGAAAAATAATTGCCCAAGCAGCACTGACTTATGTGTTTTGTCATTTTACTGGTGTTTCTTGTATTGTGCCAGCAGAGGGCGCCACTAAACTACCTTTTAAATGAGCAGCAGTGATTTGTAATTGAAGGTCTATAACTTATATTTGTTTTAGCATAGATAGGATGATGGTGACGTCATAAGATCAGATGTACAAAAGTATTTACTGCATACATGTATGAACTTGGGTTTAAGAAAGCAAAGGACATTACACTCCTGCTCAACAGTCCTTCTCCTTGGTCCAGTTGAGACACTTCTTACTTTGCTCAGGCTCAGAAATGATTTGACCTGAGGAACTTTGCTGTAGCCCTGTATCTCAGACGTGTGTGTGACTCCCGCCTCATTTCACTCTTTCTGGGACTTTGCCAGTTTTTTAAATCTGTTTGATAATTGTCTGAAGCATCTTCTGTCACATTTCCATTGATGTGCTTGGACACGAGTCAATGAAGAGCCAGCTTCCTTAACTCTAGCTTACCCTTTCTATGGAGCGTATCAGTATTTATTTATTTATTTATTTTTTTTACTTGTTCACCATCTGATAAATAAACGACCAAGCCTGGACATGTTAAAGATGGAACCCTCTTATTTAGAGTCAAATCAACCATTCTGAGATGAATCAGAATTAGTTTCTTGGTCTAAACCAGGGGTCTCCAACTTTTAACAGCAAATTCAAACCAAATCAAAGTAAGAGCCGAACATATATAAAATTAAACATTGTGTAAATTCACAAAATGATGACAAAATAATCAGTTTTTTTCATTAAGTATTGCATCTGTATGTTTTTAAGAGAGGGCGAGATGAACTCCAGTTACAGCTGTCAATGCATTTGGAAATGATGAAGTACATTGAACAGGTACTAATTTAAACTACACACATTTTAATAGAATGGTATAGTAAACTATGTTCTTTAACTTTCTCATTCTCAGTCAAATCTCAAGGATCTGCACGTGGCTCTCGAGCCGCAGGTTGCAGACCCATGGTCTAAACTGACCAAAAAAAGCCAAAATTCAAGACATTTTAATAAACCCCGCCTAAAACCTTTTAAAGTTACAGATCTCTAAAACAAATTTTTAATGAAAAAAGCTGCAGCTTCGGAAGAAGACTTGTCAATACCCCAACTCTACCAAATTTGTTATCATTCAGGCCCCAAACTAGTGATACTAACTTCACTGCTCTGTATTTACCAAACAAAATAAAGGTGGAATTTCAGTCAGACATTTTAAAGGCAACCTACATGATTCTCACACTGCAAACAGGATTTAAGATTTAGACAGGTCTACTTCCTTTCACAAATCCTTTATACTTAATTCATTAGTTATGTGTCATAATATGAACATGTTTTCATATTTGGTAGCAATTATGGCTTATAAACCTGCTTTTACAAACCGCAAAGTGACCATCCAAGGACAGCCAATCAGAAAGCTGCTTTTGATTCCTGATAAGAGCTAAAAAATTCACTTCAGACAGTTCACAGTGCTACATGTATCATTTTAGTCGAAAACACAAGGTTTACTAAATTTTCTCCTATAATGAAAAATTAAATGATATTAAAGGTTTTATGGAGGATTTTTCAAATCCAACAACTGTTTGCTGTTTTTCAAATGATGCTCATGTGTTTCCTCCCAGGGCCACGCCCTTCACTGCAACTGGGCCAGTGAGTTACTTAGGAACACTGAGGGTTTGTTTGACAGGTTCACAGGCCAATAGATAACGAGGTACCTCGTTATCTATTGATCAAAATTTTAACTGGCCTCATCACGTCCACAGTTTAAATATTTTTATAATAATTTTTTTGTTTAGCATAAGTACAAGGCTGTTACAAATTGATGCAAATTTTGATTTGCATCAAATTTGATTATGATTACAAATTTTTGAAAATCCTCCATACAACCTTTAAGTATATTTTCAACTTGTAACGTTTGCTGCAGTCTAAATGTTCTCTGTGAGTCTTTGGGAGTTTGTGAGAGCTGGAAGTGGGTTAGTGAGAGTGAGCGCTCGTTAATTAGCTCTGTCCTTCACCGATCGATCACAGTTATTGACGATTCCATCACCGCCGCCGGCCTGTTCTGCTCCGAGTCTGCGTGTGGAGCTTTAGACACATGTTAAAAAAAAAATCAACTGTCTGTGCGTTTAAACTACTCATTAAAACGGCTTGAACAGGTGGCACCAGAGTTTGGACAATATTTGTGATAAAGGCTTCATTCACGTTCTTTATAATGTCACTATTTATATGGATATTTACCATTTATATGTCTGACCTCTCTCTCTGCAGAAATGCTGTGCTAAACATTACAAACACAAGTCATTATTCAACATTTTATTGTCATGAATTTAAAACAAACTAAAATCACGTAAGGCATTCTCATCAGTGTGTTCCCTTTTTCATTTAAAAACTAAAACATTGTAAAGTAAGTGTGAAGGCACAGATCGGCCCCGACTCCAGCAGGTCACAAGAAATTTACTGTTTAAACATGAAAACGACAAAAACACACAGACGACATTTAAACATCACAAAAATACATTTGTTTGAACTTTAAAGGAGACGTATTCTGTCAAAATCCACTTTTATGAGTTTGTTCTAACGTCTGCGTTATTTTCTTTTCAAGTTCGGTATCGAGTGTTTTTTTTTAGTATTGAATGAATGAAATTTGTTTATTTTGGTTGTCAATATTCACAAAGCGAGAGAAAAAAAGTACATACACAACCTTATTAATCACAACCAAAAAGGATTGGGCTAAAGCACGTTGCTTGTACAAGCCCATCCTGAACATCACAATCAACTTAACAATTCAGATATAACCGTAGTCATATGATCTTTTTGTTAAGTTTACCATATACTTTAACTGGCTACAACAATGTATATGTATTTATCATTACATATTTTGATATTTTTTTAAATTTAGACAGTGAGTTAATTAATTTTAATTGATCATCAAGATCATTCCAGAGTTTGATTCCCACAACAGAAATACATCTTTGTCTAACATTGGTTCTAACTTTACCTGACTCAAACCGTAGCAAACCTCTAAGGTTATACAAACTACTTCTCAGTTTAAAAAAGGATTGAATACCTGCAGGAAGGTCATTATTTACGGCACGATACAAAATTTCTATAATTCTTAACTATGTCCTCAAATTTTAATATATTTGATTTAATAAAAAGTTCATTTGTTGAATCACAGAATCCAGCTTTATTAATAATTCGTATTGCCCTTTTTTGTAATTTAATTATCACATCTAAATATGTTTTACAGGAATTTCCCCAGATTTCTGAGCAGTAAGACAGGTAGGGAAGTACAAGTGATGAATATAATATATGCAAACATTTCTTATTTAATAAATGTTTAGTTTTATAAAGTATGCCAATAGTTTTGGAGATTTTACTCTTAATATGTTGTATGTGTGGCTTACAGCAAATTAGGTCATCTATAATCACTCCCAAAAATCTTGTCTCATGAACTCGTTCTATTTGAATTCCATTCCAGCACAATTTTAAATCCAAATTTAACTTACTGGATCCAAAAATCATAAATTTTGTCTTTTTCTCATTCAACGATAACTTATTCATCATATCAAACCAATTTTTAAAGCGTATCAGCTCTCTCTCAACTTGTAAAATTAATTTGTATCGTCAGCAAAAATAATTAACTTCAATAATTTGGATACTTTACAAATATCATTCAAATAAAGAATAAATAATTTTGGCCCCAAAACAGAACCTTGCGGAATGCCACATGATAACATTTTTAAGGTTAAGGTATACTTTATTGTCCCCGTAGGGAAATTTGTCCTCTGCATTTGACCCATCCTTCAATGCCTCTGGAGCATCTCCTCAGGAGCAGTGATCGCCGCAGTGCAGCGCTCGGGACCCATCTCCAGGTGTTGTTGCTAGGCTTGGTCAGGACTACTGTAGCTGGAGGATTTTACCCTAACATGCATGTTATTGGTTGGTGGGGGAAACCGGAGTGCCCGGAGAAAACCCACCCAGACACGGGGAGAAACATGCAAACTCCACACAGAAAGGCCCGGCCCGTGCGGGAATCGAACCCGCGACCTTCTTGCTGTGAGGCAAGAGCGCTAACCGCTCAGCCACCGTGCCGCCCTTTTGGGTGAGAAACTGTTCCATTAATTTCGACATATTGTAGTCTATTGTTTAAATAACTTTGTAACCAACTATTAGCCACTCCTCTAATCCCTATAATCTAAAGTATTGACATTGAGTTAAAGTTTTTAATAATGTGACAAAACTACTGTAAAAAAAGAGGCGGAGATTATCAGTTCTGCAAGTCAAAAAACCTGTTTATGCTGCGTTCAGACCGGACACTGTTGGATCAATGTAAAACTGTCTCTTGAGGCGTCCAGCGAATTTGTGCGTTGAAATTTGCTTGTTAGGTTCTGCTGACATTTTGGCCTCATCAGATGTCGACGCATGAGTTGGGCTCTGCTGATTTTTCTTGGCCTGAACGCGGCGTCCACCAATCAGACACTACTCTTCTGTGACGCTGTTCTTCTCTCACATTAAGAGGGAAGGAGAACTGTTTACTTAAGTCTTTTGATAACTTTTTTACCGAAAGGTCGCTTGTTTTGGGGCTTTTTTCAAAGACTTGGTCACTCGTTGCTCTGACAATCTGGCAACCCGGACACGTTAAAACAAACGATACGGGACATGATTCGGACTGACAATAAGCTCACATGGATGGATTAAAAAGACCATTGTGGTGTTTAAACAGTCCGACATGACACTGGAGGAGGACAGAGAAAGCAAAAGGACTTTGTTTGGAGGAGAACAAAGTTGTGCTATTGGGTAAGTTAGCTACGTTTTATAAATTTATATTGACTTTTAAACCACATATTGAATCTCTTGTAAAAAAGCTGCGTTTGAAATTAGGTTTTTATTTCAGAAATAAGCTTTCATTTTCTTTCAATTCTAGAAAGAGACTTGTTGCTGCAACATTCCTCCCAGTGTTGGACTGTGGAGGCCTTTTGTATAGGCATGCTCCAGCCCAAGCTTTACGTTTCATACCTCTTTGCGCTTTATAACAAACTGTGGTGCACGGACCCATCATTGGTGTTGGACGTCCTGCTTTACACACTGGTGCAGGTTTATATACAAAGGACTTGTTGGTCTACTTCCTTCATACCTGAGTGTGTATCTTCAGCGTAGGCCTGATGGACCTCATCAGTTGCGTTCTCTGGATGTCTACACACTGATTTTTCCCAATGTTAGAACAGAAATCGGAAAAATGTCTTGGTTCCCACAGATTAAAATGCTTTACAGAGTTTTTAAACTCCAAACTCTTGCCTCTGTGGCTCTTTTTCACTCTTCTGAAAGACCTGGTAATGTAATTATTAACTTGTAACTGTTTTAACTAGGTCTTTAGTGTTTCTTTTAAACTAAATTCTGTGTTTTGTGTTGTGTTGTTGGAGCCTCTTGGCCAGGACTCTTTGAAAAAGAGATCTTCGAACTCAATTAGATTTCCCTAGTAAAAAAAAAAAAACGTGACCTACCGGCGTGCAAAACGAAGCCTTTTGCAAAGCGTTTTTGGACGTCAAAGTTTGCTTCAACTCACGAAATTGAATGCTTCAACGCTGTCCGGTCTGAACACAGCATAAGCCGTTTTAGATCAATGTTGCGTTTTACAATACACAGAAGTATTGATCTACATGAGTCATAGTTTCTTCCCTAATAAACGGAAAATACACAATAAATCTCCTTTAAAAACACACACACGCTTTGACCTCATTATGTGACAGACAAAAGAACATTTACCATCATATTTTCTGTTATGGAAAGAGCGTCTTCTTCAGTATAAAAGCTTATCAAAAGACATTCCTCTGTCCATTTAATGGCAGTGTAATTTAAAACGTAAAATGACTATTTCATAAAAGAATAAACGTGCTCCAGGCAACAAACATCCAGAAATAAATTAATAAATAAAATCTGTTTGTGCTAAAGCCTCAGTTCTGTGGATCAGGATCTTTGACAATCTGTTAACATAAATATAAACTTCTATATTTGGCTCCAAACTTAGTCTTTTCTTTGTAAACATTTGCCTCATGAACGTTAGAAAATCATATAAATAAACTAAACTTTGGCACGACTCATGACTCTGTCGCCTCGGGAAATGTTCTTACACAGTCTCTATAGTGTTTTTACTTTTACCCTCATAATTCATTATTTAAAACCCAAAATGAACTTTCTCTTTAAACTTTTGGTGAGTTTAACATTCATAAAACTAGAAAAACTCTAATAAATAAGCTTCCCTAAACACAGCGGCCTCTGATCTGTAATAAAATAATCAAACTCAGCTCTGAACGTGACTGAGCTCATGACCCTCTCACGGCAGGTTCACCGGTTCAGTCACAGTCTTTCTGTTTAAATAAATAAATAGACACTTAAAGGATGTCCGGCCTTCCTTCACGTTCGTCCACGAGTCACGAACAGTTCAGTTTTAGCAGGACAAACACGTGGATCTTTCGGCGACGAGCAGTCTTTTGTTTCTGTCCACTTCCACTGTGCTGCCTGATTTGCGCCGCCTGATCTGTGTTTCCTGCTTTGCTCTTCCTGGTTGGTGCTTCATGTTTTGCGCCACCGGATGAGTGCTACATGGTTGGTACTTCTTGACACCGGGGCTCACACTGCCTCCAGTCCAGATCCAGATCCGTCTGGGTCCGGTGGTCAGGTACGGACTCCGATGGCCTTGCGGGACCACGAGTTCACGGGGGTTCACGATCTTCTTGGGAGTTTACGCGATCACTGACACATGTACATGTAAACAAAGAAAACCTGTGTCGAGTTTGGGGCTTATTTCACGTCAGTTTATTTTCTCTTTGAGTTTTAATCGCAAAATGAATAAGTACAGGACGTTTACTTAAATCCTCTGTGCTTTATAGTCACATTTAGGGATGTTCGCCAAGCCGACGTGGCGACAAAATGGTTGGCAGAACCGCAGAACCAGCTAGCTCATTGTTTTTTCCCACTGGGATCTAACTGCTGAAATAAAAAGATTTCTTTTTGATGTAGGCTTTTTCTGAACACGGTAGAAGCTCTATAGAATGCTCTTATCAAACCTGTGAGCACATCGAGTCACACAGAAAGAGACAAACGTTGTCTTTTTTCATGTTTGTTCAATAACTACTTGTGCCAACCAACGCGTCACGTGATCACCATGTGACGACATGGCGAACATCCCTATATGTCAAGCATTTTGACGTATTTGTTTTAGTAGTGGTAACGTAATGATTTTATTTTGAAAACCACCGGATACACTTCACCCGCGCTCGCTTGGTTTTCTGTTTGTCGTGTCTTGTTTTCACAACTTCACCAAAAAGGATTCAGAAGCATTTTGGCATTCCGGAAAAAGTGTCTTCCAACGGAAAAGCCGCGCGGCTCGCCGAACCGGACTAATCGCCGTGTGAGAGTCTCTCATTACTTTTCAAGAAACGGAAAGCCTACGTTCGCCGGAATGGAGTACGGACTGGATGCAGTGTGAGCCTGGTGTGATTCGCCCTGCCTGATCAGTGCTACCGGATGCGTCCGTTCTTTCCTGATCGGTTCTTCCTGCTTGTTATCGCATGATTCTGGCAGTGCTACCTAATGCGTCTGCTCTTTCCTGATTGGTCCTTCCTGTTTCGTGTTGCCTGATCCGTTCTACCGATCGGTACTTCTGGATCAGTACTACCTGTTGTGTTCCCTCTTTCCTGATTGGTTCTTCCGGCTTTGTGTTTCCTGGTTGCTGCTGCTGCTGCCTGATCGATGCCGCCTGATCAGTGCTACCTGATGCATCTGATTGGTCCTTCCCGTTTCATGCTTCCTGATCAGTTCTTCTTGCTTGGCGCCGCTTGATCAGTGCTACCTAATGCGTCTCCTCTCTCCTGATTGGTCCTTCCTGTTTCGTGCTGCCTGATCCGTGCTACCTGATGCGTCCGCTCTCTGAAGGCGTTCTCAGCTCAGACTTCGGGTCGGGACTTGCGGAGCTCCAGGAGGTCATGTGACACCGCTGCATGACCGGACAGGCGCTGGGTCCGAGCGAGCACACGTCTGCCGCCCCCCAGTGGCTCTGCAGGAGAGAGTCGATCCAGCGACGCAGCGGCGCCCCCGTCAGGCCGGAGTTAGCCTCCGCCTCCTCCACCGCGCTCAGGCTGACGGGCAGACGCAGCACCGGGTTCAGGCCGTGGAAACTCTGCTCCATGTACGAGTTCCTCAAGGGCCCGGCGTGGAGCCTCTGAGCGTCCTCTGCAGGTGAGAGACAGAATTACACCTGTTAGAAACTTAATACAACCACAGACATGCAGTACACTGACTAACTTTGAAGTTATAAGAGAGTGTGAGAGAAGAGAGAAAGAGGAGAAGAGAGAGAGAGAAAGGAGGGAGAGAGAAGAGAGAGAGAGAGAGAGAGGGAGAGAAGAGATGAGAAGAAAGAAGAGATAGGAGAGAGGGAAAGGAGAGGAGGGAGAAGAGAGAGAGGAGAGAGAAGAAAGAGATGAGAGAAGAGAGGGAGGGAGAGAGAAGGAGAAAAGAGACGAAAGGAGGGGGCGAGAGAAGAGAAGGAGGAGAGAGAGAAGAAAGGGATGAGAGAAGAGATGGAGGGTGAAAGAGAAGAGAGGAGAAAAGAGAGAGAGGGAGGAGAGAGAAGAGAGGGAGAGAAAAAATAGGAGAACGAGAGAGACGAGGGAGAGGAGAAGGAGAGAGAGAAGAAAGAGATGAGAGAGGAGGGGTAAGGAGAGAGGAGAGAGAAGGGGTGAGAGGAGAGTAAGAGAGAGAAGAGAAGAGAGAGGGAGAGGAGAAAGGAGAGAGAAGACAGAGATCAGAGAAGAGAGGGAGGAGAGAGAAGAGAGGGAGGGAGAAAGAGAAGAGAGAGGAAGAGAAAAGAAACGAGAGGAGAAAGGAGAGAGGAGAGTAAGAGAGAAGAAGAGAATAGAGAGGGAGGAGAGAGAGAAAAGAAAGAGGGAGAGGAGAAAGGAGAGTGAATAAAGGAAGACAAAGAAGAGCGAAGAAAGACATGAGAGAGGAGAGGAAGGGAAGGAGAGAGGGAAGAGAGAAAAACAGAAAAGAGACAGGAGGAGAAAGGATAGGGAGAAAAAAGAGGAGAAAGTAGAGAGGAGGAGAGAGAAGAAAGAAAAGAAAGGAGAAAGAGGAGAGGAAGAGAGAGAAAGAAGAGAGGAAGAGAAAAGACGAGAGGAGAAAAAAGAGGAGAAAGGTGGGAGAGAGAAGAAGAAAAGAGAAAGGAGAGAGAAGAAAGAGATGAGAAAAGAGGGAGAAGAAAGGAGAGAGAGAGAGAGAGAAGAGAAAGCACAGAGAAGAGAGGAGAGAGCGAGAGTGGAGAAGAGGAGAGAAAGGAGGTGTAGAGGAGAGACCAACAGACAAACTCAAACACATGAGTTTAGTTGACATCAAACTTCAAGTGAAACTGCCTTACATTTTTACAGTGCAACTATTCACTCATTCACAACTGCAGCTTTGTGAAGAGACTGTTGTTATAATCATGATGAATAAATATGAGTGAGCCAAATGTATGAAGGACTTGTCCCAGGGCGGCTGTGGCTCCAGAAGCAGCTTTGAGCGACACATACTGTAGACTTATATAAAATGTGTTTATGTTTGAGGAGGATCATGTGTCTGTCACTGTTCATACACAGCTTTATTTAGACCAGACTGTTTCGGAGCAGCTTCTCACACATTCACCACAGACCACAGTCGTTACCTCATTTTAATATTATTTTAAAGAGGATAAACTAAGTAAAATCCACTTTTCTGAGTTTGTAACATGCTCTAACCTTGTCTCTAATCATTATTTACATTATTTATTTACTGTAGTTGGATTGATTCCTGGATTAAAGTGACACTGTGAAACTTCAGGGAGGAAAAATCAAATCTCATTGAAATACAAAAGTACAACATTAGAGACATTCTTCAGATACATCCATTTCCAGCCATACTTTGGAATTTTATAGCTAAAGAAACGACATTTCCATAAAAAAAAAAAAAAGCATTAAAAGTAAGAAGATTCAAACCTGCTCAGAGCAAAAACACACATTTGTATCATGTTTTCAGTCCAATAAAAACAACAAAGTAAGAAACATATCTTGCTACATTTATCCAACAGCACGGAAAGTTCAGATTAAAGCAGCACGGTGTAACTTTATGGGAGTGTTACAGAGTCTGGCATTAACTGTCTCTTGTGTGTTTCAAGATTAAAGGTGCATTGCGTAACTTTTAGACCAAAAATGTACTTGAATAAAATTACGTTTTTGTCATTTAGATGCCTTTGTTGCAGTAAATAGGTAGTGATGGGCAAAGCGAAGCCCCATGAAGCAGCAAAACGTTTGAACCAAATGTTTCGAAGTTCCGAAACATGATTCGAAACCCTCCCAGCAGTGACCTCTAGTGGTGAAGTGTCATCATAAGATTCACGTCTGCGTGTGTGACATGGATGACTTTCTGTTTGTAAAATAAAAAGTTTAATAAAAGCTATAGGATATTATTTGTTGACAACTCAATAATTGTTTAATTCCAAATAAAATAAGTTCACATAAGCTGTTTAGCTATAATTTGGTGCAAATAATCTTGGTTTTACAAACATGTTTATATTTTCCCTTCAAATAAAAACTAAATTAACTCTGTGTTTCTGTGTACATGTACTGATGCATTGATTTTAAAACATGAGATTTCATAAGTGTATGTCTGCTAATATCTGTAACAAAAGCACTAACTGCACAATGCAGAAATATTGAATTATTCCTATTGATGGATGCTTTTCTAATTATCTTTTCGAACCCTACCTGGCAATATAGGCTACCGTGTTATGATGTGTGTCTATTGAATGTTATTGCTGCTAACTATGTGTTGGTGTATATAACTAAACTGTAACTATAAACTCCTAACTAACATTCTGGCTAACTACTATCAAATATCACTGTCAAAATCACTCTCAAACTCGCTAATACTCTCTCCTCTCACAAACCCATATAATACATCCATGGGACAGACGCTCTAACTTTTCATTTAAACCTTTTGGAGTGGGTTGGCAAGGCTTGTCCTGCTCCGTGGTTCGTTCAAAACACTGTCAATCAAACTCCTGTTTGAACCACAAGCCCCTAGTGAAGCACTCGTGAAACTGCTGCGGTTCATGAAACACTTAGGTCACGTGACTGGGGTTTTGAATCATGTTTCGGAGCACTGCTTCGAAACGCATGCGCTTCGAAGCTTCGGGACTGTTTTGAAACGCCCGTTTCATTTGGCCCATCACTATAAATAGGTCTGTAGTTCTTTAGTTGTTTAGTCGATTAATCGGTCGATGGAGTCTTGGTCGATCAAAATTTTATTAGTCGACTAATTATTTTATTTAGATTATAATGAGTTTGTATTCAACAGTAACAGAATCATTGGTCTGAACTGCCTTTTTTATATAAACACACTGTTTCCTCTTTATTTTCTGCATAAACTGTAGTTTTTGCCTGAACTACAGAATATTATGAGTCTTTCTGAGCAACTCTCACAATGAGAATTAGAATGCCCTTTCAAGAAAGTCAGATTCTTATTTAATGGACTGACATTTTCAACACAAAATCCAAGTTTATGATCAAACATTTTAGTTTCAAACCAGTTTGGATGAAACTCAAGATTATTTTAGGATTATTTTGCAGAAAATATTATTATCTGTATTTGTTCAAATGAGGATCTAATTTTGACTCCAGTTTTAGGATTCATTTGTAATATTTTTGACAACTCTTTTAGCTTCAGAGCCTTTGCCATATGCCGCCTTTTAGTCGATTAATCGGTCGATGGGACATGTTTTTAGTCGACCAAGAATTTCTTTAGTCGACTACAGCCCTACTAAATAAATAATAACAGTGCATTTATTTATTTTTTAGCAGCTTTGCATGGTCACAAAACAGGCCATTATTCAACCTGGAGAAGGACCATTTCTTTCCATGGAAAAGATGTTCCCTTTGCATTATATTTTCAAACTATGGTATAAAACACATTTATGCAAATTCAGAATGTCTCAAAGTGTGGTTTTAACTTGTCTATTACCTCAGAAGGGTGTAGTTTAGTTTTCACCTCCAGAAAGTTACACGATGCACCTTTAAAGTGACGCTAGTGTCCTAGAACAGTTTCACACTTTCACACCAAGTATCACCGTGGCTTTCCGAATACAATCACACTGAAATCTGGTCTAAATTTAAATTGGAAAAACTCAAGAAGACAAAAAAGGTTCTAAACTGCAAGAAAATTGTGTGTAAAAGTACAAAAAAATAAAAAATTAAAATAAAAGACGGATTTGCCTCTAATTTAAACAAATATTAATGTATTTTTTTATTAGCTCTGAAGGGAGAGGTCTGGGTGTCCTCCCTCTATCTAGGGAATTAAAACCAATAAATGTATATCTTTTAGATATGTTAATTTAAGTGTCATTTTGATAAGGTTGCACTTTTTTTGGTGCCCCCAGACTCTGCTTCCCCTCCTCTCCACCAGTGTCCTCCTCACTACACTACTGCTCCCTCTTCATTACACAGCTGCTCCCTCTCACTCCACTGCTGCTCCTCCTTCAACGAAATGAAGCTGCACCCTGGTCTGAAACTTGTGTCAGGATAAATAGCCTCATCTTTGACGTGGCCTGAATTAAACAGATAAATATGTTGTACATTGCTGCAGTAAGTTGCGTAACTAAATGTACTAAATATGTGTCAGACAGAGTGAAACGAAATAAAGACTGGCTGAGAACTTGTGAGAGGTAGAGCATGATTTAGTTCTCCAAACTGTACTAAGAAACATTAATTCTGGGCTGTGCTGTGAGTGATCAGACATATATAACTACTGTATCAGACGTCTATCACTCTTTGAGTTCAGCCTCTCTAAGGGAAAGAACTGGTGTCCCTCATCTCAGTCTGTGCCAGAGATATTCACAAGGCAAGTCCAAGTCAAGTCTCAAGTCTTTGCCCACGAGTCCAAGTCAAGTCCCAAGTCCTCGTAACTGCATATAAAACTATTATACAAACTTTTTGGCTAATATATTCTTTCATCTCTATTTCTTTTTAATTTTTTTTCCTTTTTCAGGGTTCCCACTCATACCCCAAGAACATTTTCCAGGACATTTCCAGGACATTCGCAACAAGGATTTTATGTAATCACGACATCTACATCACCAAAATGTTGCCTGTTTTGCCAAGTTTGTGACACCCCTATTGTCCACAATTATGACAATCAAAGTATATAAAACAGTCGTGTGGCCAGTTCTCAGTCAAAATTTGATTTTGTCAGACGGGGCAATTTGCAAAGCTGCAGTTTGCTTTGATAGTCTTTTTTTAGGTGTTTCATGAGCATCACAGTTACAGTATTTTGCAGGGTGCACGGAGAAAAACATGAGTGGGGGGTCTGGGGGTCCTCCCCCTGAGGTTTTTGAAAAATTAAGTCAATTTTGGTGCAACCTGATGCATTTTACAGATTTCCAGTGGCTGAAGAACATGAGAAGAAAAAATCATGGTTTTTGACACTTTTTACCACAGGCCTATGAACTAAAATCAAACTACTGTTGACCTTATTTTGTAAAAATGTATGAATCCAATTAAAACATTTGGATAAACAGCCAAGTGAAAAAATGATAAATTAAATTTTGGATGTAAGTTTTTGCAATCTGGTTTGCAAATCCTATGCTTTTTAGCAGTTTTACATTAGTACAAAGGCATTTTTTAAATTATTATTACTATGTTTGTACATTGCAAAAATCTGGTTTATTTGTTTGTGCACTGTTATACATTTTATTATTGAGCCAAATAATTTTCCAGAAAAACATTATATTTTCCATGATATTTGGCTGTTTTTCTCATTTTCCATGTGTTTTCCATGACTGGAAATTGAGCTAATCATTTTCCAGATTTTCCAGGTTTTCCAGGACGCGTGGGACCCTGTTTTATAGACTTATCAAAATATGCATGACAGTGATATTTGAGTGCTTCTCTTCAAAATACTGTATATTCATCCTTGCAAACACGCAAGGAGTTTTTTTATTGATCAATGGAGTCTAAACTTATATTTCATTTAATAAATTTGTAAAACCAGGTCCAACATAAATCAGTCCAGATCTCTGAAGTGTCCCAGATCCAGGCTCTGCTGCGGATCATGAGAGATCTTTTTGCTTCAACTCAACTCAGCCAAAATGAACCTCTTTCCTTCAGCCAAACGGCGCTTCAAACCGCTCTGATGACGTCACTCCCTGAAAACAACACACTAGTAACTGTGTACAAACTTTGAAAGCTTCTCTCTGCTGTGGCCTGCAGGGATGTCATGTGACACCAGAGTCGTGTGTGTGGGATTAAACTCTATATCAGACAGAGGTGACCCTGTGATGGACACGGCGCTAAAAGCAGAACCTGAGGCGACAGCTGAGAGACAGAAACCCCAGAGATTTAACAGGTGCTGCGTTCAGGACTGTGGAACGTTTCAGCTTCAACACGTCACTAGAACTGTCAGTAACTATATATCCTCTTATTAAACTGTACATTTATGAGTCTGTAAAGTGAGTATGTAGTAGCAAACACACTCAGACTGACCTCTCTGGATGAGCTGCTGTTTGTGAAACTCCAGCGGAGACACGATGAAGCGAGTTTGTCCCAGAGGACTCCAGTGGTGCAGCACTCTGAGAGTCCACACTCCGGGCCTCAGGGGGGCGCTGAGGGGCGGGCGGTAGTGCGTGACCTCTGACCCAGCGTCCACCAGGATGTCGTAGGTGGCGGCGATGACGTTTGTGGGGTCGATCCACACCACAGTGGCCGTGAGATTGGACTGAGAGCGGCTCCAGCGCTGCACCGCCACAGGCTCATCCTCCGGACCCAGGACACAGCCCCAGTTTCTGAAGAGACGCTCTTTAGGGTCCCAGTCTGTGCCCACCTGAGGGAGAACAACACTCAGTTACTATAATGACGATCTCTGACTCTGCCCTGAAGTGGTTGTGTCCTATCTAGAAGACAGGAACAATTTTGTTAAAATTGGAAATTGGGTGTCTGAACATGTCCTTGACTTGTGGTGTCCCCCAGGGGTCAATCTTGGGACCCCTTCTGTTCAATTTTTACATGTGCCATTAGGTCAGTTTCAATAATAACTGACCTAATGGCTCAGTTATTGCATCACAACTCTGCAGACGACACTCAGATCATATGTCACTAACAGCCAAGCCCCGGTGATCAAAGACGTCAATGTCTTTTGCTCCCTGGTGTTTGTTCCCATCATGGCCGTTAGCTTTAGCCTTTTGCTAGGTGCGCTACAGACTGTGAAACATGCGCAGTTGTGTTTCTACCATAAATCTTTGCACGAGGAGTGGGAGGTTCTGACCGTTCTGACCAATCAGAGCAGGAGTTACAGTGTCTGCAGTGGTAGCCAAAGCTAAAGCTTAAAAAGCTGTTTTATCCAAAACTAAAACCTTGTGAACTGGAAAAAAAGTTTATGATGTGAAACTAGGCAAGAATTGCCACAAAATCCAACAGTTTTTAAAGCTGTAGATGCTGTTTTCTGCCGAACACAATGGTTTGTGTTTGTATAGTGAAAATGCTTTCTAGCCCGTTAAAGGATTTTCCCGCTGCAGGACCAATGGAGGCTGATTTACAACAGCTACAAGGAGCAATGTCCTATCCAGATAACATAATAGATCCACACTAACAGCAGGTGAATCTGGGCCAGTGGATTCACTCTGTCACTGCATCCAACAGATCAGTGTGTGGATGCAAAACAACTTCCTCCAGCTAAACTCAGACAAGACTGAAGTTATCATCTTTGGCCCACAGAAGCAAAGAGAAAGTGTCAGCAGTCACCTTCAGTCTCTCCTCTCTGAAACCTTCAAATCAAGTCAGAAATGTTTTATTACCTGTATATGCTGCAGTCTGGTGACAGTATTAGTACTTTTTAACCTGTATATGTTGCAGTCTGGTGATGGTGGGCGCCGGGTTGGGCACAGTGTACAGGTCTTTAGACGACATCCAGGTCTCCCAGAGTCTCTGTTTGGGCCGAGCCGCGGTTCAGGGCTGGTGTCGGACCAAATACCCCTGGAACTGGTCTGACAGGAAGTACAAGTGCACCGACACAGGGTGGTTCACCGACGCGTACCTGGGAAAATATTTATATACAGTATATTGACAACATTTTAAATCCATGTAAAGCTAAACAGATCTCTACACAGTCTTCGTCTAAGAGTTAAATAATTCATCGTATTCTCTTCAGTTCAGACTCTGGCCAGGTTTAAGTCCTGGTTAAATGATCCACATGTAAACCACAGACTAAATGCTCTTCTTGACTCAAACATAGCCGTGGTTTCGGGACAAGGTGCTTTCTGTTGCCCTGAGCGTTGCCTTTCAGGCTCCACTGGAATATTTTCCCTTCATCTCATCTCAGACTAAGACTCAGGAGCAGCAAGAAGAGAAAACTGTGGACTTCGTTTAGTCCAGAAGTGAAAGAAGCTAGAATCTGGTACAAGCATCTCTGCCATTGTGCTTAATGTAATTGTACATTGTCCTTAATAAACATTACTTATTACCTTATTTCTAAAGTTATACTGAAGGTCAAAACTAGAGTTTATCTCGTCTATATCTTTCTTTTTTACATACAACATTAAAACTAAAGTAAATTCACTCGAGTATAGTAAAAGAGATCTGAGGCATTCCGATGCATTTGCTGATAGATTTATTTATTTTAAACGCCAATGCGTTTCGACAAAAGTCTTCCTAATTTTTTTTACACTGGTCTGTGTTTTGTTTGGAATCATGCTTGTATATGTGATGCATCATTATTCCTCTTCTGTGTATATTGAATCAGCTCATGTCTTTTTGCTTGTGTTTATGGAATGGACATAGTCACAATGATCATATTACATGTGACCTTGTCATGTGATCCTGTTTTACTATAAATTATGATTGCTACACACCTGTGAATGTTACATGCCCTGAGGAAGACGTTTCTCGAAATGCATTGGCGTGAACAAATAAATTTATCAGCAAATGCATGGAGTGCTCAGATCTCTTTTTACTACTCTAATAAGTTTTTTGCGCATATATGGGATCACCTGATATTCTTATCTGTCACTTTGTTGATCCAGCGAGCGCTCTAATCTTTTTTCTAAAATAAATTCACCTTTTTTTTTGTTGTTTTATCAAATACAGTTGTCTCTTTCTGTCTTTACTTTGGTTTGAATCAGGCAAACTATTAAAGGCTCTTTTGCTGTTAAAGGCTGCAGACCTGTCCTGGTTCATAAGACTCTCATTAAAACAGTCGAAAGTCCCAGTTAAACTCACAGACTCTGGACACACTGCCTCTGTGAAACTCGCCCATAAAACCCCCTCCTCCTCCTCCAGCCGCAGCAGCAGCTCACGTCTCAAAGCACTTCCTTGTCCCGCTGCGGCAGACTCACCCCCAGACCCACCCTAAACCCGCCCAGGACCCGGCCCAATCCCAGCTGGAAAAACCCTCTGAGCTCTGCCTTGCCCGGGACAAGAGGGCCTTATCTTCATATTTAATTTGGACAGAAAACGTTGGTGCTGGAGGAAAAGAGGCTGAATCAGGACAAACCGCGTGTTTTTCTTTAGAGCTGGTTTAGTCCGGTTTGTCTCTTATTAGTTTGAATTATCTTTAACTAATGTACAGTTGGACATTAAGATTCTGCTCATGATTTACAATGTTTAGTCATGTTTTAGGTTTATAATGGGACTTTCTGGTTGTAAATATTGACGTCACCGTTTGTTTTAACTGGATATGTAATTTACAAATATAAGAAAATTAATGGCCAATGTGGTATCTAAAAATATTCTTGGCCCACTGGCAAAATATATTACGGCACGGTGGCTGAGCGGTTAGCGCTCTAGCCTCACAGCAAGAAGGTCGCGGGTTCGATTCCCGCACGGGCCGGGCCTTTCTGTGTGGAGTTTGCATGTTCTCCCCGTGTCTGGGTGGGTTTCCCCGGGCACTCCGGTTTCCCCACCAACCAATAACATGCACTTAGGGTATTCCTCCAGCTACAGTAGTCCTGACCAAGCCTAGCAACAACATCTGGAGATGGGTCCCCGAGCGCTGCACTGCGGCGATCACTGCTCCTGAGGAGATGCCCAGAGGCATTGAAGGATGGGTCAAATGCAGAGGACAAATTTCCCTACGGGGACAATAAAGTGTACCAACCTAACTTAAGTAAGACCAAACACTATACCTCTACATTCTCATATAAAAAGCTGACTTGTAAATTGACTAGAATTGCGGCCCTTTTTTTATATGCTTCGGAACGAGAATAACTGTTACATTTTGACTGTTTTTTAATGACTTAACTATGAAGCATGTGTCTAAAAGTGTATTCATAAAAAAGATCACAACCAACAGAATGCATTAAAAAACATATTCTGCCACAACAAGGACAATATTTTTCTTGTTTCAAACTTGTTTGAAAACAGCGCTTCTTAATTTGAGCAATTTAGTTATTTACCATTGTGTAAAGGACATTTTATTTACTTTACTGATGTTTTCCTATTTTAATTCTCTCAGTCAAAAATTTAACACCAGGGAAAAATTATACTGAGTCAAATGACTCAAATTCAGATTAAAATTCTGAAACCACGGAACGATCAGATGTATGCTTTTTTGCAGTCTTGCAAAATTTTGAATTTCTACACCAATTATTGTGATTTGGCCTTTGGCCATTGTGATGTTGACCACCCCTGGATCAGACCTATTCACTTACATTTACAACAAAAACTGAATAGAAATAATAATCTTATTAGCTGCCAAACATCTGTATTAGATATAATACATGTACATATACAACTGACCTAGAATTAGGGCTGTACTCAATGTATCGATACGGGGATATATCGAGACAAGCTTCTTGACAATACGCGTATCGTTACAGGGAGGTGTATCGGGATACGTATCAGCATACTTAAATTCATATAATTTACACTTTTGAACCGGACTGCAGCTTTAAGGCTGAAACTATTGAGCTGAACAATGACTTATTTGAATGACACTTGTATCTAACATAAAGAGCAGTTTGAAAATACAATTCCTCTGCATTTGACACTTGATACTTGTCATATTAAGGAAATGTTATCAGCATTTACCTGTATCGGCATATGTATCGTATCGGAAGGTTCTTGGCAATATCCAGCCCTACCTAGAATATTGTGATGTCACGTGAATGAAATATACAATTTGCTAAACATTTCACAAATGTTATTCCAGGCTTTGTTTTTAGGTTTATCTAGGGCTGTGCAACTAATGGATTTTTTAATTCAATTATGATTATTGCTGTAAATATTATTAATTGTGATACAACCAGAACGCTACTGCTTGTGTCCTATAACCAGTACGCTCACATTAGTCCTGTGCTTAGGTCTTTGCACTGGCTTCCTGTGGCTCGAGAACAGACTTTAAAACAGTATTAGTTAAGTGTATTATTAGTTAAGCTTGTATTAGTTCCAAAACAGGCTACATGCTGAGAAAATAACTTTTATGACTCATGTTGAGCAGCAATGTCACACAAATGTAGTAACAAAAAGTAATTAAAAAAGTAGTATCTTTGAGGAAATTATGTATATTTTAGACCAGCTTTACTCCTACTTTAGTCCTGTTTTAGTCCTGCTTTATCCCTGCTTTATCCTTGCTTTAGTTGAGAACATACTTGTCTAATCGGCTCCACTCTGCTCTCGATATAAAAACACTGCGGTTGGTTTATCTTAAAGAAAACACTGGACGTGGCGGAGCTAACGACGCTGTAGCTGTCACATTTATTCTCCAGAGTCGGGTCAAGTCGGCCATGTTTCCTGCTTCTGTTCTACGGTTACACCACGGGCCTCAGAGTGTGAAATAAACAGCGTTTTAAAGCTTTATATAAGGTTATCCGATCCATTTCTGTTCTGGAATATTCAGCTCAAAGATGCCATAAGGTTGAGCAGGAGATTTTACACTCAAGGAAAAAAGAACGCAACATTTGAATTAGGGATGCTCCGATCCGATACTAGGATCGGATATCGGTGCCGATCCAGGCAATTTTTCTGGATCGGGTATCGGCTCCATGATATTGGTTCAGTCGATACCATTGTTGTGCCTTTAATTGAACATAATGAGACAAATTTTCTGGCTGATGTGATCCAGAACATCTCATAGTGTTTGACATTTTGTTCAGATCAAGTTGTGAAGTTGTGACTTGCACTATAAATAATGGTTACATTACACTACATAACCAAATATCTTATGCTTTGATTAGAAAAATAAGGTATTTCAGTTTTTACACAAGTATCGACTGATATCGAGTATCGGCAAATACTTAAGCCAAAGTATCGGAATCGGTTCGGAACAGTAAAAGTTGGATCGGTGCATCCTAATTTTAATTTTTGAAAATTCCTTAGAAAACAGTCCATTTGTAAAAATGTGTTAGCATCATGATTTGAGTCCATAGTAAGTGAAACAGGTGAACAGATTTCTTGGTTTGGCTTGACTGATTGTGAGAACAATAAAGAGTGCATTACAGGGTCGTTATTCACACAAACTCATGTTTGAAACTCAGAGTTGACTTTTACCGCTGGTTAACTGTGCTCAAGTCTTCTCTATAAAAGGCACCAGAATGAATCCAAAAACACACTTCTTCACGATGCCACGATTGTCCAACCAGAGAGGATGGAGCTATTGGTGCTCCAGCTGGACGCTGTTGTCTTGCTGTGACCAGGGTGTTTGGAGTCACCGCTCTACCATTAGTCGTCTTGTGGGCAATACCAGCACTGTTCCTCTAACGACCGCCCTCGTACTGGTGGCCCCCGTGTACGACCGCTGCACAAGACCAACCGCCCCGCACATCTCTGTGACAGGTTCACCCCCACCAGGTCCACAGCCGAGACCATTGGGACACACCACAGGCCAGTGTCAGCCAGAACCATCAGTAATTGCCACCGCGCTAACGGTATTCCACCATATCGACCATATGTTGGATCATAGCTTAGAGCTCGAGTCAAATGGTGGGTTAGGATTAGGGTTGGACTTTGCAGAGGTGATCCCAATGGTCCCCATTGAAAATGTATGGGATCTGCTCAGTGTGCGTGTCCACCGACGTGAACATCCTTCTGAAACTCAGCAGCAGCTGAAGAATGGATCAACTCAGACACTACTGCCGATCCATGAGGCTGAATAACCTCTGTCCAGAGCCAACGGGAGTCACGTGAACTATTGACAGTCTGATGAAACTCTTTCACTTTTGGTTTAGGGTTGCTCTATTGTTTGGTTGTGTTATTGGACTTGAAAATGTGTAAACGCCACAAGAGTTGGTCAGAGGATTAGAAATAGATGTAGGGTTCATATGAAACAGGCGGATCTCAAAAATAAAATTATTTGTCCCCCAAAAACTCTGAAAACTGAGTGTTGCTTTCTTTTTTCCTTGAGTGTATATTATCTGTAAAAATTGTCCAGTTCATTTCTTTTGCTTATTTTTGTCTGTATCTAAATGACTTCATCAATAATTGTGGATCAGCTACTGAATTGTTTTAATTTTATCATTATAAATAAAATATCTACAGTATATATATTTAAAACAAGATTAATGTCAATACTACACTAAAACCACTTCACGGACTTTCCAACTGAGCTGAAACACTCTCACAGCCTGTTACATTCACCTATTGATTCACAAATGTCCCTTCATTGATCTTAATGGCTCTGAGGGGCGGAGCTTGTGGGACAATCGGGGGAAAATTCAACTTAAACAAACAGGACAATGGGACACAGACCACCCTGTGTTCAGTGTAAAAGCTTCAGAGACAAAGAATCCGCCGCAGTGAGGACAGTTAAAGCTCGTCTGTGTCTGAGAGGATCCTTTTCACACTCTACACTCTTTCTCTGATGAGCAGAACACAAACCAGCGCAAGATGAAACTTAAATGAATGAAATAAACTTAAAACAACCTGATTTCATTCGAGAATTCAAAAACTCTATAATGCTCAAGTACTAGTTTGATCTTATGTTTATACAAGCTGAAATGCTAGAAAAAGATTTGTTTAGCTTTGTTAACCAGGAAGTCCTAATTTTAGCCAAATTTTTCCAACATATAGTATTGTAATTAATCTATGATCAATGTTTGATCAGTAGAAGCAGTAAGTGATGCACTAGTTTAGAAATCTCTATTTGAAGTTTGTTAGCCGTTAGCAGTTTCATACACAAACTTAGCCTACAATAAAGACTAAAAGGTTTGTAAACTCAACAGTAAGTTGTAACAAGGCTCTGACCTTTGCTAAATGTGGTCGGTAGGTTTGTATCTGACACTCTCCACATCTTTCATAACTTGTGTATTTCGCGGCTAATGCTAATGGCTACAGGAAAACAAACAAGAGAATGCTCCAGAGTTCTTCAAAACATACTGGACTAGATTGATAGCATCAGAGTCGAGCTATATGGCCCTTTTTTCAGCCAGAGCTTATAGAATATAAGTTGTGCATAGGTACGTGCAGGTGCTCTGTGCTGCTGCGGCAGGTCCTGTTCCTACGTCACGCAGTAAAAAGTGTATGGACATCTGATGCACAAGTTTTGAAGCAGGAGATTAAGTTATAATGCAGCTTCTTCGAGTCGAGTGACGGAGGAGGAAGATGGGACAGCTGACTTTGTGATTGTAGTTAGGGACTACCAGAGCGGGACGTTAGACAGACGTGTCGGGCGGACGTGAAGAAGGGGTGAGTCAGTGAACGTGTTGGGGGGGCACATCCTGATTTGGGGAGTGACAGTGTTGGCAACCCTATCTACTAATTATATGTCTCTGCTGACAACCATTTACTGTTCAGTTCATTTTTGTTTTCACTACCCAAGTCTAAAACGAATAAATACTTTGAAGACCAGTCAGTTAGATTTGGTGAATGTTACAGAAACCATGTTAAAGACTTTACAAATCAGAGGAATATTTCACCCAAGGACACGCCAACAGGAAATGCTGCCAAGCACAGAAGTTAGCTATTTAGAAAATAAACAAGCCAACTGACGTTCCATGTACAGAGCCAATTACATGAATCACAATGGCATCAGATTTGAGCTACTGGACTGATTTTACTACAATTTATAGTAAAAGCACTTCTTTAGTTTTTTGGGGGGCAATTTATAAAGAAGTATAAGGACCAACAAAACTGTATCTATCTTTGTTCCCTCCCTGGCCCAAGTTTCCCCTCCTGCAGTGGTACAGCGTCTCTCACCTGCAGCTGTGGTCGTTGGGGCGTCCCTGCAGTGACTGAGCGGCTCTGGACAGACCCAGGCGAGCGAAGGCGTGGAAGTGACTGAGCTGAGAGTCCGACAGGCTGCTCAGTCTGTCTGCGTCCTGATCGTACAAACTCTCCCAGTACGAGTGCAGACCTCTGGAGCCGGAAGC
Source organism: Mugilogobius chulae (assembly GCA_038363315.1). Taxonomy (NCBI): domain Eukaryota; kingdom Metazoa; phylum Chordata; class Actinopteri; order Gobiiformes; family Gobiidae; genus Mugilogobius; species Mugilogobius chulae. Next base: position 8,466,136 of record CM076396.1, on the reverse strand, counting down.
CAACGGTCCGAACAGGTACGAGTCCAGCTGGTTTATCACCTCCTGACTCACGCTCGCCTCGAACTTACGAAGCGAAGAAGGCCGGACGAGACGGCTGCTGCGGAGACTGGAAAAGAACAGAAACACAGTCAGGGTTAGAAGTGAGAAAATAGTGTTTCCATAGTTTCTTCCTAAATACACGAACAAAGCACAGGTGTTCTTTAAGAACAAATTCTTTTTAGGCCTTTTCCCACTGTGGAACTGTTTTCAGTTTGTAGTACTTTTTTTAGTTCCAGTCGCCATTTTAGACGTGTTCACACAGAGCAGGAACTATAGACTGAGGCCACACTTTAGGGACTTTTTTAGCTCCTGCTCTGGGGCAGATACTTTCAGTCAGACCAGGAACCTTTTGGTGACACAACACATTTACAACACTGACCTTGTTTGGAAACATGTTTTATATTCGCTGACATTTGGTAAACTTTCCTTAAACTTGAGAAAAATTACTTAAATCTGTAGCTCCAAAATAAATGTTTACATTTGTAAATAATAACTATTTTTAGTTGTTATTGAATAATTGTGTTTTATTGTTAATTTCAATGTGTTTTTTTTTGTTTTGTTTTGTGTGTATCATGGTTAAGTGTAAGGGAAAAATAACTTTGGTTTTTCTAAGGCAACTTAATGACCTATTTAAATGTTCCAGATTATACAATGCTCATGTTAAAGCTATTTAGCCCCACTTTCACAAACTTGCATGTGTGAACACAAACATGGGACAGTCCTACTCAAGTATTTCCAAAGATAAAGTACTTGAATCCACTAAAACCTTTTGCATTTTAACCAGGGATGCACCAGTACTGGGATCGAATACTGTCAACAATCCATAAACTTTTACTTTGTCTCCTCCACTTACCAAAAAAGCATTGCTGATTAGTGTACGACTGAACTAACCGGTAATGTTTGCACAATCGAGCACACCTGAAATTGCGGCAACTAGATTTAAAAAGAATAAAATGACATAATTAAGCCTCACTTCTTACAGTAAGTCAATGCAAATCAATAATTTAGCCACATCCTTGCAGAAGCCACAAAGTTGAAAGCTTGTGAAAGAAAGAAAGTAGCGGTTTATAGTCCGAGAATGGACTGTAATGATCAGTGACAGCTCTAATGTAACTATGATTATTCTACCCACATCTCTGTTTGCTGTAAATTGGCAGTTTTTTGTGAATGGCTACGCTGAAGTCGCTGCCGAAGCCCGACATTATGATATGATAAGCCAGAGCCGAGGTCTAAAAATACAGATCCCAGCTGTTTCCAGACCGCAGAGAGGGATCAGGTCTGTGCACCAGGAAAAGCACCGCTAATTTGGTGAATTCTGTGTTTTTTCTGTTGGTTCCGCCTCCAGAAGGAAAAGGCCCCACGCAGACGAGAGGCTGGGATCACTGCACGGCTCAGGACAACTTATTTCAGCTCCTCTTTACTATAAAGAGTCTTCTACGTTCAAGGATTTCTGTGTGTTTTTAGAGGAATACAAAATGCCATTATAGAAAGGGAGGGAGAGAAAAAAAGACATTTGAATCCTTAAAGAGAAAAGGTCAAAGCGAGCGCTGCATAATTTGACATAAAGTATTTGGTGTATTCAGACAGAAAGTGCAAAAGTCTGCCTTGTTTGATCCGAATCCGAACCGGATTAATTTTTTCAGTCAAATTTTCTCACTGCGCTAATCAGAACATGTTTGTGGAAAAAAAAGTCAGGTTAGTATTCTAAAGTAGTAGCCCATTTAGAGCTGTGCAATATATCGATATTTAGATAATATCGTGAAGGTTCTTTTGGAGATATGCAAAAATTGAATATCGGAGTATATCGTGCAGTAGAGTTTAACTATAAAAATTAAATGATTAATTCTGTATCCTTTCTAGTAGAGGATATGAGTTTGTACATGAAGTAATCTAAAGTGCTTCACAAAAGAGGACATTTATTTGACCATCTAAAATGACCACCTGAAATAAGAGAATTTGTGCCTGGAATAATATTTACTTTTTTTTTTTTTTTCATTACATCTTTATTGGATTAAAGATTTTAGGATTGCCAATAGAACAAGCATAATATATTTTGTTTTACTTAAAAAAAGAAAAAATACACTAACTTGAAATTATGAAGAGAAAAAAAGGAAAAGCGCCTGTTAATGAAATAAGGTCTAAAACCACTTCTATTGGCAAACTTTATTTAAGAAAGTCAAAACATGTTCAAAGCATGTCAACACTAAGTAATTCAACCAATTTTATCCTTATTGGCATATTTAAGGTTGGCGTTTTTCAGTGTAGTAACAAGTTTGAAGACGTTTTAACACAATATGTTGGACTCAGATGAAAATGACTTTCGGATGAGAGTCGAAAGTCTTGATCTTCAGAAACACTGTCCAGGATGACTACTTTGAAGACTTGTACTATGTTGGACTGGACAGAATATTGTCCAAATATCGTTTCGAGGTATTAATTTTTGTCAGTATCGCCCAGCCCTAAGCCCATTATTCATTCATTATCATAACGGCCTTATGATAACTGCCATAGTCTTGAAATTAAGATCAATAAAGTTGAAATGAGCAGGACAAGACACGGGTCAAACCCAGACTCCCAGTCAAATTCAACTACGTGTGGAGCCCGAGGTGAGGCGGCAGGAGCCTGGGTTGTGTGCGTCAAAACACAGACCTGGAGCTCGCTGTATTTCATAAGGATTTGGCGCAAATGTAGACGCAGACTGCTCACTGTACCACCAAAGACCCAGAGGCACTTTGGTGGTTTGGTTTGCAAGGCTCTTCAATAAACTACTCCATCACGATAAGAAGGCTGTCCAAGCTTTACTGTTTTGTGACTTCAGACCAAATGAAGCCAACAGAATATAATAGTGTAGGTGGAAATTATGCTTAGAATATCTCAGTCGATAATCTGGCAGATGCGCGCTACATTCAACAAGACAAAACCACAGTTATGAGTGACTGTAGCTGTAGAGCAGGTGAATCTTTGTCCGGTGCTTCTCCTGTCTCTGCACGTGTCCAAAAAGTCCAAAAAAGCTCATATCTTTTGTGTTTGTGTCGGATCAAGGACGTTTGTTAATTTAATTTTAATTGACCTTTATTTAACCAGGGAAGTCCCACTGAGATTCAGATCTCTTTTGCAGGGGAGCCCTGGGGGAAGGTCAGGGGAGGCATTAATGGACATGTTTTTAGCTGTAGGAGGAAACCGGAGTACCCGGAGGAAACCGCAGACACGGGAGAACATGCAAACTTAGAAGGCCCTGGCCGGCCCGGGAGTCGAACCAGGACCTTCTTGCTATGAGGCCAGAGCGCTAACCGCTTGCGCCACCGTGTTTGTATTCAGACCATAACGATTCGCACCAGAGTCCGTTTGCAATCGGCCGAGATCGACCTAAAGAGGTGGTTTCGCTTGACTTTATTCACACCTGACAAAAAGGTCAGACTTTATGAGGAAACAAACACTGGACTGTTTTAATTGGACAAATTTTGTAGGTCTGAAATCTTTTAACCCTAATGTCCTCTACTACACCTCTCATACATTCCCATAGGCTACTTAGTGGTTATGGTTAATACATCGTCCAGACTCCTCCTGACCTCTCCTCTGCTCCACAGCTGATCACGCTTATGCACATTAAGCGCGTTCTGACTCACAAAGAGACACAAACTTACTTGTGTCTGAATCGTTTGTCAAGTTTTGTGTGGAAAAAGTGTTCGTTAATCAGCCATTTTTGCTCGTAACTGAGAGTATAAACAACAGATTTACCTGAAACAAAGCTTGGCTGAGAGATTTGTGATGTGGAACGTGTTTTGGCTCCAAAATGTGTCAAGAGTCTTTGATTATGTGCTACGTGTGTAACCGGTGTAGGCCCACACGAGGGACCAGTATGGAGAAGTGTGTGGTGGTATGGGATAACTCACTCCCCTCAGGTATAAGAAGCCACAAAACCAACTGAGCTAAGGGAGCGTTCCCTTTAGCTCAACGTGTTTGTCGGTCGCCTGTGGAACGAAAGATCCTGGTTCGACTCCCGCTCAGGACGGTACTAACCACTATCGTCACACGTGCTCAAGCCCGATTGCAGAAAATTCTCTGACCTGCACTCACACTTGCACAACCGAACCGATTCACAGGCAAGTGGCGTTGCCCTCTAGCGCCGTTTGTTCACATGTCGCGCAGAAGCTTGGATCAAACGCTGAGGTACTAATACTGTAACGGCGAAAATAAGTCCTGCGGGCTGTTATGTCTTTAATATAATGAGGCAGACCGAGTTTTACCCCTGATGCGCGCTCCTCTGTCAGGTGTTGGATTAAAAATCGTGAGGACCAGCAAAGCAACATGAGACTTCATGGCTTTTCTCTACGGTCATGGAGAGAAAGCTAATTCACAAAGCTAAGCGATTTTCACAG